>JAZHEH010002924.1:3000000-3542500 GCA_036589455.1 Ateles fusciceps | reverse complement strand
AGCCATTAGAGGTATTCTCTTTTCACCAGAGGAGGGCTTTAAAACTATGAAGTGAAATGCTTTTAGGCTCATAATGCCCTCTTGAGTACTTCACAGCCCTCAATATTTCCTTTGTGTGTTTAGTATTATCTATCTGACTCAGTTAAGCTCAAAGTTTTAAATTCTTTCATTCCTTCTTGGACTGAGATTCTAATCCCCCCGTTTCATGGTATTTTCTGATCCATTCTTGTTTCTTTTACTTGGGATACCTTTGTTCAGAACCTGATGAAGACTAAAGACATTCTCTCACTTATATGAGGTTATGGTCAATGTAAGTTTCCCCTCACTTAGCTGCCACTAAGCCACACATGGAGAATCTAGCCCACCCTGTACCTGAATGGGGGAATCATCCTCTGTGCACTTCTAAACCCAACCCTTTCAGTATATTGGAGCATCATGGAAGCTGAGGGTTGAGAAGGTATGAAGGATAAACAGAAGAAAAATGAAAAATTAGGGAATACCTGGTACAAACCTGTTAGGCTCATGACGATAGAGAAAGTGACAAGGCCAAAGGCACAGAGAAGTGTGTCTAGAAGAGGCCTGCTCCTGTAGGAGCAGACAGAATGATCTGTCTAGAAATAGAAGAAGCAACCAGAGATTTCCCACAGAATTATAGAGTCTCAAATATGGGAGAACTGCCCAGGACAAACACAAGTAGTGACCATGGACATATAAAGGGTAGATAAAGACTCAGCTTTTATGATTTTCTATGCTGGGCTAAGTTAAATCTCACTTTTCACCCACCCAGTTGGGCATGAGCTCTTCTTCTTCTGACACTGAGAACAATTGCATCACTCTCTCTCATTCTGACAGTGAATCATGTCATGTACTTTCACATCTCCTCATACATTTTGAGGACTAGTACTTGCATCTCTTGGTATTTTTTTTTCCCCAAGTTTCTCTGTAAGAGGAATCATGGAGTGAGATAATACTATACACCTTACAATGAACTTAATCTTTTTCCTTTCTATATAGCATGTATCTAAATATTCTACTTCCTGTTTCCAGAGCTTAAGTTATTACTCCCTTTTCTGCTACCTCTCAAATTGTCTTTTCTATCCAGCTCAATCTTTCTCTCTCACTAGGCTAATCCAACTAGACTCTCTGTAGAAACAGCAACTCTGTTGTGTGGCTACCTGTTGTCTACTAACTGCTTCCCAAAGAAGTTCTGTGGAACATTGCCTCATTAGATGATTAAAGCACCAATAGTCAAAGATCTTTGTGAAATGCTGCTTGCTGGATCTTTCTCTTGGAGAGTCCCAAAATGTCTTATGCTATTAAAGGTTCTGAGAAGTCTTTCTGCAAGGAAATAGATTTACATTGCTTAAAGAAGAGTTTCACAATGGGTATTGATAACAAAACTCTTCTTCATGTTATGCTGATATTAGTTTCTTAAACAAATCTTTGAGCCACAATTCCTCTAAATATTCATATTTTTTCAATGATTTCTTAAATTTTTCTTATTAGGTTTAGTTTGGATATTTTATTCAGCATAGCGCAAATAATACTGAAAAAGAGAATGAAGTTGGAAGACTAGTACTATCTGGTTTTAAGACTTCTTATGAAACAAAAGTGTTCAATTCATGGTGGTATTGAAGTAAAGACAGACAAGAAGTTTAATGGAACAGAATACAGATTCCAGAAATACATCTAAACACATATTAATAAGCACTTTTCAACAAAATTGCAAAAGCAATTCAATAGAAGGAGGTAATCCTTTTTAGCAAATGGTTTTAAAACAAGTAGACATCCACTTAAAACAAGTGGATAAAGATATAATGGGATACTGCAAAACAGAAAATGAAAGAAAAGAAAAAAGGAAAAAGAAAAGATTTTAATTTATACCTCCTTATATCTTACGTAAAAATTAACTCAAATGGATCTTAGACCTAATGTACAGCCTAAAACAATACAATTTCTAGAAGACAACATACTATAAAATTTTCAAGACTTTGGGTTAGATTTGTTGCTAAAAGTATAATTTATGACATAAAAAATTGATAAAATGAAGTTTACCAAAATTAAGAATTTCTGACCTTCAAAGACACTGATAACAGAATGAAAAAATAAGCCATGAACTAGGAGAAAATGTTTGAAAATACAGATCTAATAAAGAACTTGTATTCAGAATAAAGCGATAACTCTCAACCTCAATTATAAGGAAAAAAACCCACCAAATTAAAAATAAAAAGAAGATCTGGATAGACAGTTTATCAAATAAGATACATGGATGACAAACAAGCACATGAAGAAAATGGTCAGCATCATTAGGCATTGGGAAATGTAAATTAAAACCGCAGTGAGATATCACTAACTACCTTCTACAAGGGCTAAAATTAAAAAGAGCGACCATACCAAGTGCAGGCAAGGCAGGATGTAGAGGAACTGCTGAAGGAAATGTAAAATGGTACAAGCACTTTGGAAACAGCTTTTTGGTTTCTTAAAAAGTTAAGCATATGCGTTTCATATGATCTGACACTCAACTTCTTCATAATTGCCCATGGAAAAGAAAGTGTATGTTTATACAAAGGTTTGTATTCAAATGTTCATAGTAACTTTATTGGTAATAGCCAAAACCTGGAAACAAATCAAGTGTTTTTCAATAAGTAAATGGGTAAACAAACTGTAGTAAAACATATAATGGCATGCTACTTATTAATAAAAGGAATGAATTATTGATATACACAACAATGTAGATGAAGCTCAAGATACTCATGCCATATAAAAGAAGGCAACTAAAAAATACCGTTCAATCTATTTATGTTTGGGGAACTTGTTTATTATGCCCAAAATCAGAATGTATTAAAATTTCCAGGTTGAACTCTTGGTGTAATATTAGGAATGCACATTTGTGACATTTTTTTCTTTCCTTTATAATTGGAAGAGAAAGAGTCATTTGCTATCACCTAAAAAGCAGTTCAAATGAAATGGATATTTGGAATCTATGGAGTTTTCTTGGAAACAGAAGAGTTTATTACTTAAATGTGAATAGAGAGGATGTATGCCTTTATATAACTCAATTTTAAGCCATTTTCACATCTGATGTACTTTTTGTTCCTTATTGCAACCCACCTAGGACTTCCCAGTGGCAGAGGAAAGCTTACAGGTATAAAATTTTGGCTCACCACAATTTAACAAGAATGGTTTAGAGACCACAGACATGAGAACTCTCCAAAAGACCCTTTCCTTCTTTGATGTTCCATACTCCTCTCTCTCTCTCTCTCTCTCTCTCTTCCCCTCTCTCTTTCCCTCTTTCTCTCTTTCCCTCTCTCTTTCCCTCTTTTTCTCTTTATTTAGGGACTGAGTCTTGCTCTGTCGCCCAGGCTGGAGTGCAGTGGCATGATCTCGGCTCCCTGGAACCTCCTGGGTTCAAGCGATTCTCCTGCCTCAGCCTGCTGAGTAGCTGGGATTACAGGGACATGTGACGACGCACGTGCACCATGCCCAACAAGACCACTCTCTTCATAGGTAGTACCCAGGCAAGAATTGAGCCCAGCTGAGGTACTAGGGCCTGGCTATTTCTGTCCAGAGAGGGACCTCTCTAATGGTCCTACTTTGCTCTGAGCTCCCCCTTGGGATGGCTGAGAATTTGTCAGATGTGTATTATGATCAGAAGCTCTCTCCCTGCCCCATTCTTCTTTCACTGCTCTCTTCTTTCACAGGTGCATCATCATTTGAAGGTTTTCCCTAATTCTGTCTTCTCTTCTATTTTATCTTTCATAGGCGTTAGTCCCCCAATAAATCGCTTGTACTCTTAGCTCAGTCTAAGTATCTGCTTCCCAGAGGATGCAACTGACACATTTGGAAATCAGGAACATATCATTGTTTAAAGTAAAGAAGTAAGATTTTCAATGATAGCTGAGAATTGAGACAAAAAAAAATGTTACATAAATGAAAGGTACTTTTTAAAGTGCAAATGGAGGCAACACTGACTATCAGTTCTCTCCTCAAAGGCCTCTGATGTCTCATCATTGCCCACAGGATGAATACAAGCCTTGTTAAGTACCCTCAACAATCTCTTTTCATTCTTCTTTCTAAAATTTCACTTCCACTCTCCTTTATATACAACAGCTGCTCTGCTAAATTTATATGTTGACATAGACACAGAATTTTGGAACTGTAAGTGGCAAAGTTTGTATTATTTTCCTACTTATTTTATAGATAAGAAAATAGACTAACAGAGATCCAACTCGTCAAGCTCTCCCTGCTCTCAACACACACACTCTCTCTCAGGGTGTTTTTGAGTTTGAGACAGCTCAGGCTAGTGGAATCTTCTCCAATGATGGAAGTGCAGGTTCTGTATTTGCTCTGTGTAGCATGGTAGCCACTAGCCAGGGTAGCTAATCAGAAGAGAACAAATTATTGGAGAAGTCATTTTTTGGTAGCACTTGAAGTGTGGCTCATGTGACCAAATGAACCACATCTGACTGGTGGCTGTGGAATTAGAGAGTGAGGTCTAAGGCCTTACTCTTTCCTCTCATATATGCTTCCTGTTTTGGCTTGATTTTGTTTTTCTAAATTTTACTTGTTAAAAAACTGTTCTTCCTAAGTCTAGGTCATTTTTTTTTTAAATGAGACCTCCCTGGATTATTTTAGCTTACTTAGAAGAGTGATATGTTTTACATTAGTATCTTTGTTGGTATTATCATTCAACACATATTTAACGAGTACATGCTATGTTCAAAGCCTGGTAAAAGATGCTTGCTTTTAAGTCTCTTAGGTGGTCACTTAACTTTTAATCTATAAGATAATTTGTAGCTTTTAGATCACAAATTATTACTCAATTCCATTTGTAATATGTCTCATAGGTACGCACTTACTTTCCAACACTAAATTTCAAATCTTGTGAAGTTAAAGATTATGTGTAACAATCTCTTGATGTGCATACAGTAGGCATCTAATAAGTATTTATGTTAGTTGATACAATAGATACCTTATGCCCAATACTAGTAATTGATTATAAAATAATATGAGTTATTGTTCTTAAAGAACTAAGACTGTAAGTTAAAATCCTATTTTTTTTGCCATTTTATTTACCAGGCAATGAGGTGGGAGTGACTTTACAATGAATTGGGACAGAAGGAAGAAATATAATATTGACCATCTTTATAGGATTGAGGTTAAAATTTCATAGTGGAAGGTACTAGTTTGTTAAATTCTATTCCAAAGCATCTTAGAAATGTTGAAACACTTGCTTTTTTTGAAGTAAGTAGAGAATCATTGTTCCCTAGCACTATGGAAGAGAAAGAACTTTACTTAACTTCTTATTTGCCATTTCTGACTATATTAGCTATCGAGAAATGTAATTTTCTCATTGTACAGTGTGCCAGTCTTGGCTTAACTGGTGGGAAGTCATGTATGATTTCCATTCCATAAAATGTTTGTAATCCATATGGATCTACAAAGTTAAGGAAATCTGGTTAACTTAGTTTCCATGCCTTGCATGTATTCATATTTCTTTCTTCAAGTCTAAGCTCATTTATTACTGTCTGAAGAGTTTTACGTATTCAGCTCTATTTTTAAATTTCACACATGATTTGGCAGTTTGTGCAGGAATTGACAGATTCCTTAAATATATCAATATGGACCTATTATTTTTTAAAAAGGAATGGATTAATTTGCCTGCAGTAAAAATGTCCTTTCTGAAGTATCAAATCCACTGGGAGATTCGGAATAAGTGGTGATATAATTTATCTGTTCACTGACAGGAGCTAAATAGTTAGGATGCTTTAAATAAAAGAGGTCTGTGTCTGCTCTCATTTTCCAGCCTAATCAGAAGAGAACAAATTATTGGAGAAGCCATTGTTTGGTAGAAAACATTTTCCTTTTGCTGTCATCTATTCTTCTTTCAGGGCTAACTCAAGTCTTACTGATCTAGGAAATTTTACCCATCTATTCACCTTATTCAAAATCATCTTTCCTTGAGTTCCTATGTTATATATAATCCTTTCTATACAATTTCTTTGATTTTTGTTTCGTTTAAGTTTCTTCTACTCATGTAGTCCGTCCTTTCCTCCCTCCCTCCCTCCTTCTTCCTTCCCTCCCTCCTTCCTCCTTTCTTCCTTCCTTCTTTCCTTCCTCCTTCCCTTTCTTCCTTCTTTGCTTTCTTCCTTCCTGCACCTCTTGTGTCTGCACTCCCAGTTTAGATGGCATGCTCCTAAAGTGGTAGAGAAGAAGGTGTCTATTGTCTGCTTAACATGGGGTGAGTAGAAAAGTACTTAAACATTTTGTATCAATTAATATCTTGATTTTTTGTAGAAACTTCTCAACTATCTCGAGCATTCTGTGCTTCATCTGTTCACAAATTTGCATAACTTTAAGAAGAAACTCCTATGGTGTGTATGCTCCTATATATACCTGAATCACAGGTAAGCAGCTGAAGGCAATTGCTTCCAGGTGTTTACCAGAGGAAATCACTGCCTGTCGGTAAGCCAGTGACAGATTGGAGCTAATTTCTCAAAAGAAGTAATTAACCCTCAGGAATCTTGGCGATGCATTCTAGGGGAATAAATCTTTCTCTTCACTGTAGCCCTTAATAATGTTTTTCCGTGCACAAACACACAATTCTAAACCCACACATTTTCAGGGCCTTTTCAGTTTGCAACTATATTCATTATTCAGGGTCACTGGCCCTAATAGTACATCAGTAAAGATTCACTGGCAGAAACCAGATCAGCTGTACTTGAAAACAATAAAGGTATGAATAAATAAATAAATAGTAATAAAGGCTACATGCAACTCCTCATTAGGATGAATCTAGAGAATTCAATATTTTCTGAACAATATTTTCAATATATGACTTTGATCATATATTGGGATTTTTTTATAGGGGACCACATGTTATGTCTTCCATCTAGGGTGCTCAGGTTGGGAGAAACCTCAGGATTAAAAGAAGAGGAACCATCCACCTCTTCAGCTAAATCAGTCGAACCACCCCGTTTCCATGCAGTAATCCATAGAATGGCATTAGATCTTGGTGGCTCTAGCCACATCCAACAGGAGAGTGAATAAAAATTAACTTCTAGCAAGATGATGCTAGTCATATTTTGTATTTATAAAAAGCAATGATCTTTTGAGGGAGAAAAACCTTTACTGACTCTGGCTATGTACACTCTATGGCAGGTGAGAGCCTGGGTGGCAAATATTGCATCCATATAAATAAACCTCTACCAGCATAATGAGTAATTAATTAATGCAAACACAAATAAATACATTGCATATTTCTGTTATAAGTAACAAAATTGTGTTTTTTTTAGTTTATTGAAGATAGAATTCTGAGTCTTAGAAATTGGTCTGTGATGGTGATTCTCAAATATTGGCATTTAAATCATCTGTAAGAATCACTGAAACACAGAGCTGGTCATACCTCTAGAATCTCTGATTCAGTATACCTGGGATTGGGCCTGATAATTTGTTTCTAACAAGGTCCCAGATGATGCTGATGCTGCTGGCTCAGGAATCCCACTTTGAAAACAATATGGACAAATATTTATCTACAATTATCCCTCCCATATGGCAGAAATCATAGTGTCCATTAAATATTCATTGGTCACTTATTATTTTCAAAGTAGACAGATTGCAGTATGTTGTCTGTTATCAATTTCTTCATAATCTATTGGAGAAGTTTTTTAAATGCAGGATTTTGAAAATATATTCAAAGTTAAATTGCATAGTGCATGTCCTTCTGCTGTAGATGAGAGCATGGAGTTTGTAGAGGGTTGGGGTTAGAGTGGAAGCAAACCTGGGATTCACTAGGCCTTGCGTAAGAGACAGGATCTATACTGTCTGAGGAGTGGGACACAAGTATTAACACCTAGAGGAAGGTGCCAAGGACAAGAGCGAAATCTATTGGCTGCAAATTCCCTATAGAAGATAAGGGCAATTTTCTGTTTTAACTTCAGGAGAACCTAGAGAGATAAAGCAGTGACTGGAAAATTCAGCAGATATTTTGAAAGTGGACAGCTATATTGGCCTTGACAATAGTGTTTTTCTTGTTTGAATACAAAGTTTCACTCTCCAAATACAAAACTTCAAATACAAATCAAAATGTCTTCAGAATATTGAAACCATCTAACAGTTAACCAACATCATTGCATCTAGGAGAATGCACCTTAGAAAACAGAGACTGGGTGTTCTTGTTGCTTTCCTTCAAAACCTCTGGGCCTCTGAATGAATCTCTCCATGGATGAGGTCAAACACCTGCTGACTCCAGCTTTTTCTTCTTGTCTACAGTCAGGTGGTGAAAATGTGTGAGCACGGAGGTCAGCAGTACTAAGCACAGAAGGGATAGTGTTCTGCTTAATCCTTCATCTGTTGCAAGCAAGCAGCACTCTGATAGAAAAATATTAATAAAGGTTGAGAGGGGCTGGGTGGTTATTTATTTCCAGAATGTTAGAACTGGAAGAGACCTTTTGGATGAACTAAGCTTATAACTATTATTATTGTTATTTTTGCAAATTAAGGAAATGGAGTTCTAAGGAAGTGCGTGAGTCACTGAAGATGGTACAACTCATTAGCAGTCCAGGTTCAGCTTGGCACTATTTTCACAGTGCCTTGGGTCTTAAAATCAACTCTAGTGCAAACCCATTTCCAGCTGTTGTGTGCACCTCATGCACTTACAAGAAAAAATAATGATTATATGAGGGTTGTAGAGTTGAATGATTAAATGTTTTATTTACATAATTATGCTTGACTACAATTTTTCCAAGCATATTCTCAAAGAATTCTACTAACAAAGATTGCTTTTAAAGCTAAACACTTATTCGGAGAGCTCAAATCACAAATTCATGCTGAAAACCCCTAAAGTTATTAACTGGCATGTTCAAGCAGAAAAGAATTCTGGGTCGCTGAGGCTTCTTATATGTTTATAGCTCTAGCTACAGCAGAACTGGTCCTTGTAAATGTCACAGGAGATAATAATTGCAATGGAAAAGAAAGAAAATGTTTGGAGCTTATGAGAAAAGACCAAACCGCTTCCAATCACAGGACTGGAGAGGTCAAGAAAACATCCCTAGGGCAAGAGAGATGAAACTTTCCAACAGTCAAGAAATTAATGCTGACACTTCGTCAGTTAAGTAAAGTGCACGGCAGAAAGAGCCAGCCTGGCTGCATTTTGGCTTATGGATAGAGCTGTGTGTGTACAGTCCAAAGAGAAACAAGTGTAAAGATCATCTTGTCACTGTAAATAAAAATCACCCCATAGCCCAAGGGACCCAGAGCTCAGTTAGAGTCTGGTCAGTCCCAGCCAGGCCATCACCATGCTGTTATTGATGATAATACAGGAAGAGGGTCATTTTCACTGCTGAGTGAGAGGACGTGGCTACCGCACTAATGTCCAATTACATTAATGAACATGAAATTTGGCTCTGTGCGTACATCTCTCCTCATGCTCTGAATTAGATTTTAGAGGGTAAAATAAAAGATAATAAAAGCCTTTACTCCAGCACTATTTTTCTTTGGCTGCAGTTATAGGAATATGTCTGAAGGAAACATAACCATTCTGGTTTATTAAGCAACCCATATGCAATAAGACCAAGTGTTGTACACAAGGCCAATTTTCTGGAAGGACAGCAGGTCACTGTCATCTCTGTCCTTTGGGGTGATTACATTTTCAAACTGAACAATTCAAAATGTATTATGTGTCTGCCTGAATTGGGGCTGCTTTTAGAAAGCCAGTGTGAAGATTTGCCCAGCTGAGATACAAGGGGAGACAGCTCTGCAAACCTATGTAGGTGGACCAAATGTATTCTACCACTGAGCATCCTCTGAATACTTTTCTTACTAGGTGAGCAACTTTGCCCATGGTTAGAATTATTTCAAAGGCTAATATGACATCTCTGTGGTCCAGTGACAATGCTGGTCTCAAGAAAGGGAGATCAGGGCTGGAAAACAACACAAAACTGTGACCAGTAGAATAATAGCCTTAAAGATGGCCACATATCTATTTATTTAATGGATATTTGTTAAGTGGCAGCAGAGAAAACTAGTTAATCTCCAGATACCTAACTTGACAAAACATACTTTGTGAAGATATGTTACCTTACATGATAAAATAGACTTTGCACTTTACAGATGAGGTTAAATTAAGAATCTTGAGACAAGATCATCTTGGATTATCTGAGTGGACACATTGGAATTACAGTGATCTTTATCAGGGGAAGAAAGAAGCAGAAGAGAAAAAAGTAGAGGCTAGATTGATGATGCAATTGCTGGTTTGGTCACCAGCCAAGAAGGTGAGCAGCTTCTTGAAGCCAAGAAAGGCAAGGAATTGATCCTCTTTTAGAGGCTCTAGAAGAAACATACCCCTGCCCGCACCTTTATTTTAGCTCAGTGAGACTTCTGACCTTCAGAACTATAGAAGAAAGCATGATTACATTTGTGGTGTTTTGTTAGAGCAGCAACAGCAAACTAATACATAAACACTTTTTAAAGAAACATGTAACTAGAACTGTGGAATCACTATACAATGCCATCCTATAGTGCAATCTCATCCAAATCAATTCTAAAATTCTATACTAATACTTCCCTAAAGACTCTGGTGTCCTTGCTATTATATATTTAGTCTTATCTCACCCTCTCCAATGAACCCATAAGAAGAAAAACAAGATTGGGGAAGTTTTGACTCAACCATCCTTCTGATTCCATTAAAAGTTGAGAAAGGATACTTCATTCCACGAATGACTCTGTTATAAATGGGTGTATCTGGAATGATGTTAAATCCTGATGACCTGGCTCTATAACTGAGTAAATGTGAAAGAAACAAATTTTTAGCAACAGCTTAACTTGAATTCAACTGATGCATAGAAATACACACACACACACACACACACACACACACACTAGGATTTATTATTTTAGTATTTTTTTTAAGAATTTTTATTTATATTATCTCATCAACCAACCACCGCCCCATTATATAGATGCTATTGTAGTCTCCATGTTAGGGATGAACAAATGAGCTCACACCAGTGGAATGCCTGGACCATGGCCCCTCAGCCACTGAAGGCAGGAGTGGGTTTGATCTAGTGTCAAAGTTCACTCTCTTCCATTCACACACTACCTCATGGTCTTCTAATTCTCTGCATGATGGTCCTGGACAGGTTCATAGTAAGTGCTTACTAAGTACTTCCAGATGGGACTGATGCCACTTTTCAGAAATCCTAAGGCCTTGTCCTCCTAGAAAGATTTAGGGAATTATATAATTTGGGAAGAGGAAAATTAATTTTAAAGACAAAGATGACTTTTTGTAATTTCACACATTACAGCTAAGCTGTCTTTACAATTATGAAGAGCACATAATTATTTCCCCTTTCCTTGACTGGTGTAGACCAACTTCAAATGAATCTATAGCCTACTCATTTCCCTGTCTCAACTCTTCAACCAATTGCAGAATAATTTTATTATCCCAGTGTAAGGAAGTATTTTGATTCTGCTTGCAGGACAGGAGGCAATTTCGCACATCCTGAGGATCCCCCAGGGATTGTATTTTACTCTCGTTTCCACACAGGGTCATTTGCAGATTCTGCCATGTCTTTCTCAAAGCCACATAGTGCCCACCACAGGATGCCACACGCTGCAGCCACATCAGAGAGGGTGGTCAGCTCTTGATGGCTGCTGCCTGGCAGTAGCACCTGGGTGCTATCTTTGCACATTTTGTAGGATTCAATGAGAAAACAAAACAACATGTCACATTCACATGATGATAGCAGAAACATGACCCAAACCAACAGTTCCTCTTTTATGTCCTTGAGAAGGTAACAACTAAGGCTGTAACTTAGTTCAGTGGGTTGTGTCTACTTTCATCTGCCTTTTAATCTTATGATAAAGAGTGTACTGTTTTGTTGTTTGGTGTATTAAGGTCCTTATTTATTTGATAGACATTTATTTGCTGAGAAGGAGTAGAGAAATCTAGTTGAGATTCTGGCGTATGGCCTCATTCTGTTATCTACAAGTTGTGTGACCTTGGTTAAGTTTTTCACTTAAAGGCTGCATCTCAGTTACTTCATCTATAAAACAGAGATAATTATGTCAAAAACCTCATAAGGCTGTAGTGAGGATTAAATTAAGTTCTACATCTAAAGTATTTAGAACAGAGCCAGGCACATAATAAGAGCTCAATAAATGGAAACTATAAATGTTATTATTCTTTATTGGACATCTGCTAAGTGCATAGCTCTCTACTGAGTACTGAGATGTATGGAAGTAAATGAAGCAAGAAGCTCACATCTCAGTGCATGTCATCCTCATACTCAGATTCTTTGAATGACTCTCCATTGTCCATTATATTTACTACAACCGCTGTATCGCAGGCTTCATATCCCAGGACTCCTTTTTCATGCTTATGCATTGTTTGACAATCCACCCCACTCTCTTATTTCTGCAGCTCTGGTTCACAAAGTTTGCTTTAATGTAACTGTTGTTTCCACCAGATGCCCCTATTAAAATCTGACCAATCATCTGGCCCATTTGAAAGCATTCTTTGATGTTTCTCTTCCATAGTCTGCACTTGCAGTTAGTTTCCCCCTTTTAAGACTCCCTTGGCAATTTTTGTCTTCTTGTCTAATATATATCACTTTATATTTGGAAATAAAGTTTTGAGTCCTTGGTTTATCCCTGACCCTCAGTAATAAGCTGCTTAGGGGAGAGTCTATGATTAATTCATCTTTGTAGCTCCCATAGTATCTAATTCATGGCCTACTATATCATAGATGCTCAATAAATAGTTAATGAATCAGTGTTTGTTGAAATGATAAATGGTGAAAATATTTATATTACTGAACTTCCTCTCCATATGTGAGCACATGTGTGTACCAACATTAAATGATGTGATAATTTTTTGTGTGTGGTTTATGCAAATCACACAAATACACACAAATGTATATACTTCACCTGTCACAAAATAAACAATGGTTATCCACTGCCTAATAAATATATTTTCACTCTAGAAATAATGTTAATGTTTTGCTAGTGTCCGCAGCTTTAATCAACCTCTCTGTAGCCTACAGTCCTTCAGATTGTCACAGTCATAAAAGCTTGAGAAAAGGGGATTCCTGTGGATACAGAGACCCCTCTGTGACCAACCCCAGGCAAAGTGGATCTGCACTTCCTACTTGAAGGAGTAGGAACTAGGAAACATATTCTGACTCTGAACAACTGAAATAAGAGCTGGGGAAAAAAAGAAAATAAATTCATTTATGGTATAAATCAACAAATAAATTAAGAGAGAAGACTGGATGGACAGGGGCCAGTAAAGTTGGTAGTTTGTGCTGATCCCCAGCCTGTGTCAGTTGCCTGAGTTATTTTGTTTTGTTTATTCTTTCACAGTCATCAAGATGCCCGCTTCTTCTCCTGAGTGCAAATAATTTTAGAAAATGAAATCTGTCCCAAAGCTCTGTTTCTGACACACTTACCGTAGAGTAATCAGCAAACACTGCAGCCTTTTGCAGCAACTTGGAATATTACTCATGTCACTGTAATGTCTCCAGTTAGTCAGGATGGCAATTCATTTTAATACTTTTGTCTGAAAAGAAAAATGATTTCGATTTTTCTGATCACACATGGGCTCAACCATGTATCAATTTATTTTTAAGTTCAATATTTGTATTTCTGATTTAAGCCCAGACAAAATCAAATAGAGAAAACATAACTAGGCAAAAAAGCAAGTTGCAAATAGAGGCACAAATAAAAAGTTCATAGCCTAAACAACTTGTCTTTAGAGTTTGAGAAATATCAGGGTATAATTGTGAATTATTAATGTTAACAGCTGTAACTTTGATTGCTCTATTAATAACCTGACATTTTATTTCATGTTTGTTTTGTTCTTGTTACTGCTTTTTATGATGTTTTCTTTTTCTTTCTCTCTCTTTGGAAAGGATAGAAGTTTATGAATAGAAAGTAAAAGAATTCCAGAAGAAGGGAATTCAGAACTGAAATGAGGATCCATGAAGTTGACAAGAACCAGAGTTCTATCATGCTACCACTTCAGAGAGACCAAAGAATATACTCCTATTTCAGGGGTCCCCCACCATTTAGTGAGTTTGCCCTGGCGTTCACGAATAATTATTTCACCCATTTGCCATAACGTTGTTGAGTTGACTCTATTATTACAAATGTTTCTCCTTGTTGTTGATGATGTTCTTTTTTTTTTTTTTAGACAGAGTCTCACTTGGTCGCCAGGTGCCAGGCTGGAATGTAGTGGCGTGATCTCAGCTCACTGCAACCTCCGCCTCCTGGGTTCAAGCAATTCTCCTGCCTCAGCCTTCTGAGTAGCTGGGACTACAGGCGTGCGCCACCATGCCCAGTTAATTTTTTTTGGTATTTTTAGTAGAGAAGGGGTTTCACCATATTGGCCAGGATGGTCTCGATCTCTTGACCTCATGATCCATCCGCCTTGGCCTCCCAAAGTGCTGGGATTACAGGCGTGAGCCACCGCGCCTGGCCGATGATGCTCTTGAAGTCTACTTTGACTGATAGAAATATAGCCACACCAACTTTCTTATGCTTATTGTTTCCATGATTTCTCACCCCCCATTCTTGTACTTCCAACCTCTTTGGTCTTCATATTTTTCAGTTCACCTTTTCTAGACACTATTTGCTCAGTCATGCTTTGTTTATGCCATCTGACAATGTCTACCTTTTGAATGCAGTGTTTGTGTCTAAGACTTCCTATCATATTTCATTAAATACTGAGAGATAAAAATAGATACATACAAAGCATGTCTACAGCACAAAGAATAACAATACAAGGAACACCCCAGGTTGGCCACCACCCAGTTTAAAAAATAAAACATCACAATTAACTTTGGAAACACTCTGAGTGTCCTACCTTAGTTCCATTTCCATTCCACCTGCCCAGAAAAGCCACACTCTGAGTTGTGTTGTTTCTTCTTTGCTTTTCTTTTTATTGTTTAACAACATTTGAGAAATGATACGTTCCTAAACAACATATCATTTAGTTTGCTATATTTTCAATTTTGACAACTGTAATAATGTTGTTGTTTATGCTTCTATTATTTACTATGTGTACTCTAAGTGTGTTCTGAAGTTTCATTCATGTTGTTGCATGTAGTTGTAGGGTTTTTTACATTTTTATTGTTGCATGGAAATCAATTTAGTAGAATAAAATATGTATCTTACTGTTGATCGACGTTTCTGTTGCTTAGATTTCTGCTTTTGCAAGCAGTATCGCTATTGCATGTATTAAGGTATACAGTTTGATGTTTTGCTACATGTATACACTCATGAAACCATGGCCACAATTCAGATTTGAAAAGTATCTCTCAATCCCCAAAGTTTTCTTATGGTCTTATAATTCTTCTCTGCCACTCTTTTCTGTACCATTATTGTACCATTATCATCCAAACACTGATCTGCTTTCAGTCACTATAGATTAGCTTGCATTTGCTAGAAATTTTTTTACAAATGCATTATATGGCATGCACTCTTTTTGCCTGTCTTTCTCTCTGCATAATTATTTTGAGATTCATTAGTGTTATTGTGTGTATAAATAGTTCATTCATTATTATTGCTGAGTAGAACAGGCATATCTTAGAGATATTCTGGGTTCTGTTCCAGATCACCATAATAAAGTGAATATCATCACAATAAGGTGAGTCACACAAATAGTTTGGTTTCCCAGCGTATATGAAAGTTATCTTTATATTATACCACAGTCTAATTAGTGTGTAATAGCATTATTCCCCCCAAAAAATAACATACATACCTTAACTGAAAATACTTCTTTGCTAAAAAAGCTAATGATCAGTGGAGGCTTCTCCAAGTCATAATCTTTTGGTGAAGGGTCTTGCCTCATTGTTGATAGTTGCTGACTGATAAGGATGGTGTTTGCTGAAGGTTGGAGTGGCTGTGGAAATTTCTTAAAATAAGACAAAATTGAATATTCCTTTCACCAAAGATTTCTCTGTAGCATGTGACACTGTTTGATAGCACTTTACTTACGATAAAACTTCTTTCAAATTTGGAGTCAATCTTCTCAAACTCTGCTGCTGCTTTATGTAATATTGTAAATTCTTTGCTCTGATTTTTAGCAATGTTCACAGCATGTTCACAAGGACTAGGCTCTATCTAAAGAAACCACTTTCTCTGTTCATCCATAAGAAGCAACTCCCTCATTCATTTAAGTTTTATCATGAGATTGCAGTAATTCAGTCACATCTTCTGGTTCTATTTCTAATTCTAGGTCTCTCGCTATTTCCATTATATCTGCAGTGACCTTCTCCATTGAAGTCTTGAGCCCCCTCAAAATCATCCATGAAGACTAGTATCAACTTATTCCAGTTAATGTTGGTATTTTGTACCTCTTCCCAAGAATCACAAATGTTTTTAATGGCATGTAGAATACAATTAAGAATGGAGGATTCTTTCCAGGAGGCTTTCAGTTTACTTTGCCCATTTCCATCAGAAGAACCACTATCTGTAGCAGTTATAGCCTTACAAAATTTATTTCTTAAAAAATAACACTTCTAAGTAAAAATTACTCTTTTTTATTATTATACTTTAAGTTCTGAGGTACACGTGCAGAACATGCAGGTTTGTTACATAGGTATACATGTGCCACGGTGGTGCTGCATCCATCACCCTGACATCTACATTAGGTATTTCTCCTAATGCTATCCCCTCCCCTAGTCCCCCACCCCTCTGCTATCCCTCCCCTAGCCCCCTACCCCGCAACAGGCCTGGGTGTGTGATGTTCCCCATCCTGTGTTCATGGGTTCTCATTGTCTCAACACCCACATATGAGAACATGCGGTGTTTGGTTTTCCGTTCAGTTTGCTGAGAATGATGGTTTCCAGCTTCATCCATGTCCCTGCAAAGGACACGAATTCATCCTTTTTTTTGTGGCTGCATATTATTCCATGGTGTATATGTACCATGTTTTCATCATCTGGTCTATCATTGATGGGCATTTTACACTGTTGGTGAGAGTGTAAATTAGTTCAACCATTGTGGAAGACAGTGTGGTGATTCCTCAAGGATCTAGAACTAGAAATACCATTTGACCCAGCAATCCCATTACTGGGTATATATTCAAAGGATTATAGATCATTCTACTATCAACACACATGTGCACATATGTTTATTGCAGCACTGTTCATAAAAGCAAAGACTTGGAACCAACCCAAATGTCCATCAATGATAGACTGGATAAAAAAGAATACTCTTGATCCGTGGGCTACAGAATAAATGTTGTATTAGCAGGCATAAAAACAATATTACTCTCATTGTCAATCTCCATCAGAGCTCTTTGGTGACCAAGTGCATTGTCAGTGACCAGTAATATTCTGAAAAGAATATTTTTGCTGAGCAGTGGGTATCAACAGTAGGCTTAAAATATTCAGTAAACCATTCTGTAAACAGATTTGCTGTCATTCAGGCTTTGTTGTTCCATTTCTAGAGTATAAGCAGAGTAGATTTAGCATAATCCCTAAGGGCCATAGGATTTTCAGAATGGTAAATGTGCATTGGCCTCAACTTAAAGTGACCATCTGCATTAGCCCCAGTGAGATAGTTAGCCTGTCTTTTGAAGCTTTTAAGACAAGCATTGACTTGTCCTCTCCAGCTATACAAGCCCTAGATGGCAAATTTCAGTAGGAAGACTGTTTCATCTACTGGTTTTGGATTAGAATTTGGCTTAAGGGAATGTTGTGGCAAGTTGGATCTTTCTTTCTTTTCCTCCTGTCTCTCTTTTCCTTCCTTCCTCTGTCCTCCTTCCTTCTGTCCTCCCTTCCTTCTGTCCTTCCTTCCTTTCTTTCTCTTTCTTTCTTTCTTTCTTTCTTTTCTTTCTTTCTTTCTCTCTCCCCCTTCCCTCCCTCCCTCCCTTCCTTCCTTTTCTTCATCCTCTCCCCTCCTCCCTTTCCCCTTCCTTCCCCCCAATTCTTTCCCCTTCCTTCCCCCTTCCTTTCCCCTTTTGCATCTCCCCCCTTCCATTCCCCTCCCTTCCCTTCCCTTCCCCTCCCTTTCCCTTCACTCCCCACCTTCCCTCCCTTTCCCCCTTCCCTTCCTCCCCTTCCCTCCCCCTCCCCTTCCCTTCCCCTCCCCCTTCCCTTGCCTTCTTTCCTTTCCTTTCAATAGGGTTTTGCTCTGTCACCCAGGCTGGATTGCAGTGGCATGATCTTGGCCCACTGCAACCTTGACCTCCTGGGCTCCAGTGATCCACCTCAGCCTCCTGAGAAGTTGGGAGTACAGGCATGCACCACCATGCC
The DNA here is from genome assembly GCA_036589455.1 of Ateles fusciceps. Lineage (NCBI taxonomy): Eukaryota > Metazoa > Chordata > Mammalia > Primates > Atelidae > Ateles > Ateles fusciceps. Next base: position 3,524,240 of record JAZHEH010002924.1, on the reverse strand, counting down.
TGACTAATTTCTGATTTTTTTTTTTTTTTAAGTGGAGACAGGTTTCACCATGTTGCCCAGGCTTGTCTCAAACTCCTGGGCTCAAGCCGTCCTCTCACCTCAGCCTCCCAAAGTGCTGGGATTACAGGCGTGAGCCATTACATCTGTCTATTTTTTCATTTTCTTTATCATGTCTTTCAAAGAGGACAAGTTTTGAATTTTGATGAAGTCAAATTAATTTGTTTATTTTCTTTTTTGAATAGCGCATTTGTTATTGCAAGCAAAAAAAAATCTTTGTTTAAACTAAGGTCAAAAGCGTTTTCTCTCATGATTTTTTAATGGAAGATTTATTGCTTTATATTTTTAGATTTTACATTTAGGTTCACAATATATTTTTAGCTAATTTTTGTATGTGGTATAATGTACTTATTTGCAGGGTGGGGCACATGTATATTCAAATTGTACCAGTACCACTTGTTGAAAAGACTTCATTGAATTGTCTTTGAGACTTTGTCAAAAATCAGTTAACCATATATGTGAGGGTCTAATCTGCTACACGTCATGTCATTGTTGATATTGTTTAGCTGTTTGTTTTCCATTTGTCTAATCAATTGTTATTCCTCTGTATTTTTTCTTGGCTTCTTTTAGTTTAATATAATTTTTTTTTTAGTATTTCCTTTTTGTTTATCTACAAGCTTTTAAGCCATACCTCTGTGTTTTTTTAAGTGGTTGAGGAGACTTATGTTTTCTCAACTTGTCATGGTCTGCTTAGAATTAATACCATACCACTTCAAGTAAGATGTGGAAATCTTACGGAAGTATTATTTCATTTATTCCATCCCCCCCACTCTATACTCTGTGTTATTATTGTCAAATTTTTTACATCTACATGCATTATGAACCCCACAGTAAAACACTACTTTTTCTGTAAATAGTTGTCTTTTTAAGAAATTTACAAAGAAAAAAGATAACATTTTATATTTACTCACATATTTACCATTTTTGACTAACTTTCTATATATCTGAATTTCCATCTGATGCCATTTGCATTCAGGATGAATAACTCTATTGCATTACTTGTCATTCAGGTATGCTTACAATAAAATTTTTCAAAATTTACATATCTGAAGATGTCTTTATTTCATCCTTATTTTTAATGGATAGAGAATCCTGGGTTGATTCTTTTGTTTTGTGTTGTTTTTAAAGCACTTTAAAGCTGCAATTTCATTGTCTTGTGGATTTCATTGTTTCTGATAATAAGTTTGCCATCATTTTGTGTTGCTGTTCTCCTGTCTGTAATGTGACTTTTTTCCACTGGCTGCGTTTATGATTATTTCCAGTTTTCAGCAGTTTGATTTTGATGTGCCTAGGTGTGGTTTTTTATGTTTACCCTGCTTGGGATTCACACAGATTTTAGATCTGTAATTTTGATGTTTTTCACTAATTTTGCCATTATTTATTTAAATAGTTTTCTGCTCATTCTGTTTCTCTATTTTCAGCAACTTCAGTTACATGTAAGTTAGATCTCTTGCTATTGATTCACAGATCCCTGAGACTCTGTTAATTTATTTAAAAATATTTTCGTCTTTGATTTTTATGTTTGATATTTTCTATTGAACTGTCTTTAAATTTTTCAATCCCTTTCTTCTGCAGTTTTCAATACACCATTAAATCCATTAAGAGGCTTTGTCATTTCACAATTTGTATTTATCATTTCTAGAATCTGCATCTGTTTTATTCTCCACTTTCCACTTAGTCAGTTAAGATGACCATGTTTCCTCATATTCTTTTAACACATTGATAATAGCAGCACTTAAAGTTCTCATCTGGTAATTCTAGCATGTGGGTTATATCAGAACCTGTTTCCGCTCATTTTTTTCTTGACTGTTTGTTTCATTTTTCTGCCTCTTTGCATGTCTATTAATGCTTTGATTGTACCATAGATGTAAGGAGAGATAAATTGTTTGGAATCTAGATTGTATTTTCTGCCTCCAAAGAAAGTTAACTTTTCTTCAAGTAGATATTTAAATTACCAGAGGATCCTTTAGATGATGTCAGGTTTGATTGTATTCATCATTAAGGCTGGCCTTTTTTGGTTTTGTCTTTAATCTTAAGGTGTTGCCCTTATCCTAGAGTATGTTTCTTAGCCCTACCACATGGCCTACTGAATGCCTAAGACACTCAGATCTCTTTACTCTTGGCTTGACCAGAAATCAAGCACCTCCCAGCTCTTTGTGATATGAGACATCTTCATTCAGCTCTCTTCCCAACAGCAGGTGATTTCTGCTAAAAAATATGCTTCACAGAGTTTTATCCTGTACATTCCCGGCCCAGCCTCAGCCAGAAACCAGTAAAGAAGCCCCATGCAGAATTTTGGGGCCTCCTCCCTTCTCAGCTACCTCATCTCTGGTGCTTCACCCAGCAACCCCCAGCTGTTTTAGCAGCTAGACGTTATGAACGTTATCTGTCTCTTCAGCTCAATGAGATTGCTGCTGTGTCTGGGCTTTACCTCCCTGCATCACTGTTATGAAAGCACCCCCCAGTCAGAGAGTCTTGGTGAACCAGGGTCTCAATTCATTTTATGTGTTCCCTTTCACTTATGAATTACCATCTTCCTTTCCCTTAGTCCACTACTTGAAAACAATGAGCTTATATGTTTTGACCAGTTTGATAGTGGTTTATGGAAGGTGGCCTATTTGCATTCTTAAGGTGAATTTAATTGTAGGCCATAAAGATTGCTGTAAATATTAAATATTTAATATATTTTTGTGCACCAAACCTCAGCACCATGGTATTTATCTATGTACCCCCTGAACCTAGAATAAAAGTTAGGCCAAAAAAATTTTTCTTGAGAGAAATTAGGCAGTGTTATTGTAGAAATTTCTTTGCATACAATTAAGAAGACTATTGTTTAAGGGTGCTGGCATAAAGTATTACAAAAAACTCAATAATAACTAATCACATCTGTATGACTGTAAAATTTGAAAAGGGAGAAAAGATGGAAAAATGAGGGATGTGTGAGTTGCACAAGTGTAGCTTTTAGTAATGGGTCATTGATGGCAGTGAAGAAAACAAAACAAAACAAAACAAAAAAACAAAAACAGAAGTCAGGAATCCTGTCTTGCAGTGTGTGTTGATCTAATAATTCTGAATAAAGCAATTAAAGTTAAGTCTAGTCCCATAACTTTCAAATGACTATTGTAATGCTTACATATGTATCAATCAGGAATGGAAGATGCAAATGAGGTAAAAATATAGAACATAGTGTAAATTCTAAAGTTGTGTAAAAGTAAATTCTTATTATCATTATAATCAACCACACTTGCTGATTTTTTGATGATTTCAGATAATAATCACTACCGCATGGATTATTAAAGAACTCATGATAGTTTCCCAAGCAAAGCCCTATGGAAACACTAAATTTCTTCTTATAAATGGAGGGCTGCTAGATTTACTTCTGCTTTACCACTGTTAATTATTTTTGGAGGAATTTATTTTTGGAGATTAAAAAATATATCTTGAGATAACCTTCAAACATGTGTTTATATATAAATCAGCCTAATGCTCCATGTATGCAGAATATTTTGGAAAATCAAGTTTACTCATGTCATACATAGCAAGTAGCAGAAAAGAAAATGTTTAGTCAGTTATCTACCTGATGCCTACTGGTTTGAGACGTTTTACTAGAGTCTCCTGTTTGAAGTGGATTAAATAGATGTTTTATCTCAAGTATGTTCAAATAAGAGCAAAAAGCAAGGCGTTAGTTCCTTAGTTTATAAAGTTAACTGAACCACTTAGGTGATGACCAATAGAAATCCATAGTATAGGTGATGGCCTGGCTTGGTGGCTCACGCCTGTAATCCCAGTATTTTGGGATGCCAAGGTGGGCAGATTACTTGAGGTCAGGAGTTCGAGACCAGCCTGGCCAACATGGCAAAACCTCATCTCTACTAAAAATACAAAATTTAGTTAGGCGCCTGTAGTCCCAGTCACTACAGGGGGCTGAGGCAGGAGAATTGTTTGAACCCGGGAAGGGGAGTTTGCAGTGAGCCAATATCGCACCCCTAGACTCCAGCCTGGGTGAAAGAACAAGATTCTATCTTAAAAAAAAAAAAAGAAAAGAAAAGAAAAGAAAGAGAAAAAAAAAAGTCATTGTGTAGATGATACCAACTACATGTCTGTTGCTGTACCTTGCCATCAAGACATGTGATTTGTTGGATTCTCATGTAGCGTTTATGCACTTTATTTATCTTTGATTCTAACAACATTGAGGTGAAAGAAGAGAGTCATACTTTGTGTATAGGAAAAAATGCAGTGTCAGTTCCCACTAAATCCTTAGAATCCAGAGAAAAAAATATTAACACATTTTAAAATGAAGGAGGATTATTTTACCTACAACCTATACCAATAACCCCCTCTTGCAAAATACCTTGCACATAATAGATACTCAGAAAAAATTAGATGGTTGAAATAGATTAAACTCATGTCGACTCTATGAAAGTATATTTAGAATAACTATTGTTTTCTTTATCCTGACAAAATGTTTGGCAGAAAATAAAGTAACCAATGTCTAAATGATAGAATACATGATATTATAATTATTGTTCATCTTCATGAGTGATGAAATTTATTTTCCTATAGAAAATGGTATGGTTAATATCAGTGGATCAAAGTGAAGTTTGGTTGTGTGAGAGCAGCCTGACCCACCATGCCTAGCCCTTGGTGGAATCTTCTGCTTTCATGAATTGGTATGTTTGAGGGATTGTAGTCAAGGACTGGAATGCACCATTTCTCCATTTCCAAGGGCCACTTTAGCAGGATTTGAGACTGAGGACAACAGCAGTATTGCCTGAGTATGCAGTGAGGAAGAGGAAGCCAAGTTGGGAAAGGGTATTAGTAGGGACAGCCTGGCCAAGCTCGGCAGGAACTAGTGAGTGGAGGGGCACAGTGGTAAGGAGATGCGCTCTCAGAAAACAACACTTGTGGTGCTAGAGAAGTGCTGCCCCCAAATGTCCCAGTCAGGAACTTCTACAGGCTCTTAGAGAGAAGGAACAGGTGTACACTTATTCTTGAACAAACAGGAGGTGAGACTCACCCTGGAACCTCCCAGAAATAACTGAGAGATGATTAAAGACCTTGGGGTGTAGGCCAGGAGAATGAAGAATGAGAATCTGTGGTTTTGCAGGTGTGGCTGCAGGCCAGAACAATTTGATTATTAATATTAATGTGACCTCATTTTACCCACAGACTGCTGAGACTGGAAAATTCAGCTTACACATAGTATATCTCTTTTCTAAGCATTTTTGTTTCTTAATATATTCTTATTTGAGCCTTCTGATCAGTACCATTCCTGGGGTATGCTGATCTAAGGCCAAATCTCACTGTTGGTTCTTTGTCCTTATCATTGTCAAGAGTAATCAGGTTATGGTGAATATCAAGAGAAGGATTTGGAGAATTTAAGTTACAATAGGCACATCATAGAAGAGATAGGTCCTTTCTGCCCCCTTCCCTTTGCCTGGATGGTGCCAGGGAAGTGGGAGAGAGGTTATATGTGTGAAGGTAAGAGGAAGCTCAGGCTGAGCATCAGCTATGTCCACTCCTGGGTTCAGGAATGGTGAGTGTGACAGGGAAACCCTCTAGGAGGCACCCAGGGAGCTCATTTTTATGAGAGTGGGTATCTGTTTTCCCCAAAGAAATGTTAGCTCCACATTGTGGACTGAACTATACCCTTACACAACTCATATGTTGAAGTTCCAAACCCCAGTACTCAGACTATAAATTTATTTATAAAATAGGTCTTTAAAGAGGTGACTAAGTTAAATGAGGCCTTCAGAGGGAGCCTTAATCGAATATGACTGATGTCCTTATTAAAAGATGGAGACACTCCAGGGGAGCACATGTGTAAGAAAGGACAGCCATATGACCAGGCAGCAAGAAGGATGCCATCTTCAAGACAAACAGAGGATTCTCAGAGCAAGCCAATCCAGTTAGCACCTTGACCTTGGACTTGTAGTCTCCAGAAATGTAAAAAAAAAAAAAAAATTGCACTTCTGTTGTTTAAGCCACCCAGCATGTGATATTTGCTATAGCAGCCCTAGTAAACTAATATTCTCCATAATGAACAATAAAGCTTTTATTTCATTCCCTGCTGTGTGTCTGACATGCAGAAAAGTTTCTGGCATATAGTGGGCACTCAAGTACCCTTTGCTGAATGAATGAGTAAAAGACTGAATAAGTCATCTGATAGACAGAAAGGAAATCATACAAAGGAAATAGCAGTCTTTGGACAAGGGGCCTCTTTGGAGTACTGTGGCTCTCATTTTCTCCTCTAGCCTAAAGTAAAAGTTCACACTCCACAATCCAAAACCTTTTATGACTTGCCTTTTCAGTATACAGTCTTAATTTTCAATGTTCTTCCCCATGAGCCCTCCATATCAGTTGATTTGACCTTGATTATTCACAACACAGAATGACTGCCATGCCACTAACCAGGTCATTCTCTAACCTTCTCTATGTACACTCCCTCCTGTCTTTTCAGGCCCAGCTGCCTGGTGTCTTGGTGTCTTTTCTTACTGTTCCATTACTGCCCTAGAATCACTACCTGTATTATTCATTTGAGAAACAGCATCTGCCACTTTATGTTGATATTTATCTTATTATATCACTCCCCCTGTTAGTATGCATAAAACATAAGACTCTTAAGTGTTAGAAGCCTGTAGTAAATATTATATTCTGATGAAGTAATTATAATCATAATAGATTTTGATGATGGTGGTGATAAAGGAGGTTCTCTTGACACTGTACTAAGCCACATTAGCCTTATCTGAAAAGTAGTAGGTTTGACCATTCCATTATACCATGTCAGCTACAGCAGGAGGTTGAGGTGAAATTTTCAGTAGTAACAATTGTGGTCATACTACCATCAAATGTTCATACCAACCTCATATGATGACACAGCATCATTAACTATTTCTAACCATCATGAAAGACTCAAACAGTTTCTCCATTGGGAAGGCTTCCGAAAATTCTATGTCAAGAGCTTAGGGGAAAAATGGACCTCTGTCTGGCACTAGACCAACAGTGAATATACAAAGCAGGATTTGCAAGCTATTAGGATGATAATTGCTTATAGAATTGCTACAGCATGGCATCTTTTCAGATGACTCTACCTGAAAAATTCAGCTCCAGTACGCTCGAGGAGTGACTGAAATAAATTAGGAGATGGGAAAGATTCAGAATTGCATCAAGCTTAGACGACTCAGGGGAAGTGAATCAGATAAATACATTAACACACACACACACAGTGACGGACGAGGCAGATGACATTTTATGCTCCTTTAAACTGACTGATGAAGATCAGACAAATTAGAAATAGCTGTGGACAAGTTCAAGAACGTCTTTCTAGTGTGTACTGAAAAGGAATCTTAAGGAGCAGAGATGTGAAGTACTCCTGGAAAATGGAAAATGGGATAGAGGAAAGAAAATTCTAAGTCACACCTCTGTGCTCAACTGTTATAAACTTTAAGGAAATAATTTAAATGTAGTATCTTGAAATATGATATAATATCTTAAAAGGATAGCAGAGCAAAAAAGAATAATGTTAAAGTAAGATCTTTTTTTTGATACTAAGTAATAGTAAATAACCTCACAGATGTTAGTTTCCTGTTCTTTGTCTCATTAGGAAATATAAAGTTACACATTTCAGCCATAATTCAGATCATGGACATCGTGCCATACGTACTGACTCACTTTTACGGGCTCTGTATTCAGTCCATATTTTGAATGTGGCTAAAGATTATTAGTTGACAATATTTGCAGAAAGGTAGAACACATTTTGTTGACCTTAATTTAAATCACATTTAGCTCATAGAGGGCTCCTGAATCTAAGCTACGTTTTTACAACTGATAGACAAAAAAATCTTCACTTGACATTCTTTTTCCTCCATGTAGGTGTAGCTGAGTGTTGTATTTCTGATGTATATTTGTTTTATCTCATCCTGGAAATTTAGAAAGCTGGGGAATAAGATGGGTTGGCCAAGAAAAAAAGAACTGGACTTGAAATATGTGGCTTGTCACAATATGCCCTTCAAAGGCACATTAATTTGGGGAAACTAGTGGTAAATTGAACTAACTCATAATCAGAGAAGAAAAAATGCAGAGGGAAAAAGTTGTTACTATCCCTCCTCCAGGAGTCATTATGCTTTGACTGCGAAGCCCTTCAGGTTGCTCAGTAATAATGAACTTAACCCTTATAGATGGTCAGATGCAGCAGAGTCATCAGCTAATGAACATGCAGTTGTTACACGCCTAAGCAATCACATACTGGTGAGAAGGTGCACTTTGAGGTCAAAGTTGGACAAAAGTGGAATTACAAATCATCTTCAGTGTGTGCCGTCTCATTTTATAGGAAAATATGAGGAGATACTGCATAAAATAAACAGGGACATTCATGTTTCTTCTTTCCAAACTTACTGTCACCATTTCCCAACACAATCCCTCTGCTTAGTTAATTGAATGATGTCCTAAATTCATTACCCCATCCACACTCCTTTCAAAAAGGTTTCCAGGCTTACCAAAAAGGCTGTGATGATGATGCTCCTCCATTATGGAATGCCTAAATTCTTTTCTAGTTCTTCCAGTTGCACTCATTGTTTATATGTCATCTATTTGGCACTTCAAGTTTGCCATTTTATAATGTGACAATTAATGGAAATTTTATCTCAGCTAGACTAAGTTTTTGAGGCCATAGTCTATGGCTTATGGTTCTGTGTTTTTCAGTTGCCTATTAAATGCATTGATTAGACAGAAGAAATGATTGTTTAATAGTGGGTTGAGTTTTTCTGTACTTTCGAACAAATCTTTCCAAAAAGCTATGAGCTAAGAAAGCTCATTTTGAATTTTATATAAAGAAATCTTTTATTAAAGATGTACTTCTTGAATTATAAGTCCATATGATTTGGAAACTTGAATTTTATATCAAAAAATTGGATTACAGTGTTTCTTAATGCAAACCTCATGGCATTCTCTTTTAATTTTGTTTAGTAAGGGACCATAAATTGCAACAAACACAATATGCATTATCACTACCTATATGAAATACACTTAGAACGTTCCAGACTGAAGGGACAGTTCAACACAGCAGAGATGTGAGAAGCAGCATGGAACATGTGAGAGTACAGGGCAGGGGTGTTTAGGGTCATTGGAGGAGCAGTGGGTTATGTGCAGTTTGGTGGTATTAGCACACAGAGGTAGGACTGAGAAACCTTGGGCTGTAAGACCAGAGTGAAGGCAGGAGCCCAATCAGGAGAGGGCTGGATGATGGCCCATTAAGCAGCAAAATCATTGCAACCTGCAGTGGAGGATGTCATGGTTAAATTCGGACCACTCTCTGTGGTGGATATTTTTGGCTCATTTTCTCAATTGAGATGTGTGGGCCATGACACTGTTAGTCATGAATGCACTTAGGTGCAATGTCCATCCACCTAGGCCATCAGGACTTGTGACTAGAATAACACATCCTGGAAAGAACTATTACTCTGTGAGGAAAGTTGGTAATATTCTCAAACTATCCACATGCATTGAATAATTACTGAAGATTGTCTTGATGTTTTCTCCACCAAAGTTGGGAGAGAAGTATATAGTCTAGGTGGGAGAACTGCTAAAACTATAAAAGAAACTAGAATCCTAAATGCACTTGATGCTCATATTTTAAAAATGGAACGATAATGAGTCATAACATAAAAAAAAGTACAAAGGGCTTTTTTGTTATATACCCATTAGGAAAACAAACAAACAAACAAGCAAATAAACAAGCAAATCCTATCTTTCCTAATTAAACGTTAATTTTTATTTCCCTAAATCCCTATCATTGCTGCTTAAGGTAGGAGAAATATTTTAAAAAATTTAAAATACTGACCAACAAAAGAGGATATGGCAGCTGGTTTGGAAATAAATTAACTAAATCCTAATAATTATCTAGCCAGTGGTACCTGTCCTACAACACCTCAATCCTCTGGATGTCAATCGTCTGGATGAGAAATAGTTTAGCAACTTACTATAGGTATTTTCCTTAATTTGTTGCCCATAAAATAAATGGCATCACTATGTGATTCTAGTGATTATAAAGGGTTTGGAAAAGCAGGGAAGTACAAAAGAGATTTGAGACCGAGTAAAGCTGATTCACTGACATATATGAACTCGAATCTGGACCTGTACACATTTTTAGAATACGAATGTGACTTTGATCAAATTTCATGTTGAAAATATGGAGATTCATCAGCTGGGAGATCATTGAATATTCCTTTACTGAACTGTTCTAAGTATGGAGTGGATTGCAAACTCTGCAGAAGAGGTAAGTATGGTTATGTTGTTGAAATACAGGCCTGAGAACAGCAACTATAGATAACCTACTGACTACCAGGATTAGTAACTGCTTCTAGAGGGGCTGATCTTCTCCAGTGAGTTGGAAGGCAGCAACACCATTACTCATCAAGCACTTGTATTCAAAGTGAGAAAAACCATGCCATCCAGACAAATGTCCAGTGTTTTGAATGGCAGATGAATCCTCTTACCCAGAACTATTTGGTGAGTAGACTATAAAGTGAAAATCAGAACCAGCCCAAACCCAGCTTTGTGAGTGATAATAGTCTATGGGGACATTTTGGCCTCACAACACCATTGCTGAACATTGTGTGGAATTGCATGACGTCTCAGTCTGCGCACCACTAAGTGCCAACTGACACGTCACCTGTGAGTAGGATGACTGAACAGTCTAAGACAGGGATAAGAAAACTTCGGGTTTCAAACATCACATTTCCTAAATTGCCTAGCCAATGCAAATAGAGCATTGGTAAGGTTACATGCAATTCATTAATTGGTGCAGTCATTCACTCCTTCATTCAGGCTGGTGGCTTTGTTTAACGGGAATTCACTCTGCCGAATTTAAGTAGCCACACTTGTAAGTCAACAAAATGATAGAAATAAAAGAACTGACAGTCAGCTTCTATTATTCCAATCATCCTACTTTGCCCTACTTATTCACATTTTGATCTTTTCATTTAACAGTTAAAGATTTATTATTGAGTGGAAATATTTTTTAGTGAGTGATAGGCTACACCGCTGAACTGTCTGGTTTGTCTCTCTGTTCTTTTTTTTAATTCCTAAATTAGCTGATTGTTCTAGTAGCATGTAGAAACATCTCATGAATGGTGGGAGTCAGAGGGGAAAGACCTACACCATTGAAATAGAAACATAATTTTTTAGCATTCTGAGTAAGAATCACAGTAAAAAAGGACTTAGAATTGCCAATTTCAGCTAAATTTAAAGTTTTTTTTTCCCCTCAGCAAACTTTCAGAATCTATTGGAACCAACTAAACTCATCTCATTATAGGCAGTGATATTCCATGCTTGTTCTAATGTGGACAAAATATTTTTGTGTAAAGAATCCTCCAAGAAGGTACATACTCTTCTCAATGTCTTCTTGCCTCTTCTGAGAAAATCAGAGGTCCCTAGCTGCCTTCCTGAGGCGTGTGCAAATCAATAACTTTGACAATGAAGTGCTGTACTCACTAGCTTGAATTCTCTCTCTTCTCTTTCTCTTTCTCACTCTCTTGTGGTTGGTATATGGTGACTGTATAAGTTTTCATATAAATAACCAGTGCCATAAATAACTTTTTGCTTCTTTCCAGGAATGGGTGTCTGGATACTTTTCTATCCTATATGTACTACTTCATAAAGCTGTCTGAGGGAGGCATTCAAATTCCCTCTGTTTTATTGCAGGCTGCATCCATCTTACATTGATAAGTGATGACAAATTGGATAAAAAAAATCTCCTAAATATTTCAAAAGAAAAATCAAACAAGTATTTGTCTTAGCTTCACTGTTTTGGATTTCAGGAATGTGACATGAACCTCGCCTGCCAACTTTTCGTTTCAAATGCATTTTTGTTAACTCTTAATGCCATTATTTCATTGCTGTCTTACTCTATTTGGCCATCCACTTTCTGCTTTAATTCAAACTGTTTGTCAAATGTGATAATGGGCAGAAAGACGCAGCATGAGAAGTTAGCCTTCTTGTCTTTCAGCATTTTCCCATGGACGTAATTTTCTTAATATTAATGCAACTTTGCATTTGACTCACAAATCCCAAAGCCCTTCAGAAAGGGCGATTGTATCTTCATCATGAGCACATTGTTTTATTCTGTAGTTGCAGTAATTTTCACTGTATGGGGTCAGACTTATTCTGAACATGTAAAACTGGAAAAAAGCTTGGCCACCTTATTTCTTAGAGGAGATTGCTGTATTCTATTTATAAACTTTGCTGCTAAACCTAGGAAGCTCCAACATACACCTGGACCTTGCCTCAGATATCTCTGAGGCATTGGGCTATGTCACATTGCATCCTTCAAGCCTTTTCCCTTTTGGCATTGTTACCTCTGCCATCTCTCTCCCTGGCATTATCACCAACCACCTTCATCCTTTATTTCTTTTTTCTTTTTTTTTAAATGTCAAAACTTCGTTAAAGAGTGTGGACCATCTAGAAGTCTGAGGATAAAGCTGGGGTGTCTGAGGTTCCAGGCCTTCTCTTTTTGTAGCAGACACCCTGTTTGGCCTTGTGCAGGTCATTCCAGTTTTCTCTACTTCTGCTTTCCCATCTGTTAAAAAGTGGATAATAATATTTGCCTCGCTGGGGTGTATTTATGCTTAATTACTGTAATTGCTTGTAAACAATTTGCTATCCCGGGATAAAACATATGACTGAAGAATGAAAATTAGAGGAGACAATTTAATATCTCTTTATTTTTAAAGTTTATCACATGGTTGCCTTTTCCCAGGTAGTTTATTTCAACACTGTGCATAGCAGTCTGTAAAGAAAAGGGACAACGTGTTATCACGAAACACACCTTGCTTGAAAGTCAGATTTCTTCTCTAGTTTGAGCCCTAAATTGCTCTGTGATTTTTTCAGCTTCTCTGGGTTTAATGCGTTTATTTCAAAAGGGGTAGTAATACCGGCCCAATTTATTTCACAGGGGTGAACTGATGTGGAGAATAATTTGGGAAATCTTTTAGTCAGCTATTTAGCAGCAAGATAAATCCTAGGATGAATGAATTAATGAGAAAACAAGATGTTGGGTAAATATCCAGAAATATTATGCAGAATTATTTAAAAAAATGCATTTCCCACAAAGTTAAAACAGTGTCCTACACTTGGTAAGCCCTCAATAAAGATGAGTTGTCATTATTATTTCTAGGTCACTCAGAAGACCTTATATATACCACAAGAACCAATGGTACCAAAAGTTGTAGGGTAAGATTCCCTCGAATCTGTCTCTCCATCCATAGAGGCTTGACCTTACATGAAAAGAGGAACATGTATGATATTAAAAGATGCAGAAAAGCTCTATCCTAGGGCCTTGATATCTTCCCTATTCACCTTGAATTTTTCAGGAAACCTAACCATTAGAGATTTACTTTTTTTTCAGTTTTCTTATGAAAGAAAACAAAACCTTAAAAGAGTTCATTGAAGTTACTATTGACTTTCAGACTCACAAGATCCAGAGGTAAAAATGGTCTGTACGTATGAGGAGATACATGGGAGTTCTGAGGAAGGATGAGGTAATGAGAGTCCCATAAAGGAGATGGAGATAAGAATTGGGTAAAGGTGGGATTGGAAGAGATATTGTGATGTAAACGGAGTAGAGTATGGTAAGGTATATAGGAGAATCCTGCAGGAAAGAAAACCTAACATGAAAACCTGTAGAAAAAAAATATATAACATATGTGTATATGTTAGATATATAGATATAAATATAGATTTTCCTAAACTGTCCTTCTAGAGTCAATGGGATTTAACTCAGCTTATCAAAATCAGTTTGATTTATGATCATGTTGGAGAAGGGGATGGGGACTGGTTTAGGGACAAATGTATTCCATTCTTATTAAAACCTCCTTCAATACAGGTATCCCTCACCTCAGGGATTGCAGAGATTCTACATGGATAAGTGCATAGCACATGCCAGACAATACAGGTTTACTTTCTCAGCTTTCAGAGAGGGAGGAATTAGGTCACATGGGGCTGAGGAATTCTGTAGACCTGTTCCAGTAAAGTCACCTACATTCACTTTTAAGGCCCAGCGTTGGAATGATGCATGGATGTAAGGCTGCTGACACCTAGAGAGCACTTTCTTCCACTGAAGTCACACTGGTGTGTCAGAAAACAGAAACCCTTAGAGGGCATCCTTGAAAAGGGTCTGTTCATGTATCCAGCAGGGAATTGCAAAGTCTCATGGACCACAAGAAGATATAGCGTTCACATGGATGTGTGTAGTCTCTGCATGCAAAAGGTGTTCAAAAAATGTCCCCAGTGCTTATCTTTAACTTTATGGGTCAACACAAAGATGTTGATTTGTATGATTGCAGACCAGATGAGCCAACAAGGGTGTGTTGAGTAAATCTGAGTGGAGTTAATCTCCTATACTTATTATGTGTTTTATTGTATGACTGAAAGCTCCTGGTTAGGTCCAGACAAAGCCGCGTATCGATTCCTCAACTCCCCTTCATGATTTTGCATGCTCTTCCCCCGAAACCATTATCTAAAACACTGTCTGCAATTAATCTTCAAGGCAGCATGTAATCAGCCAAGGATTACAAGACTAGGGTTTCAAATAGTCTCAAATGCTGAGGTTTGGGACGCATGGTGGGGAAGATGAGGTAGAGAGTAAACTAAATAGTCAAGCTTCCTTGGGCAAAGTAGATTCTTACATGTGATGAGTTGGGACATGAAAACATGAGGACATGGCCTATGAGTGAATGTATTTCTTTGTAATGTATCTGTCCGTGGAGGCGGGGGAAGGAGGAGGGAGAAGGAAAGGTGAAAGCGTCCAGATGCTGGAGTGCAGTAAAGCATTCCTGGCTGTTAGTTCCAGTAGGTCATTACTGCATTAATTTGGTGTTTAATTAAATGCCTGTGCAACAGACCATTTATTTGTTATCTAATATTAGCTTTAGTTCTTATCAATTAAATGCTAGCTGAGGGCTTGATTCACTTACATTTTATGTCCCCTTATACTCTATTCAGAAACAACAGCCAAACCCAACAAGGCCTCACTATGCCTGCAAAGATTTATACACCCAGAATTCAGTGCGGGGAGTATAATATGCTAGTGTTATTAGGTGAGAGTAAGAGAAATAAAAAGAAGATGCCACTTCATCTTGAGAAAGCAATTACCCAAATACATGGTCTGTGGTTTCCCTCTACCCTCCCACTGTCCCTGGTGCAATAGGAGATATTAAGGGGTAGGGTGGTGAGGAGGCTACAAGGGGCATATATATCCTATCCTGTATTGACGTGCTTTTTCCCTTACCCCTTTTATATCACCCCTCGTGTGAAGGCAAAGGATGCTGGCTTTCCCTTCTCTAAATTTCTCATTCCCTTGCCTACATCTGAGCTTTTAGTGAGACTTGTTGTGCCACCACGAAATGAATGAACACTAGAAGGTTGTATGCTTGCTGTTCAGTCAATCAAGGTACACTTTAATTAAAATATTATGTTGGGCAAACAAATAGCAAAAAGGCAAGGAAAGACAAGAAAGAGGAATTCTGCAGCCCATTGAAAATGTTGGGAGTATGACCCAAGCTGGTATTGACTACTAGCCATTTGGATATCACCATCAACATTTTTCCAATGTCTATTGCCACATGTCACCAGTACTATCAGCTATTAATTTTTTTCTTTAAATACATCCACCCTTTTTAACTTAGAAACTTATTTTTAAAAGAAATCTCAATTTCACTATCTCAAATATATGACCAATATTATTTTCCATTAAAGGACAGTAAGTATGAAAATACATACAATATAACTAGACATTATTAATTTCTGGGAACATATTACCTGTCAAAGGCTCTGAGCTTCAAACATGTACTTTCTTTGCAAAAAAGGAGGAAAGCAAGCATTAGAGAGGTGTTAAAGATGTACAATTCCAGACTGAGAATTTATCTTTGGTGTCACCAGAGGGATCAAAAGAGAATTGAAAAGGGAATAACTTTCTCACTGTGTGATTCAGTTTTATTTGCCAAACTTGTGCACCACCTAAAATTATCTGTAGCATTTCACACTTGGGAAAATACTGCTGTAAGTCACTAGAGTTCAGTTCTAAACTTATCAGAAGTTCCAAGAAAAAACTTAGGAATAATTTTTTTTTTGTTTCCTTTTTTGAAATGAGTGTTGCTCTTTCACCCAGACTGTGCAGTGATGCTATCTCTGCTCACTGCAACCTCTGCCTCCCAGGTTCAAGAGATTCTCTTGCCTCAGCCTCCTGAGTAGCTGGGACTACAGGTGCACGCCACAACACCCAGCTAAATTTTGTATTTTTAGTAGAGGTGGGGTTTCACCATGTTTGCCAGGTTGGTCTCAAACTCCTGACCTCAGGTGATCTCCCAAAATGCTGAGATTACAGGCATGAGCCACCATGCCCAGCCAAAAATGACTTTGAATGACGTAATTGGAGGGAATAAATGGTACACTTTGGAAACCAAGAGGCCCTTCTGTTTCAGGGAGGATGTCTTGTGAAAAAGTATCACAGAGTAGAACTTCTAATGGTTATAGTCATTTCTGTGGAAGGTTCAATTATAGCCCCTCCATGCTAAATATTTTTCTCTCCATCCTCTTACCTTATCATGGGTGCAACCCCATACATGTAATCTCTCCTTCATCATCATTCTATAGCCTTCAGCACCTTGCAAAATGCTTCATTAAAAAATTATTCCTTTTGGGCCCTTTCCATAGCAAGTTGTCAGATATCTTTAGTATCAGTAGTGCATCAACCCACAATTAGTCTTACGTTTTATTACGTACAACTGGAGGGGGAGCATGTGTAATAATAGAACCAATACATTTCAAAGAAGCAAAACTATTAACAGCCTGAAAAAGTCTGCTGCAAAGATTGAATGCTTTTATGTCTGTGCAAAATTTATGCTGAAATCCTAAGCTCCAATACAATGTTATTAGAAGGTGGGGCCTTTGGGAGGTGATTAGGTCATGGAAGTGGAGCTCTTATTAATGGGATTAGTGTCCTTACAAAGAGACTCCAGAGAGCTCCTCCCGCCCTTCCACCATGGGGGCATAGCAAGAAGATAGCTATAAACAAAGAAGCAAGCTTTCATGGGAGGACACCTTGTCCTTGGACTTCCCAGTCTCCAGAACTGTGAGTAATATATTTCTGTTGTTTTTAAGCCACCAAGTCTGTAGGGTCCAGCCCTATAGGGTTCTGTGAGCCGCTCCTGGCTGGTGCAGAGATGAGAAATTGTAGAAATAAAAGACACAAGACACAGAGATAGAGAAAGAGAGTTTGGGCCCAGGGGTCCACTGCTACCCAGATCGTGGGGGACCAGCAGTGGCCCCGAATGCTGGGAGACTCTCACTTTTATTGAGTTGCAAATCTGGGGACAGGGTAGGTAGGGCGTGGCCTTGGTGGTCGGTGACTGGGGGCAGGGTAGAAGGGCATGGCAGTGATAGGGTCAAGTACATAACGTGTCATTCAGGGAGGGGCTTAGGAGTTTCTGGTACCCGAAGTGAGGTAAGGAGCATAATGCATCAGCACCTTTTCCATACTTATCAAGAAAGAACTAAAACATTAAGATTTATATTACTATTACTGATTATCTTTTCTAAGACAAAAGGAACCAGGTGCAGAAGTAGAACATATGACATGGAACATGACCACGGAAGGACAGCATCACAAAGAGACAGTTAAGCTCCCAATGTGTGAGGGTGTACCTGACAACCATCAGGACTTACCACAAGAGCTTGGAGAAGCAGAGTTTTCTCCTAACTTCCCCAGGAAGGAGGTGTCTCGGCCATTTTGGACATCTCCTTCCCTAGCTGTCTAAACAGCGGGTGCTTTCACTGCATGTCACTGCTGCACAGCCGAGGCACCCTGCAGCAGCTCTTATGACGGCGCGTCAGAGGGCTTAGAGTATCTTGCGTTAGTGTCCTTCATTTCACAGTGTCATCCTGAGTTCACACTTCCGACCTGAGAGGCATTAGTAAAAAAGAATTAAGATCACCTATGAATAACTAAGATCACATATGCATAACTAATAACTACTACGGTTATATTTCTAATTACTTTCATCTTCATTATTTATATGGAAATAGGCTGAGGCCTTTTGCTCCTTCCTTGGCGCTTATGGGATCTCCCCCACTACCCAAGTCTATAGTGTTTTTATTATAGCAGCC
Source organism: Ateles fusciceps (assembly GCA_036589455.1). NCBI lineage: Eukaryota > Metazoa > Chordata > Mammalia > Primates > Atelidae > Ateles > Ateles fusciceps. The sequence goes on along the minus strand of JAZHEH010002924.1, from coordinate 3,506,024 downwards.
ACAGGAACTGAGACTACTGGTACTGTAGGCATGGAAAAATATCCCAGTGAGCCCCATGTCAGACCCTGTGCCAGACTTTACCCATCTGAACCTGCAGGGTTAGTTTCTTAAGGCTCTATGAATATGGATATTTTTTTTTTTTTTTTTTTTTTTGAGACAGAGTCTCACTCTGTTGCCAGGCACCAGGCTGGAGGGCAAAGGCGCAATCTTGGCTCACTGCAACCTCCGCCTCCTGGGTTCAAGCAATTCTCCTGCCTCAGCCTCCCAAGGAGTTGGGACTACAGGTGCATGCCACCACGCCCAGCTAATTTTTGTATTTTTTTTAGTAGAGATGGAGTTTCACCATGTTGGCCAGGATGGTCTCCATCCCTTGACCTCGTGATCCGCCTGCCTCGGCCTCCCAAAGTGCTGGGATTGCAGGCATGAGCCACCGCGCCCGGCCTGAATATGGATTCTTAATGGGTATTTGTTTTCAGGTCTTAATTGTTTCTTGCTCATGGTCTAACCTATTTGGTGGCACACATTCTCTGAAATGTTAATTTTCTTCCAATCACTCTGGTGATGGCCTCTAATCTTTGTATTACATAACAAAGCTTAAGTCTAAGAGCCTGGGAAGACTGGAAGAAGTAAGATCAAAACTTAGATCCCCAGGCCCATTTAGGTTAGATAAGTGCCAGTAAGAATGATTTTTGCTATAGGTTCCACTATAGTAGATAAAACTAGATACTCAAAAAAATTAGGGCAGTGAGTTATAATCCAAGAAAGACATCTATTTTAGAGAGATTTAAAACAAATGGGAAGGTCTCCCAACAAGCTGGAAAAATACCAGATTGGAGAAGACAAGCAGATGACATGTAAAGTTTAGGTGGATGAGGTGATCGGCAGGTAGCCAGCATCAGGAGATCATTTCTTGGTAGTTAGTGAATTCCAGCTCCCTAAGCTACAGGTTCACATGGTTACTCCTGGGAGTGATGGGGATTGTTAATGACCCCAAAGGATTCAGAGGTATGGGTATATGGTAATGACTGGGATCCAATGATCAGACTGAGGCATATGACTGAATAGTAATCTTCAAACAAGGTTATAATTATCACTAGATTTGGGAGCAAGATTGTGTTTCTGGGGAGGAGCCATGATGGGGAGGATGAAAAGATGTGGTTGTCAAGACTGGGAGTAGGCAAGAGCCCACAGCACCTCTTCTCACTTTGTTATTACAGTCTTAGGAGGCAGTGAGAACCTGAAATCAAAAGAACTCTGACCAAGGGGAAAGCAGTTTCCAGAGGAGGAGAGTGAAAGTCAATAGCACCTAGAAGCCAATGAAAGATTTGTTAGGATCCAGCCTGGAGGAGCCAACTCTCAGTAATAGCATCAGAGAAGAATAGGCTGGGACAGTCCACTGCCATCAACCTCCTGTCCTTCCTCATAATGCCTGCCTCCAACAATTCCTAAGTAATGTGCTTTGTCTTCCTTTCTCTTATTATTATTTTTTCCTGTTCTTTAGTTTTTTTCATTCTGAGAGTCATATTATAGCTAAATCACAGCAGTTCACTCTTCTTTTCTTCCTGCCTCATGGCAACTATTTGCCTTTCCTTGCACATCTTTGGCCTGACATCTTCACCACTGACTCACTGACTCCATTCCTTATCCTTGAGTTGCACCATAGCTTAGGCATTTCGAACTGCAGGTGATGTGGAAAACATGATCTCCACTCGAGTGCAAATGGGCATAATTGTACAAGCCCAGTTGTCTTACAGGCTGCTCTGAAGATCCAGTGAAATATAGATGGTAAAGTTCTCCATAAAATGGACGGTGCTTTACAAATCTAAGGATGTTCCTCTGATGGAATTATTTAGTTAATCAGGGAGTGCCTTCACTTTGCTCTGCATATGGAGACCTCATCATGGACTTGGTTTGCTCTGGCCCAGAGGGGAGCTTCTCAGCTACTCTGGAAGGAAGTACTCTCCTCCTGGAACTGCTGACAGAGCCTCAGCTGCAACGGTGGTAGCAGGTGGTGCTCTGATAATGTCAGCTCCAGTTGAGGTACAGGAAAACAGAGCAGCTGAAGACCAAAATCTGAGAGATAACAGGAAATGAAAAATGAGGCAAAGTTATATCTTCTGTTCCCTCATAAAGGCTTCTGTGACAAATGGAATCACAAGCATCACACAAACTGCCTTGCTGAGGTTCCAAAAGCCTGAGCTATCTTGACGGCAAATATCTGTCCTCTGGTTATCTGTGGGGGAAATAATAGGCAAATGTGTGTGTGTGTGTGTGTGTGTGTGTGTGTGTGTGTGTGTGTGAAACAGAGAGAGAGAGAGGAAGTGTGCAGTTAATCACCAAATACAACTACCAGCTGCAGCATGAAAAAATATCAATCTGTATCTCTGTGCTGAAATATAAGTATTTGTTTAACTAAGGTCTGTGGTCTTGCTGAGGCAGTGCTACTAACACATGACAACATTTGCTAAGTTGGTTATTTGAGTGAAATACAAAATGCTGGAGTATGAATTCAACCATAAGGCCATAAAAACACACTTTCATTTTTTAATATCCATTGTGAAGGTAGACATTCTTAATTAAAGGTGCTAATATCTAGCATTTTTAGTAACTCTGTGAACATATACTTCACCCATACATTTGATAGCTAACATTAGGTTTGAAATTAATCTTTTCTATCCATATATATTAATACAAATGTAAATACATAAATGTATAGCTGAGAAAAAATAAACTGTTTGGCTTTCAATTTATCTGAAGCAGTTGTGTTCTTGAAAGATGCTAGGTGTTCAACTAATATTTGCTAAATAAATGAATGAAAGTACTCTTGGAAGGGTATGTATGGTGCCAAAGTAAATTCTGTGTGCCTCTTGCCATGTTTGTAGACCAGAATAAATCAAATCAAAATGATCATTTAGAATTTTGAAAGAGAAGTAATTTATAGAGGTTATCATATGTAATAAGCAGACTGCTTCTTGATGGGAGGTAGTGGAGGGAAATGGAGGATGCTATTCCATGCCCTTGCCAGGGGAGTGAGGAGAGTTACCATCAGATCTCTTCAAGCACCATTTAGTAAACTGCTTACCCAGCTGGATGTAAACTTAAATTGCCATACAGGAATTTGGGTTATGGAATACTTCCAAAATAGCCTATGTATACATTGATTCACTCTACTGCATAGAGAACATATCTGTGTCTCTGCAGGCACAACTTCACCTGAGCTCTGTGAAGCAACTGAAATATGTGGCTATTCCATTTTTTCATGGCTTATTATGGACTTTCCATGATTGTCTGAACTAAAGCCTATGAGCAGAGGCATCACTGGAGGGGCTGGAAAAACAGGTTGTAAGAATTTGTAAAGCAATCTCTAGGTTGAATGAAATTCTGACATCTTTGTGGAGATTTAATAAACCTGAAGTACTATTTCTCCAAACTAGTTAATCCCTAATTTATTTGTAATTATAAAAGCAAACAAATGTACACAAAATACTGATTATCTCATTTATATGTTTTTAATTTTTTAAGCTCCTTTATTTCCTTTTGAAAATAGACATACAGTACATTTTAAATAATGTTAGGCAGGTACTTTGCCTTAGACAAGATCTTGCCGCCATTTTACCTGCATGGAAAGAAGAGGGTGTTATTTCAAGAAAAATTATTAGGATATTGTTTCATATAGCATTAGTGGACCAGTGTAAGATTCTGGAAGACAGACACTTAAGAAACCATTTGATACTGCGCCCACTTATACAATCAAATAAAATAATGTATTTGGCTGAATGATTCAAATTATATTCTCTTTACCTAATAGCATTTATCATTACAATGCTTGGAAGCTGTGCCCCTCATCTTATATGTAGGTCTTAAAATGTGCCTGAGATTTGCAACCTGATGGAAGAAGACAAAAGAAAAGTTCCTAAGAGAGGCCTCATAGAAAATTGAGAAGAACAAATTCTCATTGGTTATACTCTAGAAAAAATGAAATAAGTCGTGTGTCTCCAAAGAAACAACGTTCTTCAGGTACCTGAGAGATGGGAGCCTTTTCGGATTCTGCTCAAGATAGAAGTCTTTACTTCCTGAAGAGTAAGCTAGAATACCTGGGTACTATTGATCTTACAGTAAAAGACTTGATGTCATCTCTAGAGATCTCTGTCTGAATCTGTCTTACATTTTTCTCTTGGGCACTGCCCAAGATGTGTGATCTTCAGTATCAGAATCACCTGAGTATTTGTTATAATGTGATGCCACACAGACAACTGTGGAGTTAGAATCTTGGGTAGGAAGTTCACCAATCAAAACTTTAAATGAACTTCTAAATGGTATTTAAATACATTGGGGTTTGAAAGCCACTTCTCTAATAGCTTCAACAGTGAATGTGGGTTTTGATAGGATTTGATTTTATTTCCAACAATGTAGGCAGTTGAGGAAACAGGATCATAGTACCTCACTGAGAGATAATCCTCTACAAGGGCAGAAGGACCTATATTTTTTCAAGTAGGCTGAATGGTGATTCCATAAAAGACATATCCACATCCTAATCCCTAGAACCTGTGAATACCTCATACGGCAAAAGATGTAATTAAGTTGAGGTCTTGAGATGATGACATTAGCTAAATTATTCAGGTGGGCCCTAATGCCATCACAGGTGTCATTCTAAGAGAGAGGCAAGAGGCGCTAACACAGACACACAGAGGAGAAGGTGACATGAACACTGAGCTGAGCTAGATGTGGCCACAAGCCAAGGAATGCAGATAGCCACCAGAAGCTGAAAGAGGCAAGACCTGGATTCTTCTTTAGTGCCTCTAGAGAATGTGCAGTCCTGCTGATACCTTGATTGCAGGCTTCTTGACTCCAGAGCTGTGAGAGACTCCATTTCTGCCTTAAGCTACCTTACGTTTGTGGTAATTTGTTATGGCAGCCACAGAAAACTAATACACTCTTCCTGCTATTTAAACCAAACAAAGACTTCCTCAAAGCTCACATTTTAATAAAAATTTCATTAAGCGCTACTCTCTCATGTACCAGGAACACAGCAGGCATGTGGATCTGAAAGCACGTTCCTTTATAAAATCACAGATTTTATAAATTTGTTTCCTTGGCTACTGTCAGTCATCCCCATTTGGACACAATTCCCACAAGGTGGGAGATCTTGACTTTTCTACCTAGGACAGGACCTGACACATAGTAGGTCCTTACAAATTTTAGCTGTATGAATAAATGAATGAAATTAATTAATTATTAATTAGATATTATAAAGTGTGGGGAATAAGAGGAAGAAACATAAATTAATATACTACAATGGTTAAGATTTTGGTTTTAGAGTTAGACTTTTTAGTTTTGAGGCTTAGAGCCTTTGTTTATAAATAATGTTGTCTTTAAGTAAGTTATTTCCCATCTCTATGCCTTAATTTTTTAATATAATGCATTACTTTCAGATTTGTTAAGAATATTAAATAAGATAATCAATTTAAAGTACTTAGTTACAAATTGGCTGTACAATATGCAGTTAACTATTACTATCATGTTATATATGATGATGAAGGAAGACCTCCAAGGAGGCAATGATTGTAGCTTAATGGATAAAAAGAGGTAGCCATTTAGAGGAGATCATCCAGGTGAGGAAATGGCAGATGTGGAGATCTTATAGAAGAATTGCATGTTTGGGAAACTGGATGGAGGACTCCATGAATGATGCACTTAAGAAAGTGGAAGGTAGCATGCAATAAGATTTGGACAATAAAAAAGGGTGCCGAGGGTCATGATAGGGGATTTGCATTTGATTCAAAGTAGAATGGGAAATTATTGAAAGCTTTTGCTCATGAGAGTGTCATGACACAATTAACATTTTTTTAAAGAGCAACTCTAAAATGTGTGTGGAGAAAATGTAGATTTGAAATACCACAAAGGAACTGGGAGACCTGTGAGATGGTTCTTATGGTAGCTCTGGGAGAAGTGATGGTATCTGGGATGAGGATACAGGGTGACAGAATGAGATCTCAAAGAATTTAATGTACAGTTTTGTGGAAGAAGGGACAGGACTTGCTGATAGATCAGATGTAAATTCAGAGGTGGGCAGGATGAGGAGTGCCATGCTCTTAGATTTCTGGCTTGAGAAAATGTGTGGATAGTGATGCCATTTACTGAGATTGGAAAGACTGAGGAAAGAACAGTTTTTAGGATAAAATCAAAAATTCTGTCTCAAACACGTTAAGTAGGCAGCAGGATATATGAGTGCGAAACTCAGAGAAGCCCATACTGAGGATTTATATTTGGGAAGTATCAAAATATAAATGTCAATTAAAACTGTGAGAATAAAGGAAGAAGATCTAGAAAAAAAATAGAAAAGGAGGGTGGAATGCCAAAGAAACTCCAACACTCTTCTCTCAGAGAGAGGAGGAGAAAACTATAAAAAAGATAGAAGGAACAGTTAGGGAGGAGGGAAGAAAACAATGGGAGGATGATGTCTTGAAGGTCATGACAGAAAAAAACACGGGAAAAAGGAGCTATGTTCAATGCTGCCACCATAAGGAACAGTTTTAGTGGAATGATAGGGAGAGAAGTCACACTGGAGTGGATTAGATAACAAAAGAGGGGCTGGGCACAGTGGATCACGAGGTCAGGCGTTCAAGATCAGCTGGGCCAAGATGATGAAACCCCATCTCTACTAAAAATATAAAAATGAGCCAGGCTCGGTGGTAGGCACCTGTAATCTCAGCTACTCAGGAGGTTGAGGCAAGAGAATTGCTTGAATCTGGGAGGTGGAAGTTGTAGTGAGCAGAGATCATGCCATTGCACTCCAGCCTAGATGACAGAGTGAGACTCCTCCCCCAAAAAAAGAAAAATACAAAATAAAATAAAATGAAAAAGAGCTTAAAACATGGAGATATGGCCAGGTGTGATGGCTCACACTGGTAGTCCCAGCAATTTGGGGGACTGAAGTGGAACTATCAATTGAGGCCAGGAGTTCAATGCCACCTTGGGCAACATAGGGAGACCCTGTCTTTACAAAAAAAAAGAGAAAAAGTTAGCCAGGGATGATAGTGCATGCCTGTAGTCTGAGCTACTTGGGAGACAGGGATGGGAGGATTGCTTGAGCCCAGGAGTTCGAGGCTGCAGTGGCTATGATCAATGATTGTGCCACTGCACTCCAGCCTGGGTGACAGCATGAGACCCTGTCTCTAAATACAATAAAAAAGAAATAGAGACAGTGTATCAGACAATTCTGTTCACAGGTTTAGCTGATAAGAAAAGCAAAGAAATTATACTACAGTTTGTAGAAATTCTAAAGTTATGGGAGACTGATTTTATTTTACTTTTATTTTCTTCTTGGATGTAGGAAAGACTATCTTTATGTGTCCCATACACACACACACACACAATGCACGCACACACACACACACACACACACACACAAACCCCTCTCTGCCAGGGGTGGTGAGGAAGGCAGGGCAAATGTGAACAATTTAGTGAAAAGAGAGGAGTTGATGTAGGAGAGAAAGGGGACAATTGAGAAAGTAAAGCCCTTGAGAAGGTGAGGGAATTCGTGATGCAGAGCATATGAAGTGTCCCCTTGGTAGAGGAGAGACACTTAATCACCCGAGTTACAAGGAAAAAAATGGCAAGAAGAATATTTATGTAGGAAGGTTGAAGGATTTGGAGGTGAGAATGTGTGAAAATTTCAGGCTGATGGCCCCTAATTTGCTCAACAAAATATAGGAGAGGTTAAAAATAAGAGAGAGATACAAAATAATCTCTTTTTCTTCTCTCTCTCTCTCTTTAAGAGATGGGGTTTTGCTCTGTTGCCTGGGCTGGAGTGCAGTGGCATGATCATAGTTCATTGCAGCCTCAAACTCCTGGGCCAGATCCTCCTGCCTTAGTCTCCTGAGTAGCTGGGACTACAGGTATGCACCACCATGCCCAGCTAATTGTTTTTTCAGTTTTTGTAGAGATGAGGTCTCACTATGCTGCTCGGGGTAGTCTCCAACTAATGGTCTCAAACAATCCTCCCACTTTTCCCTCCCAAGTAGGAAAGAAATCTTTGAGGAGAATGAAAGAGCATTGTAGAGCAATGCAGTAAAAATGACAGGTGAGGATGGATATGTGTTTGAAGTTGGTTATTGTGATTTCATTGTGAATTATCTTTCAAGTTATATGATTTATGAGAGAAAAAGGGAAGAGAAGACCATTCAGTTCATCTAGGGTTGAGATTTTGGGAGGAAAATGTGAATGAGAGAAAAAGAAGTGATGGAGTTGGGGCGGTTTACAAGGAGGTCAGCACAATAAGGAATGACAGACTCTAGGAAGGTTTGTGGGGAAAAGTGGAAACAGGAGGAGGCGGATAGAAAGATATCCAAGAGATTAGAACACTGAATAAAGCAAATTTATTGTTTTTAAGGAACACTTCAGCAGGTGAGCTAGTTCATTAGGAGAGCAGGATATTTCAGGTTGTGAATTAGAATACTGCCATTTGTCTTGATGACCACTTTTCTTATGATCCTGTTTTATTGCTGCCTCCTATAAATGTTGATAAGGTTTCACTGTGTCCCCCCCTCAAATCTCATCTTGAATTGTAGCTTCCATAACCCCCATGTGTCCTGAGAGGGCCCTGGTGGGAGGTAATTTAATCATGGAGGCGGTACCCTTATGCTGGTCTCATAATAGTGAGTTCTCACAAGATCTGATGGCTTATAAGGGGCTTTTCCCCCTTTTGCTTGGCACTTTTCGTTGCTGTCACCATGTGAAGAAGGACATGTTGCTTCCCCTTTTGCCATGATTGTAAGTTTCCTGAGACCTTCTCAGCCATGCTGAACTGTGAGCCAATTAAACCTCTTTCCTTTATAAATTACCCAGTCTTGGGTATGTCTTTGTTAGCAGCATGAGGATGGACTAACACAGATGGTTCCAGTTGTTGAGGTCTGAGGGACATCTCTTACAGATTTCAAGACTCCAAATTAGAACTTACTGTGCAACCTCCAGTGGATGATTGACAAGTGCCATCTGGCTAGGAGAATATCCCAGAGTCACTTCCTTGGGAAAATGCAAAGGCTACTGGATAAGCAATCAACAATTATCAAGATAACCTTGTAGAAAGTCTGATCAAGCATGGAAAATACAATTTTTATCTTTGCTTTCTACCACCACCACACAAGTGGGTATCACATAGTTGCATCTCTGGTCAGGGGAGAATGTTGGTATAGAGAGGTAGAGTCAGTTATGGTTGTGCATGGTCATCATGTTTTCTGCTCCTGGATCTGCCTTTATTTCACAGACTGTCTAGAAATATCCTGTCCTTCTCTTATTACCATTTTCTGTTCTTTTCCTTAAATCTCTGGTTCCCAAAGCATACTGTTCACATCCAAGGATAATGCTTGCCCCTGTAGACATTTCAGAAGGGGATCTTGTTTTCCTGGAAGACCAACTCTCTTTAGTCGTTCAGAAGAAACCCACAGCCTGACATGGAATGCAAGATAGTCATATTGGAGAGGAATGAGTGTGAGCCCCAGGCAGAGGAAACATCTTAAATAAAGCGGAAAGATGAGAATGGGTAGATTTAACATGAAAAACTAATGAAATTTTAGCGGTTGGGGTTTCACATAGGGACAGTATGTGACAAAGGTCTAGTGCCACTGGTTAGAAATGTTACAGTACCTTATAAAACTCATAGAGGTCTTATACTTTATTCTAAGGGTGACAGGAAGCCCCTCCAATTTTCTCTACAAACATCGCAAGGAACAGTGAGGAAGAATTTCTTATAGTGTCACTCAATATTTTGCTTTTAAAGAAAGGCAGCTAAAAAAATTGAAATACAATTTTGACCCATTTGTAAAGCTAACCTTCCCTTCCTCCCCCCCAATTCTTCCCTTTTCCTCCTTCCACTTTCTCTCCTTTCTCTTCCTGCCTCACTCCTTCCCTTTCTTTTCTTTCTTCCTCTGGCTTTCCTTCTCTCTCTCTGTCCCTCTTTTGTCTTACCTTCTTCCTCCTGCACAACACCACCCCTTCTTTTCTTTTATTCTTTTTCACTGCCAACTACTAAATAAGCAATCTTCCCTGCCTCCATGGGGATTGTGAGCGGCTGCTCTCTGCTGTCCCTAGGGCCTCAGTGTCCATTCCTCGTTCCCTGCTGACTGAAGTCCGCGTTTCATCGGCCCTGCTACTCTTGGCAAAAAGGCCAATAAAATGGAGATAACAAGTTCCAAACCCCAGTCTGCAGGGAAGCTTTGCCTTGTCAATGAGAGATTAAAAAATAATGGCTGGGTCCTCAGCAATGCTGTCTGCAGCCAACTTTAAAAAGTCCAGATCAGACCATCTGGGCTTCTCTTCTTTATTTTTAAGGCTTTTTTTGTTTTCCTTTTCTTTGGCTTTTTTTTTTTAACTCTAATCCTCCATAAGGCCTTGAATTTACCTCATTAAGTTTTATGGTCCAGAAATGAAAAGGAAAAAGTAGGTACATGGTTCTTGACTCCTGAATTTAATCGTCGAAGAGTCCCCTTTGAGGTCATTGGATTACCATTAGATTGCACTTTGTTAAAGCAAATAGAGTAGTTATGTCTTAGAGTTCAAAACCTATGAGAGCTACCTGTTTCCCAGTTCCTGTCCAAGGGCTTGACAGAGGGGTATGCACCTGCTGGCCACTTTTTCCACTGTGAATCTAAATTTCTCCAGGGCACCAGGTCTCAGTATTAGCATTTTCTACCCAACCATTAACTCTCTGGATGGGTGAATGCCATCTCTTTTCAACAATGCCCGTACCCCTCACTTATGCAAGTGCTTAGAGGATGGCAAAGCCCAGAATACATTTCTCTAAGCATTTCTGTTTCTTCTTGAATTCTTAAAGTTATAAGTTCTGAAAAAGACAGTTGCTTTGTCATCCTGGCTGGAGAGCAGTGGTGCAGTCATGGCTCACTGCAGCCTCAACCACTTGCGCTCAAGTGATCCTCCTGCCTCTTGAGTAGCTGAGACTACAGGCATGCACCACCACTCCTAGATAATTTTAAAATTTCTTATAGAAATGGGATCTTGTCATGTTTTCCAGGCTGATCTCAAACTCCTGAGCTCAAATGATCCTTCTGTCTCATCTTCCCAAAGTGCTAGGATTATAGGCATGAGCAACCATGACTGCCCTAGGTTGCATTCTTTAATGACTGTAAATGAATCCTGCTGACATGAGTTCAAGAAGAAATAGGATAGGTGAAAAAAACATTTTCTTATTTGGGAATGAGGACATTAATGTCAATTTCTTTGTGTTGACCAAAAGTCCAGATACACAGTGCCTTACTCTCTTTCAAGATTCAGATTCCTATCCTTTAGGAATTCAGCTTTCTAACACAAAATGCCTTCCCTTCCCTCTCAATTTGTGTGGCTTTCCCTTTCCTCTCAATACCTATAGAAACTAGGCAAGAAACAAGAGTGAATTAGGAAGGTGGGATTGGATAGCATGAAAAAACAGTGGAGACTATGGCCAACAGGATACTCTAAGCTAGGATAATGAGCTGCCACAGTCAGCTCCTCTGTGACCATGCAAGATGGCAGACCCCAGCCTGAGGCCAGAGCCCCCAAGGTTTTCCAGAGAGGTTAAAAATCTTGATCAATAGGTAAAATCTCCCAATTTTTAAATAGAGATTCATTTTTTTATTTTTAAAATACCATACAGGCTAAACAGAACATGTGCGAGTGAGATCTATGGGATACCATTTTGTGATCTTTGATATAGAGTAATATTGATAATACTTCACTGTGTCATTCAGTCATTTATATTATTATTTAAATATTTCATATAGTCAAATTTTCTCTCCCATTTCTAAGTTCCTTAAGGCAGGAAGTGTATTTTTTTTTTCTTATACTCCTTAGGCCTTTGTTGTAGGATTTTGTACGATTGGACCCAAGACTGATTCCCTGTTTTAAAAAATATGAGATTAGATGCCTGGAATATACTAGTTGTATGAATAATTTGTATTTGATCTTTGTGTGGTACATTGAAGGGCAGAAAGATGGTGAGATACGGTTTTCCATAGCCTCTGGCATTCTCTTGCTTTGCGAACTTTGAAAATTCAGTTCCTAAATATTGCCTCTTTCCAACCAAAGCTCTTTTAAGAGGCATTCCTATGAGTACAAGTTCTAATTTCTTGTCTTGCGGGTCTTCAGGCTTCTGTGGGATACCTTCCACTATTGTTTCATAGAACAGCACTTTCCTAGAGCTGTGGCCATTGGAACCTTCTAGAAATCTATTTCGTATGCCAAGGCTCATCTTTTCAAGCCTGAGGTGGAATATAGGAAGCTATATCTTGAAAAAGCTCCCTAGGTGATTTTGATGCACATCTGGTGAGTTGAAAGACAACTGCCCTGATATACAAACCACAGAGTGGCTTTACTTCCCTCCATTTCCTGCCTTCACTCTCAACTCTTAAACCCTACCAAATACATTTATATGCAATAGGATAGTTTAATAATTCAAATAGTGAATAAAACAACATGGGCAGCCTGTGTGTGTGTGTGTGTGTGTGTGTGTGTGTGTGTGTGTGTGTGATGTGTGTATACTTTGAATTATTTTCTGGGTCTCAGTCACCTGATAACAGAAATCTGAACCTAATAATATATACATATATATATATATTTTTTTTTCTTTAATTAAGGAAATTAGAATTTGCTTTCCCCTGACACTTGTTTGAGGCTTGTTCATTTTTTCCAGGCTCAGTCCTGTTGCTATTTCCACTGAGTATCCCAGGTCGCATTAATTTTTGTCTCTTTTGATCTCTCATCATTGGTATCCCTCATCCTACTTTATATCATTAATGACACCAATTACTTTGCAAGTCATTTGGGACACATGGAATGTCTTCTAAGTTACCGGCTTGTCATTCCCTGTGTTTAACAAAGTGTTTGGCATTATGCAAATACTCATTAAATACTTGATCAGTGAATGTTTGTGTGTGATTTTTCTGTTCCCTCCCAAATATGCAGAGACAGCCCATGGTTGTTCACAGGTGCCCGATACATACTATGAAGAAACATCCTCAGGTCACTGGGAAATGGAAGTGAGCGAAATTTTTTGTTCCTTATGAAGAGTTGCAGGGTGCATGACGCTGTCACATGGTGAATCAGAAGAACTGCCCTTGGAACTGAAGTCTCCCCACTTTTTGTTCCGTGCTTTCTCTACTGCTGGGTGTACAGAAAACGGTTTTGGTATCGGACTCTCTGGGTCAAATCCTGGTTTCAACATCTTTTTACCTTGAATATTTTACACCTCTTTTCTGTGCCACAGTTTCCTCTTCTGCAAAACATGGATTGAAAAGTTTCTTATAGAATTTTAGGAAGGATTAAATAAATTGATGCATGTAAAGTGGATAGCATAGAGCCTGGCACTTAGCACTCAATCAGTGCTGTCATGCTTTTATTATGCTGTTTGTTAGTCAAATTCTCAGTTTCTGAAGTTTCTTTCTTTATCATTATCTCTAACCCTGGATTCCATCTCAATGTAACTTTCCCTGACAATACCAAAGCTTAAAATGATGTGTTCTACATGGTGTAACTGATTACCCCAGAGAGGAAGCCAGATTTCATGGGGTTAAAAGGGTTTACCTATCAGGATTAGGTACCCTCAATTAAGTGGCTATTAATGAGGGAGAACGATTCAGGGAAGGAATACCCTTGCTAAAACATTAGACAAGGCAATGCACGATGGCTCATGCCTGTAATCCCAGCACTTTGGGAGGCCAAGGCAGGCAGACCATTTGAGGTCAGGAGTTTGAAACCAGCCTGATCAATATGGTGAAACCTCGACTCTAGTAAAAATAAAAAATTAGCTGGGCATGGTGGTCCATGACTGTAATTTCAGCTACTTGGGAGGCTGAGGCAGGAGAATTGCTTGAACCTGGAAGGTAGAGGTTGCAGTGAGCTGAGATCAGGCCACTGCACTCCAGCCTGGGCAACAAGAGTGAAACTTTGTCTCAAGAAAACAAAACAAAACAAAAAAAACTAGACAAAGAGAATGAAATGCACGATCCAACAGAGACATTGATCAAGTTTGGTGGGCACGTCAAGCAGAAGGGTGACATATCAAATCAGGTAAAGATCAAGATCTCAGATAAATAAAAGAGCTGTGCTGTATAGACTCAGCAGTCTTCACCTTACTCCTTTATTTTTAGTAGAGATGAGGTTTCCCCATGTTGGTCATGTTGGTCTCAAACTCCTGACCTCAAGTGATCCTCCTGCGTTGGCTTTCCAAAGTGCTGGGATTACAAGTCTGAGCCATCGCTTTATCCATTCCCTAACATGACCACACCCAGACAACCTAAGAAGGGTCAGATGCATGGTTTGTTTGTAGCCTGGTCAGCTGGTCCCAGAGAAATCTGTTTGTATTGTCAGGACATATTTAGTAACTGTTAACTTGTTAAATAGTGGCCTCAAGAGTTAAACATTTTCATTGAATGAAAATACAATTCAAACTTTCTCTTATGACATACAAGACTATATATAGGCCTTGCCTAAATCACTGAAACTTTCACATCATGCTGCTTCTTCACAGACAATGTTAATGTTAGAAGTGTCATTGCTCAGTTCTGGAGCATGCCAACCTCACTGCAACCTCACAGCCCGGCCCATGCTTCTCTCTGATAGAGCATACCCCTCACTATTGCAGTATTTCTGTTTAAACCTCTAAAGTAAGTTAAAGCCCTCTCCTGGCTGCCAAATTATTTTTTATTTCAATGCCTTCTTTGTTTCCATTATGTAATTGGATTCCAATTTGTGAATATGTATATTTTTAATCTGTCTTTTCACATTTATTTTTTAAGTCATCCTACTATAATAGAAACTGTATAACTGCTACAAACATACAAGCATAGGATCTGTTTTCTTCACCATTGTACTCCCAAAGTCTAGCCTAGCTCTTCGTTCTCAATTTTTTTTTTTTTTGAGACGGAGTTTTGCTCTGTCACCAGGCTAGAGTGCAGTGGCATGATCTCTGCTGACTGTAGCCTCTGCCTCCCGGGTTCAAGCAACTCTCCTGCCTCAGCCTCCCAAGTAGCTGGGACCACAGGCATGTGCCACCACACCTGGCTTATTTTTGTATTTTTTTCTTTTTGGTAGAGATGGGGTTTCACCATTTTGACCAGGCTGGTCTCAAACTCCTGGCCTCAAGTGATCTGTCCATCTCAGCCTTCCAAATTGCTGAGATTATAAGGCGTGAGCCATGGCGCCCGGCCTGTGTGCTCAATTTTTAATGAAGAATAAATGAATGAATAATTTGTTTTTCTTTTATCAAGACTGGAAATATAAGCATTGTGTCAGCTGGGAAGCTACAGAGAAACCATTAAGCTCCAACTCTTAACTGCTTTTCCTATTCTGGCTGGCCTGTTTATGATGCAAAAAGACAGTTAGCTGAAGATATCAGCTTTGTTTAAGGGAACACATCCAAGCAAGGCAGAATGAAAAGAGTATTTCTCTTAAAAAAAAGCTTAAGAATAAAATAAATATTTTATAAGAAATGGCAGCAAATTATCTCAATTTTCAACATAAACTCCCCAGTTCCCTGAAGATCTTTTCCCCTTTGCTAATGGATTAACTCTAATGGCCCACTATAATGTGATAGCAGCAAACTTGTTGGGTGGTAAATATCCAACCTTCTTTTCTAAAGACACCAGGGGAAGGAAATCATGATCTGAAATGGAGCCGGCAGTTACACTTGCCAGGCTAAGTCTTACAAGAGCCGTCAGGCCTTCTGCTTCAGGGCAGAAGCTGGTCACCAACTGGGCTCAGAAGAGATTGCTCCAAGCCCCCTGCTCTGACATTGTGCAATTAGGTGCATTTCAGTAAGGACTTTTACTTTTTTTTTTTTTTTTTTTTAATGCTATTCCACACTGGCTACTCTCAGAAGCAAGATCCTGGTCTAGATGGGCCATTGGTCTGGTTCTACTGGGGCAATTCTTGTGCTTTGATGGTCTTAAACAACCTTGCTGAGAGATAAATGTGATTCTAAGAGGATTTTGAGATAAATTCCCACAGCTATGAAGATAAAAACATTTGACTCCAGTTTTGATGTAAGTAGCATCCCCAAATATTTAAAGTATTTGCTTCATTTATTTTCTCAACTGGATCAGCACATTCTAAAGGATATGACCTGGCTGGCCTAGAGTGGTTTCTTTGTTTGGTCTCCAAGAATCTTTACCAAGGTTCCTGCAAGCAGATTCATCTGTAGAAATGGCCACAGTTAAATTTTCTTCTTTTGTATTCTTATTCTACCCATGAATTTGCTCCCTCCTCCAAATTGTACTGTGTGTTTAAGTTCAAATATCCCTATGAACACATGATGCTTAGGATGTGCTGTTTAATGTGAAAGCTAGCATGGAAAAAGTAGTTTTTCCTTGATTTTTTTTTTTTTTTTTTTTTTTTTTTTGAGATGGCGTTTCTTTCTGTCGCCCAGACTGGAGTGCAATGGTGCAATCTCGGCTTACTTCAACCTCTGCCTCCCGAGTTCAAGCAATTCTCCTGCCTCAGCCTCCCAAGTAGCTGGGATTACAGGTACCCACTATCACGCCCGGCTATGTTTCATATTTTTGTAGAGACAAAGTTTTATCATGTTGCCCAGGCTCGTCTTGAACTCCTGGTCTCAGGTAATCCACTCGCCTCAGCCTCCCAAAATGCTGGGATTACAGGCATGGGTCACCACACCTGGCTCATTTTTATTAGGCAGTTGAGACCTAAATGATACCATATTCTTAAGATAAAATAAACTATAAAGGGTCATTAGTTCTGGTGAATCCTGTTTTGAGATGCTAGGTTAATTAATTCAACAAAAATGTGTTGGGTACCTCCTATAGGCTAGTGCCAGCAGTGTCTGTTACTAGAGATGAGATGTTATTCTAATTTCAAGACAGTCATCCATACCTGGATATGTATGCAAGACAAATGAACACATATATCCACAGAAAAATGCATACAAAATCATTCATAGCAGCATTATGTAGAATAGCCAGTAAAGAAAATAAATGTCCATCTACTGAAAAATGGTGGAATAAAATGTGATACACTTATACAATGGAATATTATTTGTCAAAAGAAAAGAATAAAGTACTGTTACGTGCTACAGCATGATGAACTTTGTAAACATAATGCTAAGTGAAAGAAGTCAGACACAAAGTCACATGTTGCATAATTCTGTTTATATTAAATGTCCAGAGTAGTCAATCTCATAGGAATAGAAAGTAGGTTAGTGGTTGCCAGGGGCTGAGGGGGAAGGAGAGTGGGGGAGTGACTGCTAATGAGTACAGAGTTTCTTTTGGGGAGATAGGAATGCACTGAAATTAAATAGTGACGATGCTTGTACAACTTTGTGAATATACTAAAAACCACTGAATTGTACACTTTAAAAGGGTGAATTTTATGATATGCAAATTGCATCTCAATAAAACTGTTATAACAATAAGAGAGTCAGTAAGCAAGGAAATAGATAACAGACACATTAGGCAGAGAAATGAGCTCCATTTAGCCAGATGGAAAATGACCTAGAGGGAGGTGCTGTTTTAGATGAGTGGGAGGGGTCAGAGAAAGTCTCCCTAAGGAGATAACCTTGATATGAGTCCTGAATGAAGGAAAAGATTTCTATGTGAAGATACACGGTTAGCCTATTTGACTCTTGCAAGAAAACCAGTGTGGCTGGAGCAGAGTGAGGAGGAGAGAGAGATGTTTCAGAATATTCAAAATCCATCCAGAGATGTAGGCAGAGGTCATTTGAATGGAGCCTTGTAGAATATGCTAGGGAGTGTTTATTTTATTTTAATAATATATATATAAGCCACTGGTGAGTTTTAAGCAGTCATGGGATATAAGCTTGTTTACATTATTTAAAAGATAACAATGTCTGGCTGTGTAGAACAGATTTTGTGGATTATGAAAGCAGAGATGGGTTAGAATTTATGGCCATATTTCACAATCAGAGGTGAGGTGGCTGAGACTAACTCGGGAGCAGGGAAGAAGTCAGAGGTGGATAGATTTGAAAATGTTTGGGGGTGGAACTGATAAGACTGAAATAGATTTATGATTCAAAAAGCTATTGGCTGTAATAGAATACTAAGCGTATATCCACAAAAGCCTGCACAAGATGTTTATAGCACACTATTGCTACTGGCACCAAATGAGAAACTACTCAAACATTCATCAACAGTAGCACTACTAACTACATTTTAGGGTATTCACACAATGGAAGACTAGCCCAGCAATGAGAGAATAAAAGGTAGTTGTGAGGAATGAGAAAAAGATGAGGGAATAAAGGAAGACATCAGAATTTATTCAATATTATTTCATGGGTACAACTTCAGAAGACTGGCTAAGCTAATGCACAATGTTAGAATACTGGCTGCACTTGCACTTGCTGGGATGGTGACAGAAAGAAGGCAAAAAGATGAGCTTCTGGGGGCTGGTAATGTTTTATATATATATTTTAATTTGGGTGCTAGGTACAGGGGTCATTCTATTGAAAATTCATCAAGTTGGACACCTGATGTTTTACTTTTATCTATGTATATTATACATCAATATAAAGTTCAATATGGGTCCAAGTTGACATATCAATGTTTGTTAGGAGCTAGTAGACACTTCTGCATCTGGGCTCAAAAAATACCTGAACTGAAATGAATCCATAGTATGTGAAAGATATTTGAGAGTTCTGGCTGACATTACCTAATTTTAGTATGACAGTAGGACATGACTACCAATAATAAGTATATGCAACTTCGGCTCCATTCATAATGGAATGTTATGCTTTATGGCATTGTTCCTACATCTGCCCCAGTCATTCTGATCATCTTTCTTGGTACACACATTTCAAGGCTTAGGGAACATTTTGTGGCTATTTTATAAACACTCTGATGTGTGAGTAGAATTTTAAATGGCTCAATACCTTTATTTATTAGTCTATTTAGGCATTAGTGTATTTTCTTCTTTCATTCATTTGGTAAGCAATTAGTAATATATGAGTCTGTAAGATATGCAATACTATCTTGGTGCTGTGGAGACAAAGATAATTAAGGCATTGCCCTGAATCTCAATAGAGTTCTATTTTAACAAAGGTGAGACAGGTAAGTGGATAACTATAATATACAGTGATGGAGAGTAATAAAAATGTGGTGTTGATGCTAACTTGAGATCACAAAGTAATGAAATCTAAATAATTTGAGGCCCTTTTGTCTTCTATAAATCCAGATTTTATATTTGACCTATTTCTGTGTTGGGAAAATGGGCCAGCTATTATCCCATTTTACAGATTGAAAACTTTTGGACAAAGAGTGAAAAAATTATCCAAGGGCACCAAGCACAGCCAGTGGTTTTTCTCAAGGCTTTTGTCTTACAGGCCTTGCTCCTCTCTGGAGACTGGGAATCCTTCCCTATAACCCTGAGCACATCATTATCTCCTTGGAAACGAATACACACAAAAAAACCCCTATTGATTGTTTTATCAGTTTCTGGAAGATAAGAATTGGTGCTGACAGTAATTCAAAGTGTTAGTGCTTTGTGAGGCAATTCATTGTGCTTGTGACAAGGCAGTGCTTAGGGAACCTGGGGATTCAGTGGGCTTTATTGTAAACTCTTGGAGTCAATGCAGTGTCCCGTTCTTTATTGGAAACAGATCAGGATTGCTAGTGTTATAAACTATTGCACGCAGTGATGGTATAGTTTGAGATTCCAATTCCATTTATTATTAAATAAAACAGGAAATAAATTATGGGTAGGATTGACAACAGCTCTGGGTTTTAAGCCTGCCTGGGTTTGGTATGTATCTTAGAATATTACTATGTTTCTTACTGGAGTCTTAGTGACTTTTTCATTTTTATCTTCGAGAACAATACTTGTCATATGCTTTCTTCGCTGAGAAAATTTCATCAAACAAATTATAGTGAGAAGTAGAATCAGTGACAGGATGGCAAAGTAGAAGTGAAGTGGATGATGAGAAGTCTGTCTCCTAGAGCCTCATCTCCCCCACAGTGGACAAATAAGAGGTAGGAGGGGCTTCAGAGAAACTGCTAGGGTTTATGAAGCTCAATTCTGAAACCATTGTAAATTCAGTAGATGAACTGCAATTTTAAATTTTCTTGGAACCACAAACTTCTCTCTATTAATTCTACACATTTCATTTGTTCAGTTTATAGAGCCCCAAAGCACTCTCACATACTTTATACTATTAGCTAACTTTCTATTTTATTTTATTTTATTTTATTTTTTTTTTTGAGACAGAGTCTCACTCAGTCACCAGGCGCCAGGCTGGAGTGCAGTGGCGCGACCTCGGCTCACTGCAACCTCCGCTGCCCGGGTTCAAGCATTCTCCTGCCTCAGCCTCCCGAGTAGCTGGGACTACAGGCGCGCGCCACCACGCCCAGCTAATTTTTTTGTATTTTTAGTAGAGACGGGGTTTCACCATGTTGACCAGGACGGTCTCGATCTCTTGACCTCGTGATCCGCCCGCCTCGGCCTCCCAAAGTGCTGGGATTACAGGCATGAGCCACCGCGCCCGGCCTATTAGCTAACTTTCAAAATTGCACATTGATAAATTATACACATTATCTTATTTTATCTGCCTTGGTCTCAGCTCCCCGGGTAGGAGATGATGCATCAAACTAGGATGGGCTTAGGGTAAAGCCACTGCTCTCCATTCAGTTGCCTTCTATGCCCCCCTCATAGGCAAATAGGGAGATCGGGGCACCATTCCACAGGCTGACCCTGTTCCCTTTGATGGACCCAATTGTGTTGCTGAGTACATCTGGTAATGACTATTATAGGTTATTCAGGAAGCCTGATAGATTGTCTCATTTTAGAGCCCCAAATACAGGGCAGGGCCCAAGTTGCCTGGCCTCAAAATCATTCTCCTGGAATCAAGCAGCTTGCCTCGTCCCTGGGGAGGAATCCTAGGCAGGGGAAAGCTGAGCAAAGGGTTTCACCCTGCTCTTCCTCTTTTCTTCCTTTCACTATCCCTGCTCCCAAAGACACAGGCTTCCCTGGGCCCGTTCCTATCTGAGAGGGGCTCTGGGATCCTGGGGCAGCTGTTACACCAGAGCTGACACAACTGAGGGATTCGTGCCAGGAGGTCTTTCCTTATTCCTTCCACTGTGGCTGCTGCAGCCTTCCCCTCTCCTTTGCCTCTCTGTGCTCCACAGACACCTGGCTTTCCTAGGAACCTGGCCAGTGATTCTCAAACTGTAATATAAAACTATCACTTATAGAGTGTGTTACAAATGTTGATGTCAGGGTGTTCCTATAAAGGTTATCCAGGTTGGAGTGCAGGTTCACTGCAGCCCGGAACTCTCATGCTCAAGCAATCCTCCTATCTCAGCTTCCTGAGTAATGGGGACTGCACGTGTCTGCCACCACACCTGACTAATTTTTTTTATTTTTTTTGTAGAGACGAGGTCTCACTGAATTGCCCAGTGTGGTCTCATATCCCTGGATTCAAGTGATCCTCCTGTCTGACCTCCTGAAGTGCTGTTATTACCAGCATGAGCCACTGTGCCCAGCCATGACCAAGTGATTCTTACGTAAATGTTTTTAGGGTCACACTTTGAGAAATACTGTTAGGCCCTAAAGAGCCATTGACATTACATCTATATATAGCTCTCTCAGTTTTTTTTTTTAATTTTGTAAATAGAATTTTATTGAATAATGTCATTGATAGAAAAGTATAACCAAATACTGAATTTCATCTAAGAAAAAATAGCCAATTTCATAAGTGAATTTATACCATACCACTAGACTCACTGTTCCAAATTTTGCATTTGGACCAGGGAATTAAGATAATTTGATATAATTTGTTAAATAATTTTCTTTCTCCTCTCTTGTCTTTGGTGCTATGAAGATAAATTTCATATTTTGGAGCAATCTCGGGCTACTTTATAGACAATTTACAAACTAGCACTCACTTGATAGCCTGTGTTTAACTATACAAAAAAGTGTCTTCCCTATGAACAAATCAAAGTACAGAACAGTTTGTAACATTGCATAAGTGGGAGGAGGCTCCCGATCAGAATCTAAACCTTCTCCATTAACCACTTCTTAAAGTTAGAACATAGACCTAGACCAGCACCTCACCTGGCAATCTGGTTAAATATGTTGACCTGATTTTTAAAGTAGGAAATATAAATCTAATTCAGCTTTCTCTTCTTTAAGCAAATGTATGTACTTGAAAAAGGAAGACTATTATATGAAAAAGAATAATTATCATAATTAAGGAAATGACCAGGTCTTAACATTGTTGTCATGTCTAAATACTTTGGAGTAGAACTCTAAAATCTGAGTGTGCTTGGGTTCACATCCATTCATTGTCATAGTCTACGAAGTTACAAGAAGAAATGTTTCCTGTAGCTGCTGCTTAGAGTGACTCACTCTGCTAATAACATAGGAGGATCAAAATTGCAGCCTTAAATTAGAATTTACCCTGTGCTCATACGGTATGTTCTTTTGCCAGAAGTTGGAAAGGCTAAAATTACCATAAGCTTAATGGATACCATTGAATCCATTGCATTTCTTGTAGATAGAATGTCTTGAAACCACCCAATAGAGCCCTAAGAAATTTCCACTGTCAAGCAGAGTCTCCAGGTGAGGAACTAGTGTTTGTTGAAGTTTTGGTACAGGACCAAGTGTACCTTAACATTCTGCTCCTTAGTCAAATTGTCTGCATTTCCATAAATATGAAGGTAGTGTTGAAAGTACATTTGATAAATAGTTAGATCCAGAAGGAGTCCATATCCTGCCACCTAGGAAATATGACCTTGAGAACAATAACATCTATACTTTTAAGACTTCTTTAAAATAGCAGTATTTAAGATAATTGAGTTTTGATTTAATAGAACTAGATTCAAGACACAATTTCTGCCATCTACTACCTGTGTGATCTTGAGAAAGTAGCTCAAATTCTTAAGGCTATGGTTTCCTTATTCATAAAATGGAAATAATAATAGTAGCTACATCACAGCACTGTTGAAATAATTAAATTAGTTAATATTATCATGTACTCAGAAGATTGCCTAAGAGAGCGGCTAACATAGAGTCATTTTCTATGAAAGTTAGCTAGTTGTGGCTGTTATTTCAATGGTTATTTCTTCCCCTGGGATAATAATACCTTATTGCTTAATTTCCTTCTTAGTTTATATAAATAAACAGTTATAGAAATAAATGGTTTTGGAAACTAAAGCACTGTATCCTTTTTTTTTTTCTTTTTGGTATTAATATTGAACCTGCTTGGCAGGAGTAGCTTTGTTGCAGATGCTGTAGGCCTCTCAAAGACAGAGCTGCATTCGCTCTTCAGTTACACTGGGGCCCACAACAAAAATACACTGAATACCTAGAAAACAATGGCGAGGGAACATGCGACATAAGAATGGCACATAGGTTAATGCCTACATGCCACTGCTGCTGGAGGAACTCACAGTAATCCAAAGCATATCAGAATGATATTCTTGGGATGAGGAAAAGGCATGACAGGAGGTCTCAAGACCAACAGGCACACAGAAAATGACTAATGCTGCTTATAGGGATGGCTAGGATTCATCTACTTGGCCTATCCTGGGTCCTGGCAGCAAAATTGTGACATCACGTTCTTAGGACTTTCCCTCAAAGTTGTTCTCTCTCTCTCTCTCTTTTTTTTTTTTAGATGATGTCTCACTCTGTCGCCCAGGCTGAGTGCAGTGGTACTATCTCGACTCACTGCAATCTTCACCTCCTGGGTTCAAGCAATTCTCCTGCATCAGCCTTGGGAGTAGCTGAGATTACAGGTGTTTGCCACCACATCCAGCCAGTTTTTGTATTTTTAGTAGACACAGTGTTTTACCATGTTGGCCAGGCTGGTTTGGAACTCCTGACCTCAAGTGATCTACCTGTTTTGGCTTCCCAAAGTGCTGGGATTACAGGCGTGAGCCACTGCACCTGGCTTGTTCTCTTTTTGTTTGCCCAACTTCCCCAAATCCTCTTAATTTGATACTTAGAGGGAGTCACCTTGTGTTACTAGAATTTAATGAAGTGTATCTGGGTATGTTCACAATTTAGACAGTTATCTCTCGGTAAAAAAATTCCAAGGACTGAACAGTTTATAACAACATTTTAGGAAATAATAATAAACAGCCCAGAGTATTTTTATTGATGCTGTTCAAATCATAGGCATCCAGTGAGAGATGTGTTGCTTATGCCAAGGCCCAACTTTCCTTACAACGGAAAGAAAATAAGAACAGGAAGCTTTAGCACAAAGTAGGATTTTACTTTGGGGCCTTGTCTTATTAGTAATCAATAAATAAAGTAAAATAAGGTCAAAATTACTTTGTTAAAAAAAACATACACACACACAACTCTCATGTAAACTCCAGAAAGCCTTTGGTCATGTGACTAATTGCATTCTCCCTCAGTCAGAATTCATTTTCTTCTGCACCTATATTTAATTTCAATTAAAAAGAAGACAGCTTGCTTAATCTTTCCCACAAACTGATATGGTGTATACCTGAGTGAACTGGACAATTTTCCTTATAAATTATGTATAAAAATCCTCAACTGCCGCCTCTCTCTTAGAGACTCAAAAGAAAATTCAATTTCTTTTAGCTTATTTTTTCATGGTTCTTGGGATATTCATTTCAGATTTTCTACTCATTTTTATAAATGTCTTATTTATTCAAGCCCTTCTTAGAGGAAAGTAATGCTGTGCATTGCTGATTTTATTACTCTGGACAGGTTACAATATCTTCTCAGAAGCCAACACACTAATTGATATTAAAGTTTCTGTAAATGTTGGGAAGACTTCTTGCCACACACTTAAGAGGGGGAAGTGTGGCATTCTGGGAAGTCTCTGTGGCCTCCACTGAGTGGTGGGGATGTTCTGATTCTATCTGTTCTCCATTCTTCACCCTGAGAACACCTCTAGGTCTTAGCTGCTGTCAGCTATAACACGGCAACTCCTTAACTGCTGAAGCAAGGGATCCCAATACCTCTTTTAGTCCTATGGTACAAACTTTGTTCTAGAAAATGCTTCTGTGGTTCTGTGGAACTCTTTTAGATGTCCGCTGTGACTGTTCATAGCTTCCCTTGATACACATGCTTTAGTCAGAATGTTCAGCCACTAAAGTCAGAGATAAGAAGTGTAGCAAATTGCTACCCTTAGCTTGGTGACCAAGTGTCCTTAACTATGATTCCAGGTCATGAGAGACTCGAACAACCTGGAGGAGGGAAGAAATCTTGGGTGGTGGGAGGACTCTTGTCATTAACATGGGGAGCCATAGCTCAGTACTTACTGGCCTCTCTTTACCTTAACGTGTGGTCATAACTGACTCTGCTTCTATTTTCCCCATCACAATACCTTATTTTATTACATTTTCTCCCATTACCAAGCTCCTTAAGAAATTTTTAAAAATTCTTGTAATTAACACCCTTTCCTGTTTTTCTTTTTAACATGTTTTAATTTCTTAGGAATTTATGCGATTGATCTTTACATTCGGATAAGTGAGAATCTTTGACTCTGCTATTGCCTAGTGCTCCAGATCTTCTAAACATTTCTAGTCTCAAACATTCATTTTGGGTGACTACTACCACTATTTTTCACTTCAGGACCTTTCATATTTGACCTTCACTGCTGCTTAGACCCGAGCCCACTGGAGATGCTGTGCTCCATTTCCATATGCATTTTTGGTCTAGAGGTTTCAGAAAGCCTGACTGATTATTTCACGAAGGTAGCCATGTTATGAATCCCTTTGCTTCTACCTACAACCCTCTGCAAAAACAAACAGATGTAGAGTAGCGGACAGTTATTACCATGGACGTTTTGGATAATAGCCTAGTCCCATTTTATTTTATTTTATTATTAGTATTACTATTATTATTTTTTAAGAGACAGGGTCTCCCTCTGTTGCCCAGGCTGTAGTGTAGTGGCATGATCATCACTCACTGTAACCATAAACTCCTGGGCTCAAGTAATCCTCCCACCTCAGCCACCCTAGTAGCCAGGACTACAGGCATGCACCACCATATCCAGCTCATTTTCTGTTTGTTTTTTGTAGATATGGGGTCTCACTATGTTGCCCAGGCTGTTGTCAGACTCCTGGCCTCCAGCAATCCTCCTACCTCAGCCTCCCAAAGTGCTGGAATTATAGGCATAAGCCACCGCACTTGGTTTCTATTTTAATTATTTGAGGCCAGTAGAAAATCAGACACATCCTTCCACCGAGAATCTAGAAATTTTGGCACTGCTGAAACTTATCAAGATAATATACTGATTCATACGCATATCAAATCAAGAAAGTAGGAAAGAGAATTCTAAGGATAGGGATGTTAGAGTTGGGATTTTGAGGCCAAAAAGAGAAAAAGATGAAGAAACAGATTTGAAAGTCATCTACATAAAATTGAAATATATGTATATAAGTCTCAAGGAATGTTAAAAATCTATTTAGTGTGACATTGACAGCTTTGCTTCATTCTAAGGTTGCTTTTGCCATTCACAAGAAACAACTCATGATTGTCTTAACTTACAGGCTCAGGGTTTTTGTAAACTGTTGGAAATGGAAGAAGAGGAAAAGAAACTAACGTAGGGTCTGTGAGGCCAACCTTTCTTTACTGCAAGAATGCTGCAGAGGTAGAGAGAACTGGACACTGTGCAGATGACCCAAACTTCCTGTCATCAAGTGGAAAACAGTAGGAAGCAGAGAGAAAAAGGGAGCCACTCTCTGCAATCCCTTAAGCGCTGATGTTCTCCCATTCTTTTACCTTCTTGTGCTCACTGTGTGGAGAAATTCTGCAGTGACATTCCATAGATTCAGAAGTATGTCTGAGTCTGTGAATATAAACAGAGTCATAAAAAGAAAAGAGGTTATTCTCTTTCCTATGAATGAAAGGAAGAAAAGAATGTGAAATTCAGCATAGAGGCAATTCGGTCATATTTCAGGGAAGATTTTCTTGGCAGTGGGGGATTTCATGGTGTGAAATAGGGTGCTGGAAGAGCTTTTGGAAAATGGCCGAGTACATGGTTCATCTGCCTGAGGCACCTCAGATGTAAAGCCGCTGAAGGCAGAAAAGTAAAGAGATGGACTTCCAAGTCAAGGGCACATCATCTGCAGGCACAAGCACCAGCAACATCACAAACAAAAGCCAGCTTTTGTTTTAATATTCCATTTTGATGGGGACCATCTTTTCTTCTTTTTGGGAGGTTCTACAATGTCTCTCCCAGGTATTGACATGCAAATAGTAAGTATTTTTTTTTTTTTTTTTGAGACAATCTGGGTCTGTCACTCAGGCTGAAGTGGAGTGGTGCCATTTTGCACCACTGCGGGAAGCAATTCTCCTGCCTCAGCTTCCTAAGTAGCTGGGATTACAGGCACCTGCCACCACACCAGGCTAATTTTTGTAATTTTAATAGATAACAGGGTTTCACCATGTTGTCCGGGCTGGTCTTAAACTCCTGACCTCAGGTGATCCACCCATTTTGGCCTCCCAAAGTGCTGGGATTACAGGCGTGAGCCACCGCGCCTGGCCAAATAGTACATATTTTTAAAAGATTTGTTGGATTTGAATTCATAGAGTCCTAGAAACAGCCAATGATGAATTATACCCTATTAAACAAAAATGAATCCGGTGAGACATGCAATTAATATTTGAGGTTAGATGCAGGTCCATGTTGATTTGCAGGGCCCTCTTCCACAGGGATCTGTCACAAGGCTCTAGCTTAAACATCCTCCAGCCATTTCCCCAAGTTTCAGCCTCTGTAGCATCTCTGATGATGCATTTGACTGACGCAGGAGCATCAGCAGCATAATGGCACTAACATTTCTCTGCTGCCTTTTGAGTCATAGCTGGGTGGGCTTGCCCTTTCCTATTTCATGGGTTTGCTTTCTCCATTTGTTCTTACTTGATTAGGAAATTGCTGAACACAGAACTTCTCCCTGTCCATAAATATCACCCAAGTTACACAGCATGGGGAGAGAGCTGCTATTGTTTGGTTCAGCGACTTTGGGACTTTTTGCAAATTAAAGGATTTGAAAGGATCTAATGTGGCCACACTGTCAGATAAATCCTTAGGGTCAAGTCCCCCCCTGGGGGTTTTCATTTAAGTCAGTGTAATAGGGGGTGTACTCAGGCATCCAAGGACAGGAATTAGTCCTCTGTTAGTAACCAGATGCCACGGCGTGGGGGGATGAGCCTCATTTCTAAGTGTGCAGCCTTGCTTTGTATTTCAGGATTTCAAATTGTTATGCTCTACTGTGCAACATCGTTTCACTTCCTAGAGGAGTTTAGAAAAGGAATTGCTGTTTGTATTGGCACTCTGTCACATGTTTCTTTACGGAAAGATAGCAGGCTTTTGAGATGTAGTTGGATTTCACAGTGATATTTGGAATGGATGAATTGAGTGAGTCTAATGAAAAAAATGCGTTGCATGCTGTCTGTAGTCTCAGGTATGTATTAGGGTTTTTGAAGATGGAAAATGTCTCTCTCTGAAAGAAAGTTAAAATTTAGTTAGAAACAAAATCATACACACAGGAAACCACAAAGAAGGCAGAAGTATCCACAGAAGTGCTTATCTATGTGGTCACAGATGGGAGGAATCACAGGAACCCAAGAAGCGCCATAATTAAGCTGGGGAAGTGGCCCCTAAGGAATTAGTCATATTTTACACATTTTCTGGCTGACTGATAGACCATATATTATAGGAAAATACCATTATCCAAACCTCTTCAAGCCTTTCCTAATTGTAGTCTTGCCACCAGAACCATTTCAGTTTCTTCAGAAATTATACCTTTTCTACAAAGGCTTTTTTTCTCGAGAAATTTAAACAATTCAGCTATCTCCTTTTCCTGAGTATATTATTAGTTTTGAAAAACATACATTTAGGTCTTTGTTTCAGTAAGATAATATGTGCAAGGTGTTTGAGAAGACTGTTTGATTCCTACCAGATTTTTGTACTCTGTTTTAGATCATTTTCTGCTGGCTACATTAATGATTGTGGCATCGTTTTTGTCTATGTTATCAACAGCTGTTTATGTTGTTTCTACTAATAGGCCAGTACTTCACTACTTATAAGGAGGCACACAGAAAAGGCAAAAAGTGTAACCCCTGCTATCAAGGAGCTTGATGGGCAAATAATAAATGTGAAAAATTTAATAAGTGCTTAGCTATTGGGATGAATAGAGTACAAAGGGCTCTTGAAGACTACAGAAAATAGTAAAAGAACAATTAGACAATGAGAAAATCAGGACTTGAGTTGGACTTCAAAATGCTGGTAGAATTTGAGAGGAAGAAAGGATGTAAGATGTGACTCCAGGTTTTAGAAGAACAGCTGGAGCTGTCAACGATAATCATTAAGGATCCAGAAGGCACACTGATGAGCGTGAAGAAAAGAAAAAAAAAAAAAAGAAAAGAAAAAAGAACAGCAAGAAAGAAAGAAACATTTACTCTTTTGTTTTACCTCTTACAATTAGGAGTTAAGAGGAGTTATCTTTATTTTACAGAAGAAGCAGCTGTGGCACAGAAAGAATGGTGGCAGAGTTGGTTTCATGCCTGAAACTCTATGGCTTCAAAACACTGCTTGCTGTCCCGCTACTCCCCATATTGCCTCCCGAGACATTTTGCTTCAATCTGGAGAATGAAAATCAAAGGTGGTCTCTGATTCAGAGAAACCTTTATTCATTCAACTTGAGAGAAAAGCGACAGACCTAGAAAATGAGCAAACAGGCAACTCATCATGGTCACAACAAGAGGTAAGACAGACTCATGTGCTCAGGGGTCATCAAAGGAGGTGGGAATTGGGTTGGGCAGTAGGGACATGGAGCTTAAAGCATGACATAGGACCAGACTAGATTTTGACAGGTTTTATATCAGACTGAAACTGTGCCCAACACTGGAATTTACGAACCTTAGTAATCTAAGCATCCTGTCCAAAACAGCAGGTCTTATCCCCTGCTTCTGGTCTCACAGGTATGAGTCTCAGATAAAACCCACACAAATAAGTTTGGGTGCTGTGGAAGATAGTGGTAAACTTAGGAAAAATGCACATGTCCAGAAAGCAGAAGCTTGAGAGCCTGTTTATCTGTCCTAATCAGGTCTGGGAGAGGAGGGGAATTGCTGTAATGGAAATAAGTAGAATAGGCAGTTTTATGCCCTAAGTATTTATATCATCTATTAAAGATATTGCTATAGTCCCTTTTCAGTGATTTGCTGGGCAGTTAAATTCAGACTTCAGTTCAGTTTAACACCCTGAAGTGGTTGTTTTACATAATTTATGTCGCCAGGATTCCTTTTGAACTACAATCCGACCTTCACAGGGTAAGGAAGCGGCTGCAATCTGGGGCCAACTTTGGTCCAGCAGGACCCCTACAGGAAGCTCACTGGACCTGATTTCTTCATATTGAAGTGTCAACTCCAAGCCTGGGGGCTGCCTTGTAAAGGCAGATTTATTTTGGAGTATTGGACTTGGTTTTGTGTTAATCTGAGAGCATTCATCTTTAGACAGCTTTCTATGTGTATATATCTTGTCTCTACAGTTAGGACATGAACTCACGAAGGTCAGCATCACATCTTATGTCAGATCAACTAGATTAGTTTTTGTTCTCGTCAGGCCTTCCACAAAGAGTTGATTGGTTTATGCTGTAAAGAGAGGAGAAGTGTCAAGTGGGAGAAATAAGAAATGTTATGATATCCATGCTTAGACTTTCCTTTGTAATCAATATATTCTGCACATGCTATATCACATCCTCCTTTCCTCCCCCAAACACATGTACCATGCTCATTTTCTTCTATAAAACTTAATTCATATATTATCAATACATTTTTATAGCTTTCCACCTCTCCTCTCTGCCTAGACATTCTTTTTCAGTTGTTGAAGATGCATGGAAAGACATTGCCCATGTCTACCTAGCATTCTCATTTCTATTAGGTGATGGCCCCTCCTCATATCATGTGTTCCGAAAAGACTGTCACTCATATTACCTCACCACTCCTGGCCTCAGGGATGGGCATTTGACCCTTGTGGCACCTCTGTCCATGGTACTCTGCCTGCAAAGTGAGCTCCTAGCCATGCAGAGCCAATAGGCATCCTACTGAGATTCCATTAGACAGATAGAAACCAGAGAGAAAAAAGATGCTTTGCCACTGGAATCCCAAACAGTGAGGACTGTAGACACCAGAAGCTGGAAGTGGCTCTCTTTCTTCTGTGAAGAGAGTTGCCTGAGAAAGAAAACAAACTCCCAAGAAAGGAGTGCTGAAACCAGGCGGGAGACAGTGTGAAAAAAATGAGAAAGACATTATTTGTGCACTTGGACAGAAGCATGCTTAAAATCAGCACTATTCCTGGAGTTTTCAGCAACCAATACCTTCCTGGTTTTATTGGTTGACTCAAAGCCTCCTGACCATTTCAAATGTCAGTGTCAAATTTCATCTGTCTTCTTTCTGTAGCCTTCTCTGATCCACTGCCCAGCTTATAAGTTTCTGTTCCTTCTCTGGCTTCCTCTTTTGATGTAATTATTATCTGTTTCTATTGAATGTGTTGATATTTTCTACATAGTCCTCAGGTTTTTGGACAGCTTTTCCTTAACCGCTTGTCTCTGGCCTGGTTCCTGACGTGGGATAGGGTTATATAATACATGTTCAATAGAGATTTGACTGTTTAAGTGGTTACACCATTTCCTGAGAGTGAGGACTAAGAAAGTTAATACTAATTCTAGAGGGTGGGGCTCTACAACTTTCTGTGACGTGAGGATGGCAAAATCTATCCCCTGTAAGCTATGGGACATGAACTATGTGAGGCTGTATGATGACAATAGCAACTGTTTCTTACTTTGTATCTTATGTCCTAGATTTCTTTTTTTCTCCCACACTTTTGCTAATGGGATTCGATGCCCATGATTTTATTATGCACTTAGATCAAATGAGAACACTCTGGCTGCCTGCCTCATCCATAGTCACAAAAGCAAGTCTCCTAACAGAGTTTTTTGAAGGTACAGGTTTCACAACTCAGATGAGGTGATTCTAAAATTTAAACATGAATAAAATAAACACTTGATTCCTTAGATTATTTGTTTGTAATCTAAGGAAAACAATTTTGAAACAGAGACATATTTAGGAGAATATTGTAATCTATGTTTGGAAGAGAATTAGAGGCAATAATAAATAAAGACAAAGGGAAGAAATCCTCTAACAAGTACAATCCGAACTATGTAATTTATTTCTGGTTTGTCTACCATCTATTTTGTGCATTGATTCATTTTGTGCAGTTGCAGCTTCAAGTAGATAGAAATCTGCAGAGGACAAGAGCTCTGTCTTAGGGTATGTATGCTCCATTGCAGTCTCCTTGCTATGGTAAACACTCACAGAGTACCTAGCACAGATCTAGGTATACACTCAGGAGGCGATGTGGGGCTGAGTCCCAATATATGTCTTTAAACTTGCATTTGTGTATTTAAAAAAAGAGAAAGTTTGAATCAAAGCAATATGACTGAGTTCTCTAAATTACCTGGCCCTCTGTATCCCTCTTTCCACATACCAGTATCTTTCTACTTCCCCTTTTGAAATGAATTTTAAAATTTCTCATATCTATCTCTGCTACATTGCAGGGTGAATGGACCTCAGGCCCCATATGGATCCCTGACACCACAGAAGCCCTTTCATTCAGGTCCCAAGGTCCCTCCAAGGTGCACTCTAATCCACCTGATATTTCCAGAAACATGCTTAACCAATGAGCAACCAAAGCTGTTCCTGGAAGCATCATCACATGTGAATGCTCCTTGGTGCAAGTCTGATTCAATGGGATGCAAACCAACATTGAGAATCAGGGTGCCATTCAATTCCTTCTGCCTCATATCCACTCCAGAAACACCCATAAAGCTAATGTCTTACTATACTTCCTCTATGCTATGATGTGTATTAATCTTTAAGTGTTAGATTTTGGAGGATAGAGAGTGTTGCAGGGGCAGAGTTTTTACCCAAGGTGAAGCTGAGGATCTATAAATGAGAAGGTCTTTCATTTGTTTCTCTTTTCCAGGAGGCTCTTGGAAAGACTTTTCGAAATGTTGGGTTGAAATGTCTCTCTTTTCTTTGTTTACATCATTGATATGTGTTGAACAGAAAGTGGGGCACTGGAAAATACTTTGGAGAAGGCTCCAGAAATGCAGAAATGCAGACAGAATCATTTATATAATTCATAAGAAAAAGTGAATAGTATCATCTAGGTTAATTTATTTTTAAGGTGGAGTCTTGCTCTCTTGCCCAGGCTGGAGTGCAGTGGCATGATCTCAGCTCACTGCAACTTCTGTTTCCTGGGTTCAAGTGATTCTCTTGCCTCAGCCTCCTGAGTATCTGGGACTATAGGCACTCACCACCATGCTCAGCTAATTTTTGTATTTTTAGTAGAGATGGGGTTTCACCATGTTGGTCAGACTGGTCTAGAACTCATTACCTCAATTGATCCACCTGCCTCCGCCTCTAAAAGTGCTAGGACTACAGACATGGGCCACTGTGCCTAGCTAGATTAATTCTTTTTATAATGCATTTTTACCTTTGAATGCATTTTTTTTTCCACTGGAGTTCAACACCATTCTTCCATGTAGTTATATGTTTCAGTAATTTATCTTAAATTGCACTATTACAGAGTGCTATTGAGAATTTATGTGAATTAGGAGTAATTGTTAGAAATTTATTATATATTGATTAAAAAAAGAATAAAGCGGCAAGATAGTAAAATAATATGGTATAATAAGATAGTCACCAAGTAAGTAGGCTGTATGTGAAAAAAGCCACACACAAAAGGCCAAATGTTATATAATTTAATTTTTATGAAATGTCTAGAATAGGAAAATCCACAGAGCTAGAAAGTAGACTGGTGGTTGCCGGGGCAGGGCGTGGGGAGCATTAACTAATGAGTATGGGGTTTTCAGGAGGTCATATATGTTTTAAAATTGATTGTGGTGATGGTTGCAGAACTTTGTGAATATACTAAAAGCACTTCATTGTCCATGTTAAATAGGCAAAGTTAAGTAGGTAAAGCGTATGGTATTTGCATTCGTTTGTTAAGGCTGCTAAAATAAAACGATGCAGAATAAACGGCTTAAACAACAGAAATTAATTTTCTCACAGTTGCAGAGGCTGAAAGTCCAAAATCAAAGTGTCAATGGGGTTGGTTCCTTCTGAGGCTATGAGGAAAGGATCTGTTCCAGGCCTCTCTCCTTGCCTTGTAGATAGACATATTCTTCCAGTATCTTCACATCCTCTTCCTCTGTACTTATGTGTGTCTAAATCTCTACTTCTTATAAAGACACTAGGCATATTGAATTTGGGCAGACCTGAATGACATAAGTTTTAACTTAATCACCTCAGTAAATACCTTATCTTCAAATATGATCACATTCTGAGGTACTGGGGGTTAAAACTTGAACATATGAATTTGAGAGGAAGGCACAATGAAGCCCAGAGCAGTGTGTGAATTATATCTCAATGAAGTTGAAAGAAAGAAAGAAAGAAAGAAGAAGGAAAAAGGGAAAGGAAGAAAAGGGAAGGAAGGAAGGAAGGAATTACAGATGTTTTCTTATATAAAAATGGAAGAAAAAGAAAAAAAAAACAAAAGAAAGTAAAAAGGAAAAGAAAGTAAGCAAGGTGTGTGGAACCAGGCATCTGAGGTTCAAATCCTGGTCTTTTTAATGACAAGTGACATTGGGCATGTTACCAAGACTCTCTATGCCTTACTGTCTACACTTGTAAAATAATGGTAATATTAATATTAGCATCATACGGTTATTGGGAGGATTAAATGGTTTAATACACATGTGCTGTTTACAGTATCGCTTGGCACACAGAAAACATTTAATATAAATTAGCAGCAATTACTGCAGATAAGGGTAAAGGCAAATTGAGATTATTTTATGCACAATGATAAAAAAAAGGAAAGTCGAATGGTTAGGACATGAACATACTTCTCTTTTCGTGGTCATAAGTTGCTTCTTAGGATGATTACTTTTCTTAACATACTTTTGAAGGACAAAATATCTAGTACCTTCTAAGACCAGTGTAGGGAT
Source organism: Ateles fusciceps (assembly GCA_036589455.1). NCBI lineage: Eukaryota > Metazoa > Chordata > Mammalia > Primates > Atelidae > Ateles > Ateles fusciceps. The sequence continues at coordinate 3,471,024 of JAZHEH010002924.1, read as the reverse complement.
GGTAATGCTTTGGGACAACCTATTTATTTACTCAGTCCACATATAGAGAGCATCTATTGAGTAAAGACTAAAGACTGCATTCATGACATTTTAAATAGATTACATTTATAAGATGAGATACTGTGCTATTAGTTTTGTTTATTTTCTTTTACTCATTAATATTGTTTCAGGATTTACTTTTCTCAGGTTTCAATGGAACACTTAAAGGGTGTTTTGTTTTGTTCAGATAATATACATAATGAGGAATCATTTGTAGTTTTCTCCCTGCATATGTTTTTTCATTAAAATTTAAAAGCTCCTCTCTAACTCATGACCAGCAGTTTTTCTCTTATGTCTACCAAGTTCTACCTCCTTCCCACAGAAGAACTATGAGGGCTAACAGGGAGGTTTGATATCAAAAACCTCAAGGCAGCCTCTTTGAGTTTCTATTCCTCAACTCCTTTCCTCAACACCCAGGGCTATGTAGTCCTCACTCTCTTTGTTACAGAAGACCTGCCATTGTAGCATTGTGCTGTTGTAGCATATAGATAAGCTAGCCCTTCCTCACTCCACAAAAGCCACCTGAATTCAGCTTAAAGGTTGAATTTTATTTCTCTTCATTTCCATATATCTTTCCCAAAAACTTACTGCCAAAATCTCTCTCTTTCCACCCTCATTTCTGACTCTGATTTTTATTTCAAACATAGTCTTATTTCCTTTTTAACAAACTACTCCCAAGTCAACTTTCATACACTAAGAACATATTTTTTGGGATTGTGAGAATGTATATAATGTGGCTACATGTACTGTAAGATTTGATCTAAAGGGAATTTCTATTGAATATTTGACACTATTTGATATTACTCCATATTTATATCTGTTATGTATGTTATATTGATTAGTAAATATGAACTAAGTGTCTAATGCTTTGCTTGATAATTGTAGGGGAGGTGAAGGTACACCAAACACTGTCCCAACTCTTCAGGAGTTCACACTTCGGTAGGTAAAATACGAGAAAAAAAATATGTATATAGTCTAGAGGGCAGGTGTGAGAGAGGTACCTTAAATGAAGGATACACACATTTATTTGGAACAAAAAAAGAAAACCCAGTTTTGTACACAGAATAGAAGCTTATTATGGACTGATCCATCTGATTGTACTCTTGTAAAAATCACTCCTCCATCTCCTCTAATTTCCTATTATCTGGAGCATCATCATGGAAGTAATAGGGATGTTAAACTAACTGTAGGTCTAATGAGAATAGAGATGAAATTATTCTTTGGTGTAAAATAAATAAACTAAAATAAACCCATCTCCTATAAGAGAATGCCCCAGCAGGTAGCTTACTAATGAAAACAATGATTTCCAAGGAGTTGTGCATTTCAAAAGTTTTGGCAAAATGCTAGCTTCTCAGAGGGTTTTCATCCGAAGAAGCAAACAATATGATTAGATGACTCCAGCCTTGCCTTCGCCATCTGAACTTAAAAGAAATGATGAGGACAATTACCCACTCCCCTTGACACCCCTCCCCAAAAGTGAAAACTTGGTTGGAGTGTGGCACAAGCTTGACATAACTAATTGGGGCAAATATTCAGCACAAGGCATGGGAAATTAACCACCAAAGTCTCATTAGCATTAATGGGAATTGCACAGCTAATTCCCTCCCCATTGTGCACAATATTTACTTCATAATGTTTATCCTGACATTCTACAACTTCCAGCAGGAAGCAATGATTTAGTTGCATAGGGCTGAAAATTCTGCTGGGTTCTTTGTCAACTCCTTTTATCCTTGCTCATAGAGTCAGAGGATGACCTCTGGGTGTCCTCATTGGCTGGACAGCAGCCCTGTACACCTCTTAACCTCCAATCCCTTGATGCCCTCTGCTCCAACACTCCCACACAGACACACACTGCAGGAGTACATATTACTTTGTCCTCGTATTTTTCCCAGAAGTCAGAATTCCAAACCCAAAATATGAGCAGACTGGAAGGATCGGCTTCCCTGGACTACAGATATAGGCATCCATCAGTACTCTTTTCTGCCCCTCTCTGCATTTTTCACAGACCACCTTACTGAAGTAAGAACCCCTCCTGATCATATCTCCCTCAACAGTACCAAGATATCCGTCTTTCTCATTGCAATGATGTTTCAGGGATCTGTGGAGTGAAATTATCTAAATCTTTCATTTTTTAATTTACAATTTTCCCAAAAAGTGCAAAGACTTTAGATTTAACTTCATATATCCCTGTGTCATGAGAGTGTTTTGTATATGTGAGGCTTTAGGCTGCATCATGTATGATAAGAGTGTTTTGTATATGTGAGGCTTCAGGCTACACCATGTCCTTGATAGTAACGATGTGATTTATGGCAAACACCTATTCTGGTATGTCTGAAACTTTGAGCCATGTTGTATCCCCTTGGCTTCTGGAAGGACTGAAGACAGAGTGGCTAAGAGCACTTACGCAGGTGTTCCATGCATACAGAGTAATTTCAGCTACATGAATTTCAAAACTCAAATGAACCCAAACTAGAGTATTCAGAGATGCATGCTTAGGAAAATACTAGAAAAAAAATACACTAATATAATTACTTTTGAACCAGGCTAGTGGTTACTGGAAGTACATGGTAATGATTAGAAGGGATCAGAGAGGGCTTTCTTTACCTGGGAGGTGGTAACACATTCAGTGGTAAATCATTGATTATTGATAAATCTTATACACCTATTTGTATATTTATTTTTACAATAAAAATTAAAAATGCAAACAGAGAAAAGCATGAGTTCACAGACTTCTCCCTTTCTAGATATCTTAATTAACATGCATTATCAGCATATTGCTTTTTCTTAACCAGGCATATCCCACATAAAGACTCTTCATCTCTTTCCATGTTTGTAATTCTTACATGAGTCACTGGTGACAGGAACGATTTAATGTGTTGAAATAATTATATTTTAAAAAATACAGTTAAATCAGTGGATAGAAACAAACATAAATAACAACTTTTATTCAATTGTAGAAAAGTTAGTAACATAGCAAGTTTGTCTTGCCTGGTTGTGGGCTCGCCAGAGGCATTAGACACCTCACCCTGCCTTGACTGAAAGAATCCTACCTTTGCGATGATATGCTGCTTACCACTGTTCCTCTTCCAGATTAGTAGAGGGAGATTTGCTGGCTACAGCCATGCCAGAAGCACTTATTCTGAAATTGCAATATGAGGATCTATGTCAACATACTGAAAACTTAGACTGGAAAAGTCTCATCTTATTAAAAACATGTTTTCCAAGTTTGCTTGGGGGTTATCTAATGAAAAGTCTGGCCTTTGACCTGTTGGACCCTTGCTGGAATCTCTAGAGGGAGTTTACTAGAGAACATGCCTTCAGCAAGGCTGTGTTATTCAGTAGGCATCAGAATAAGAAGAACAGTAATATTTATGCCCTGGCCTCATAAACTGTCTTTTCTAAAAAGCACCACAAGGGATTCTAAAATTCACTACCTCATCATTTCTCCTCTGGGCACTGGGTAGCAAAAATGGTTTGTTTACCTCATATTTACATGTAAGCAAGGAGAGTGTGGCCCCAGCAGCCTGTGTGACAGTTTAGGTCTTAACTTAACTGGCCTGTGTCACCCAGTCTCCTCAGATAACTGGCAGCTCAGCTCTGAACCACCCCTTAATGTAAACGTGCTATTTATTCATATAATTCATACACACACACACACACACACACACACACACAAAAATAAAACAAACTATACTCACTTCAAGTTTTAGAAATAAAAAAGTATCAAACAAATCAGTTACCTGCAAAAGAATGAGAGAACCATTTTTTGCTAAAACACTCTCCAAATAGCTTAGGCCATATGTTTCTCCTCAATAGTTCTTTGTTTTGACCATTTGGTTTCTGACCTTAGGTTGATGATCTTTCAGGGGCCACTTAAACTCCATTCAACCAATTTGATTGCATCAGGACACCACATTCAACATTAGATGTCATACCCACAACCTGTAGATAGCAATGGGGAAGGATCCAAAGATGAGTTCAAATTATAAAATTTCCAGTTTTCATTGTATTTGTCTTCCAAACCGAGTATAGAAAACTACAGTTTCAGTATTGGAGGCAATCTAGAATCAACCAAAACCCTTTCTTCCTTTGAAAGACCCTTCTGCAGCTCTCTCCTCTGATTTGGTGGCTGCCTCCTTTGTCTGCACAAGGATACGTGCTGCTTTATGAGCTACTAAAAGGATCAAAGTGACCCTGGGCTCACGGAAGATTTACATCATTCAAGCACACATTTATTGAAGCCTGGGATTTGATAAGTTCCTGACTATTCTAGATTAACTATTGCATGAGGTATGTTTGGACTTAACGAAATAAAATAGAAAATGTTGTCATTGGCTGTTACACACACCAGTCTCTACTATTTGGTCTGAATTTGGATGATTTGTTACTTACTGTGATATACATTAAGGATTATTGCTCATTCATCACCTCATGTGTATTTCATGTATTGCACTGAAACACCTAAGGTGATGAATAAACAATATGCAATAAAGCATGTATGTATTCATTAAAGTGTGTGGAGGTTTCTATAGGTGTTTAGACATTTATACATGAACTCTTGTTTACGATACACTAGAATCTAAGTTTTAGAATCAAATACCTGGAGCTGGAAGAGAAACCTTATTTAATTTTCAATAAATGCTGATTTTATTATTATTTCGGTAGAGACAACATTACCAGTATTAGCTTTTTATGTATTATGAAAATGATGAATAGAGAAGTATGATTAGTTATCTAGGGGGCTAGGCTGTCCTCCCACTGATCTTTCCGGTAGTTTCTTAGGAACAACTGAACAAAAAATGTCCCAGATGATTCCAAGTATTCCTGTCAAAGCAATTTCAGAAAGGGGAGAATTAGTGTCTTCTCGGTAAAACTGGACAGTGATCTGCTTTCTAATTTCTAATCCTTCCCACACTAGAAGCCAGGTCTGTGAGCAACCCTTAGGTACCAAATTCATTCAGCAGAATGCCTTTCCCATATCTCTTATCTACTAATCCCTGTGTCTTCTGAGCCAGTGAATATTCAGATCGGTGGCAAAACTTGGACATCAGCAGCAGCTCTTGAAAGGGATCAGATCAGCCTGCTAAGGAGGCTAATTGGAGGCTTATGGAAATACAATTGCTCCCACCTGCAAGGCAGCTCTTAGCACTCCAAGGAGTGCAGGAGAAAATAAAGTCAGGTTGATGGACAGCCAGTCTCAGCCCAACATTTCCTGTGTTGGAAAGGCCCAAGGTCAGTCATCTGGTGACAGCATGGTTCCAAATTGGTGTCAATTACAAGCAGTACTGTTTCAAGACTTTGCCAATTCGTGGACTCTGTTGTATTCTTAAAACTTAGGCTCAAGATCTTTCTTAGATAACAAGGATGAAGAGAAAAGAAAAGGAAAGAAAAGGCAGGTTCTACTCAGGACCTGCTGAAGATACAGCCTTTCTTTGAAATCACAAGGTGTATAAGTATAAGAGGAATTACTAAGGCCTAAGGAGAAAGTGAGAGCTGTAAGTGTCCATACACTTGGAGGGAGGGATTCAGGTCAGTTTTAAATCTCACTTCTGCTACTGAACAGCTATAAACCAATTTATTGAGGGAGTCTCAGCTCAGTGGAGTTTCAAATACTAAATAGCCTTTGTTTTTCCAAATGCAGGTTGAGTATCCCTTATTCGAAATGCTTGGAACCAGAAGTGTTTAGAACTTTGAATTTTTGATTTTGGAATATTTGTAATTTACCTACTGGATAAGCATTCCTAATCTGACAATCCAAAAATCAGAAATTTGAAATGCATCATTGAGTATCTCCTTTGAATGTCATATTGGCACTCAAATTTTGGAACATTTCAGAATTTCAATTTTCACTTGAGTGGTGCTCAACTTGTATTTCTTTCAACTCTTCTCTGTTTCAACTCACTTCCCACTGGGAAGTAGATTTCAAAACTTCATGGTCACTTTGTTATTAAAATTAAATCAGAACGGTTTTAATTCCCAGTCTTGACTTTTTTCCCCCCACTTTCCCATAGTAGAGTTTTGAACTGTGGCTCTGAGGGACTTTCCTTCTGAGCCTCGTCTCCAGTTTCAGTTATTGACCAACTCTGGGTCTACCTCTTTTTGGACTGGAGCCTGGGCAAAGGGAATGGGGGAATCTGAGATCTTTCAAAGTTGGTCACATACTCAGAGGTGTGGAGATTACAGCAGCCTATCATTTGTTCTGTGTCTGTAAGTGGCTGTTTGTCTCTGCCAGTGGGGGAGAAGACATATTCACAGATGGCATATGAGTTTCTTTGGTGCAAGGTCCAGTTCACCCTAGTCCTCCCTATTACTGAATCTGTAACACAGAATATTATCTTGGTTTTAGTGTATTATGACAGTGATCCATGTCCCCAATAGCTCTCTTGCTGGGTCTTAGCTTTTTGCTTGGTCTATAGCTCCGTGGGCAGCACAACTACTCCAAACGTTTTGTTTTTTAAGATCCATCCCGCTTTAGATTTAGCTCCAAGAACCACAAAGGAATTCTTTTGAATGCTTTACATGCAAATGGAAACTGGAGTGGCACCCTCCATCTTTTTTTCCTTTGTTCAGACTGCTGCAGAAAGAAGGCACAGGTTGTAATCCCAGCTACTGGAGAGGGTGAGGCAGGAGAACTGCTTGAACCCAGGAGGTGAAGGATGCAGTGAGCCAAGATCGCACCACTGCACTACAGACAGGGTAACAAGAGCAAAACTCTATCTCAAAAAAAAAAAAAAAAAAAAAAAGAAAGAAAAGAAAAAGAAGGCGGCACCGGTTTCAATATTCACATATGCCTTCAGGCCCCAACATGTGAAGCTCTCCAAGAACTGATTCCCTAAATAGACTCCTTTTACTCTGCTCTTCAGCAATGCTAGAGTCGGCCTAGCATATCACCAGGTTAGGGCTGAAGATGCACACCTACCTTCTTAAAGTAAGCCATCCTGTATAGGTGATTCTCTCTACAATCCACATACTTGGCTTTTTTGAGAGGAGCCACCGCTCTTGATTTAAATTAATAAATGCATCTTATCAGAATAAATGTGCTAAGTATCTTCAGAAAGCCTTTCTAAAGGGGTAGTCCGAAGTTTTGCCTGCATCAAAATTCTCTGTTGGCCTTATAAAATGAAGACTTTTGCATAAGTCTCCTGATTAATCAAATCAGAATCTCTGTGTAGCACCTAGCAGTCTTCATTTTAACAAATCTCATACTAAGAACTTTTGTAGTATAAAGTTTTAAGTAAAAGTTATATAATTAGGATACCAGTACACAATTTTTTTCCAATGTGAGAACATAAAGTATTAACTCTAGTCTCTCATATTGTGTTAGAAACATTTCTGGAACATTTAAAAAGTACTCATGACTAATTAGGGAGTATATATTACAAAATATAAGAACAACCTTTCCTTGTTTTTTAAATCCCACTTGCAATTGTTTTCATTACCTTCAAATGGCACTTGTTCTCTATTCAATTTCAGTGACTTTTGACTGTGACTTATTGCTTCCAGACTAGAATCTCTTGGCAAGAATAATGCTTTCTTTTATATATTTAACTATCATTTGTGAAACTTTATAAGAGATTAAGTGACCTCTCTTTCTATTTTTCATTGTGTAATTATCAACTAAAAAATGAAAATAAATTTTTCTTCTTCATTTTGTAAGACAAACAAGAAGCCCTTTGAGTTTTTGATTTCTGGGGCTTTCTTGACTCTGATGGCAGTTATCAACATTTCTCTCATACAGTTCTCTTCTTCTTTGTGTATGTATGTGCGTGTTTATAAGAAACCCTAAAAACATATATATATATATATATATTATATAACACATACTTGTAACTCAAGTCAAGTCAATTTGACTGCAAGCTTTCATTTGTCAAGTTTGGTGAGATCCATTAACAGCCATATTCTGTGCATCCGTTTTTCTCTCTAAGGTCTTGTTAGGACCAGGGGGTTACAAAGTCTAGTAAATGAGGGAAATATTCTGGTCATCAATCCAAGACCTACATACTGAATATTTACAATGTATAATATATAAATATGTATATGCACATATACACACACAGAAAAAATTATATATATATATATATATATAATATGTGTGTATTATATGTATATCCCATATATTTAAGATGTCTAACGTTTTGCATTTTTTTCTGTAAGGTGGATTGTTTTCTTTCTGCTTTTAATATTTTATTTATGAGGAGACCGCCAGTGACAAACGCTATTAGCTCTCAGTTCTCTGAAAATTTATTTACTTGGTCTTCATTCTTGGGGCATCATTTTTTCCTCAATGTATATATAATTATAAATTGTTAGATTTTTGTTTTACCACCTTGAAGATATTTCCCTGTCTTCTGGCTTTTCTCTCTCTGAGAGAGAGAGAAGAGAGATCAGCTGTTGCTCTTTGAAGATAATAGAGTTTGTTTGCCTAGATGTTTTTAAGATTTTTCTTTTCATTTATTTAACAGTTTACCATGGTGTTTTTAGGGTTTTTTTCTTTTACTTATCCTTCTTGAGGTTTATAGTAATTGTTGAATATTACATTTTTTTTGTGGTTTTTCAGTATTAGAAAATGCTCAGCTATTTTCTCCACAAATGTTGCTTCTTGTCAATATTATTTCTCTTCTTTTAAGATTCAAATTGAAAGCATGCACGCCTATCACTATGGCTTCTATATCTTTGAAGTTCTATGCTACATTTATATCTTTTCACTACAATTTACCATAATCAAGGTATTTTCTCCTGAGTTATCTTTCATTTCTCTAAATCTCTATCCAACCAAGTCTAACCTTTTGTCTATGCAAATCTTTGAATTATTAATTTTATTTTTGGTTTATGTGAAATCTCATGAGCAAGCAGGCTATGAATTTTATTTCAGTATAAAAAAGATGCAGTATAAAATATTTATTACAAATAATAATGTATTTGTTTTTATAAATAGATGTTTTAGGCTTGATAAGGTTGAGAACCAACAGTTCAGGTCATTTTTGGAATGAGTAAGTAGGGACTAGATTACTGAGGAGATGTTAGAGTATCAGAGGAGAGTATTTATCTCCAAAGGTTGACTTTCTTAAGAATGAGGGGAAAAAAAAATCAGGATTTATTTGTTTTACTAGAGGCATGTGGCCTGCTTAAATGCAGCATTTACAGGGGGGAGCAGGGTCTGATGAATGCATATGGAGGATGATTGCAAGTACTAGAATTCTTAGAACAGTAGAAGTGTGTCTATGACCAGCCTTGCGGTGAGGGTTCCAGCTAGCAACAGAACTTTCAGTGAGTACTGAGGGCTTAGGTTAATGACCAGAGCATTTCCCTCATTTCTGAAACTTTGTAACCCCCCGCTGGTCCTATCAGGACCTCAGAGAGTAAAATTGATGCATAGAACATGGCTTCTAATGGAGCTCACCAAACTTGGCAAATGAAAGCTTGAAGCCAAATTGAATTGAGTTGCAAAAATATATAAATGTAATGAAATGTTACATAATAATTTGTGCCTGCTATATATCCAAACTGTATTTTGGATGCATGCAGGAGGTATGTAAAATGTGCAGGAATTATCTGTTCTTTCAATGAAATTTAAAGCGCAGTAGGAAGCAGAACTCTCTCTCTCTGTCACACACACACACACACACACACACACATACACTTACTGTATACACAGACACCATGCACTTAGTAACAAACCAACATGGAACACAGGATAGTGTTGAATATTGATGTTGTGTTAAAATCCAGTTTGAAATCTTTGTCCAACACCTATGTCATGGGAAGAAAGTAAAGATAGACCTGCTTTTATTAATCTCTGTTTCTATTTCTACACACTTTGTACAGTAGATCCTGACTGAGGGATGAGTAGATGAATGCAGGGCTCATCAAACTTTCCATGTTCATTTGGCATAAAGCAATTATCTCTGTTGTAATCTCCTTGTGTTACTTTAAATCAACAAAAATAATGATCTAGAATCCTTTTCTTAACTGTAATCAAAGAAAACTGCAGATATTTATAATTGAGGTGAACAAGGAAAAAGGGAAATAGGAGAATTTAGGCAATATGGGCAAAAATCATTCCTAATGCTAGGAGAAAAAAAAAACAAATCAGAAAAGAAAGCTTATACATTTACGAGGTTTTCTGGATATCACACCTAGGCAAGTAATGCTATATAAAATATTAAACAGCTCTAATGTTGACTGAGAAAATTTATGGAGTCTGAAGTACCTGTCTTAAATCATACACACCACTTACCCTTTAACCAAGCTTCTCTGAGAGCTTAAGTTGTACCTCTTTGTTTCTTTGAATTTTGTGTAAAGGCTAAAATGATAAAGAAATGAGAAACACCAGGGGAGAATATTAAGCATGAAAAAGACTTGTAGCCATGAGCAGATGTGTTCAAGCTGCTGTTGGCTAGAGCTGTTTACTTTGGATGCTGAGTTTGTTATCATATGAAAAGAAAGGTATTTTGTTCCTTCCTTCCCCTCCCATTTGATTCTTCCACTTATTCTTTCAACAAATATTTACTTGGCAACACTTAGGCTGCAAATAATGCGCTGAAAGCCATGAGGACTGAAATTTTTATAAAACATTCTCCAGTCTTCAAAATCTTTCATTGTGTTTGGGAAAAATAAATATTTTACATGAGCAACTAATATACTAAGTTGATACATGCTTAATTAATTGAATTAAATATATACTAGAGAGAGAAAGAACTTCCTTTTATTCCTGACTTATTTTATTTATTCATCTACTAATTTCAGAATAAAACATATTTATTTATTCACCAACTATTATGCACGAGCCATTACTTAGGAAGTGAAGACTGATGATTTCTAGAAAGTTTCATGCTAGTGGAGAAGATTATTAACAGATAATCATATCATTTCAGTCAGTGACAGGCTCTGAAAGAATGAAACTGACCTACCTAATAGCTCTTGCTGAATGTCTTACATACATCTCAGAACTCATTTTTGCAAATAAACTCCATTTTTTCCTAACTCATTTAACATTAGCTCTAGCCAGGGAGTTGTCTAAGTCAAAAGCAGGGGTTATATTTTCCCCTTCCTCCTCTTTATCCTCCACTGGTAAACTTGCCAAATCCTGCAAACCCTCTCTTGCCCAGAGGATACATAATTTTTTTTCTATTCCAACACAGCCATTTTCTCATGTAGGAGATTTGAGAGTGATCAGGATGGAGAATTATTTTACATGAGACAATCTGGAGATGTATTTTCTGAGAAGGTAACATTGAACTGCACCCTGAGCCAAGTAAAAGAGCTAACATGTATATTCTTCAGGAAGAACATTCAGCACCTGTAATGAAGCTTCTCAGAGAGGAATGAGTTCTGTAGGTCAAGGAGTGAAGAAAGAGTGTTAGGGGCCAATCAGTCTGTTTAGTCTGGAGAGAAGGGAAGAACCTGATCACGGATTATGTAGGGTCTTGTAGACCAGAGGAAGGAATTTGGATTTGATTCCAAGTGCATGGGGAAGCCAGTAAAGGACTTTAAGAAGAATACAAAATTGAATTGGTCCTTTAAAAGGCACATTCTACCAGCAGCGAAGAGAGTGATTTGCAGAGAACAAAGAGAAGAAGCAGAAAGATAGGTCAGTTAGTAGTTCAGTGAAAGATGGTGGTTGTTTGGATGAGAAAATGGCTGTGTTGGAGTAGAAAAAATTTTGTCTCCTCTGGGCAAGGGAGAGTTTGCAGGATTTGGAATAGTTTACAGGTGGAAGATAGAGAGGAGGAAGGAGACAATATGACCCCCACTTCAGGCTTGGACAGCTCCCCTGGCTAGACCTACTGTTAAATGAATTAGTAAAAAATGAAGGAGTTTATTTGCAAAGATGAGTTCTGAGATGTATGTAAGACATTCAACAAGAGCTACGAGGTCAGGAGCTTTATATACTTGCTTTGAATTTATCAAAAGGTCTGATTTGAAATTTTAAAAATTTCCATGGTATAAGCATATCCATAGTAATAAAGTAATGATAACTGAGTACTCTTTTAGAAAGAAAGTGTCACTTGGTACAGTAGCTGAAGTCTGTGATCCCAGCACTTTGAGAAGTTGAGGTGGGAGGATCCCTTGCGCCCAGGAGTTCTAGACCAGCATGGGCAATACAATAAAACCTCATCTCTGCAAAAAGTACAAAACATTAGCAGGGCATGGTGGTGCACACCTGTAGTCTCAGCTACTGGGAAGGCTGAGGTGGGAGGATTACTTGAACCTGGGAGATAGAAGCTGCAGTGAGCTGTGATTGTGCCACTGTACTACCAACTGGGTGATGAGAGTGAGACCCTGTCTCCAAAAAAAAAAAAAAAAAAGAAAAAAAAGAAAGAAACATGTAGACATAAAAAACAAAACAAAAACAACAACAAACAGAAGAGCCCAAAGAGGATGCATGAAGGAAAAGGAACTAACAGAAGAGCCCAGGGAGTTGCAGCACAGAAGAAGAAAAAATGGAAGGCAGCTTCATGGAAACTAAGAGAAAGAGCATCTGAAGATAGAAGACGTGTAGAGTATTGCTCCTTGGCCTGTGTTTGCTACTTTAAATCCTTAGTAGATCTTTAGTTCCTTTTGCTCTTTTTGCTAAATGTCAGTTAATGAAGAGATCATTTGGGAGGCCAAGATGGGAGGATCACTAGAGGCGAGGAATTTGAGACCAGACTGAGCAACACAGTGAGACCACCCCTGTCTACAAAAATTCTTTAGAAATGGCTAGATGTGGTGGCACATACCTGGAATCCCAGCCTAACAAGACCCTGTCCCAAAAGAAAGGAAAGAAGGAAAGAAAGAAAGAAAAAAAGAAAGAAAGAAAGAAGAAAGAAAGAAGTAAAAGAAAGAAAGAAAGAGGAAAAGAATGAAAGAAAGAAAATCAGATCAAAAGAAGGTTTTGCAAAGTGAACGTCTGCTGAGCTTCTTCCCGGTATCCAGGCAGACAGAGGATGTAAAGATGCACTGGGACATGACAACCAGAGAAGAGACTCTGTCTGGATTTGGGGAGTATCTACAGGCCTCTGGATCCATGCCTCAGAGAGTTTTATTAAACTCTTTGCTGTGATACTGTACTTCCAGCGCTGCTCTCCACCTTCTCTCTGTCCTAGAGGCTGGCCTCTATAAACTCATCAGTGGGCTTACTTGCCCACGGTTCCATGTTTGATTCAGCCAATGGCAAACGCTAGTGAGAAATTAGAGAATGGGTTTGAGATCATCATTCCCCCATCCCCCCTTTGTGGTATTATCTGGGGTTAATTCCTTTTCTGTAGCAGATGTCACACCTCTTTTAAAGGAGTCCATCTCTGTACAACTCTCTTGTCCAGGTCTGACACCAGCTCCTTCCTCCATCTCTTCAGGCCTAGGAATGGTAACAGGACCATTGCTAACCTTGGTGTCCTTTTGGTTTTCCTGTACTTCATCACCACTTTTGAAAATAGTTCTTCTGTTAAATAGTCCTCAATTTATTTACTTAAATGTGCCATCTATTACTAATTTGACACCAAACAAAACAGAAGTTATAATTTAGTTGAAACAATCCAACATGAATGAAGCTTATGTCACAGATTCTGGGTAACACAGGAACTCAGAAAAGGGGAAGGGAGGTAAAGGTGGTAAGGTTTGGGAGGTCAGGAAAAGAAGACTTATGTAAAGGGTGAGCTGAGACTGAACCCTAGGGCATGGTTCATAAGGAGTTGGTATTAAACAGATACAGAAAAAAGGATCTGGCTTAATGGCAAGGAGACAAGCGGGAGCGTGAACAGCAGGTGGATGTAAGCACACTATTTTAAGAAGTAAAATTTTAGGCCCATTCAAGATAAAATTTCTAACCTGGCTTTTTCAGACTGCACAGACTACGGTATAATAAAATATATATTTTATTTCCCAATCTCTAATTTCTTTCACTACATGTGAGTTTATACTCTGAGTTGACTCAGGTGGTGGGGTTGAGGGAGGTGCTACTATATAGCTTCAGGATGGTTCTGGTCACCAGAAACACCAAACAGGTGATTAGAGGTTGGGAAATTTTCAGCTTCATGCCCTGACCTCAGAGAGGAGAAGGGAGCTGGAGATTAGGTTATAAAAACTCTTAACAATGGAATTTAAAGAGTTTCTAGGTTTGTGAACATATTGAGGTGCTGGGAGGGTGGCATACCTAGAGAGGAAATGGAACCTCTGTGTCTCCCACCCCTATACTTTGCCCTATGTGTCTTTCCATTTGTTTTTTTCTTAGTCGTGTCCTTTATAACAAACCAGTAATCTTAAGTAAAGCACTTCCCTGAATTCTGTGTCATTCACAAACTACTGAAACTGTGGAGGGATCATGGGAGCCCCCAACTTTGTAGTCAGCTGGGGGAAAGTATTGGTCGCCTGGGCTTGTAGCTGCCATCCAAAGTAAGGGCAGTCTTGTAGGGCTTCTCTCTTAAACTTATGGGATCTAACAATAACACTCAGTAGATAATGTCAGAATAAATTGAGTTATTGGATACCCAATTGGTGTGGAAGAACTGGTTGTTAATACTGGAAAAAGCCACGTACCCAGACAAACCAATCACATTTTTCACTTTGTAGCAAAGTACTCTGGACTAAAAACAGTCACAAGTTCCAAGGTATGGAGTTTGCCCATGCCTCTTACCAGTGGCTCTTAATAAGAAATCCACTTTCAGAGTCAGCAGCATGACCCAGCCGACGCTGCTCTGGTCAGCCCAGTTATGGTCCAGCCATCCTTGGGACACCCTGCAATGAAGGGACAAGACTGTCTTGTGGGTCTGTCACTCCATGGCACAGGAATACAATAGGGAGTCCCTGGAAGTTTAATGAGGACAAACATCACAAGTTTTCTCTCTTCTTTCTCTCTTTCTTTGTAAACTGAAAGGACTTTCACTAATGCTCCATAAAAACTGGTTTAATATACAGTTATTACAAAGCTTCAGATTTTTGACAGATTAAGTGCTATTAAATCACCCTACTGTGAAGGCACTAAAAGGTCATAAGATGAATTAGTTCAGGCCATCTTCTCTCAGTCTTCAGCAAGTAGCTTCTTTCACAGCTGCTTCCTCCCACCAAGAAAAAGAAAGAAGAATAAAAGAAAAAGGAACTGAAAATTATGACCCACTAAATGTCTTCAGGATGGGAGGTGGTGAAGAATGGCCCTGCCTTGTTGTGGGAGGCAGGTGGGTTTTTATCAGCTTGGAGGGCAATTTTCTACTTTATTTTTTCCCTTTTTGGTTGACTGTGATCCATAATGTTGCATTTTGCCCTTTAGGAAGGATTTTCCAGTTGACAGACTCAACAGCCATATCCTATCTCAGTGCTTGGGAAAAAAAAAGGCAGAAGAGAGGACGTCAACTGGATTCAATATTTTTAATAATACATTCACAACTGTTTTTTAGAATTTCTTTTTTTTTCCTTTGTTTTTGCCAGGAGAACTAACTAAACCTCAAATTTATACAGCAGATTTCTTCTCTCATAAATACAGTTTTAAAGGCTCTGATAAAAATTATACACACATATATATATATACACATATCTATATATATCTCCCCATATTTTAAGGATACTGGTAAGAAGGAAGTATATGGAATACTGTTACTGAAGTGTGGCAGGACTGATCAAGGATTACTAATAGCCATGGTAGTTGCTGTAATTTGAAAACAGTAGCAGTGTTTATTTATTTATTTGCTTTTTTACTTGCCTGAATAATCCACTTACAGAAAAACCTCAGACAGAAAAAAAAATAAATGAAAGCCAGTTTGAGAAATCGTTACATTATTTTCTACAATGGCAATTTCAGAAGTTGTTTTTCTTCATGCAGGTAAAAACGATACACAATTTTAGGTTTTCTCTTTGTCTTAAACTAACCTAGCCCCATCTCTCAGTCAGTTGGCATTCCTGTGTGGGTCTGGTCAGGGCTCTGCTAACACTGGGGCCCTGGCTTAATAGCTTAGCGATAACTACACCGCTGGCTGTGGGGGGACCTTCAGCATACTCCGATCACGTATACACATTTTATGTTGATCTGCTCCCATTAGGCTATCCACATTTAACAGTGATGATTCTAAGGTCACAACTTAGAACCTAGTCCCCGAGTCTCTGTCTTCTGATGTACTTAGTGATACTTGACTGAATGGATTGCTCAGACTTTTCTTAATTTTTATTACTTTTGCACTTAGTGTCCACGTTGTAACTGTTTCTCTGACATTATAGCAGGAAAAAAAAAAGTGTCACATTTATTTGCATGAATTCTTCACTTTTTTAAAATTCTGAATGTCTTATCATAAGAGGAGAGATCATCTGAGGGTTTCTTTTCAAAGAACGTTTCAATGAATAATTGTCCCTGATGGTTAGCTGTGGCTACAGACTATTCCTTTTCTTCAAAGCATTGCTTTAGCCAGTTCAGTAAGAGAAGTTCAAGAAGTATAACTGTCATTCTTCCACTTTGAACAAACGTGGTTCAATGAAACCTAATATACTTACCCTTAATTATTTGACCAAACCTTCAAGAGCCATAAGAAAAAATTAGAGAGAATAAAGGAAGAATACAGAAGTCTAAAGAAATGTACTTATAGTTGAGGCTTCATATCAAGCTCGTCTTCATTATTTGTGGTCAGTTCCCAGATATTCTTAAACCTGTGTTTTGAATTGGACTAGAATCTGAAGAGCAGCATCTTCTGGGCCCAGGTGAATGTGATCAAGTGTTTGGCATGGAGGACACAGTGGGGTCAGTGTGTCCGGCCTTCCCAGGGAGTTCTGACTGGTGAGGACAGGAGCCTCATAGAAGCCCCAGTTCTGCTCCCAGCTGCAGCATCCTTGGGATCTTGTCACAGACACAGTGCTCAGGGCTCACCCCTGTGGCTAGGGCCATGGGAGGGCCTGTGCTCTAATTTCTCTCTGCTGGGTGATGACACTTGCTTCTAAATTCCTGCAGTGCTCATCTTGGTGGCGCTGTGCATTGTGACCTTCCTTCCTTACCTTATGGCAAAGGCAGAGAGATGAAAACCCTGCTGGACTCAGTGCCTGGATAGTACTTGCTACCAGATGGAAAGTGGCCTGCTTTACACATGGAAGACGTTCTTCTTTCATTTTTTCTTTCTTCCATCAGAAATCCCCTTATTCCATGCCTCTTTTTGCTGACTCCTATTGATGCTCTAAATCAGTTCAGATGCCTCATCCAAGATCCCCACCTATACGCCCTGGAGATTTCCTGCTTCCTACCTTGTCAGTGGGACTATCATTTCTGCAGTGAACAGATCATGTCACTTATTTAGAGGTAGCATTTTGTAGCAGGGAAGTCAATATATTTGGGTTCTAACTGGTTGGCTTTGTAATCCTTGAAAATGACCACTGTTCTCCTTGTGAAAAGTAAGCCCTCAACTAATAAAACACCTTAACACACTGTCAAAAACATCGACTCGCACTTTTATCTTTGTATCACCTTTCCTTCAAATATTAACTCAAATCCCAATTCCTCTACAATTCTTCGATGTAGCCTTTCTTCTTCCAAACGCTTATATCCTCATATTTTGGATTGCTCAGTGGACATTTACTTATAATAATGTACTTATAATTATTCTGTTCCTGAAGTGTCCTATCTTTTCATTTGTGTCAGTTCTAAGCCTAAAACCTGGGACTGTTTTTTGATGATAACAGGCATATCATGAGTACTTGTTCTTGCTGTTAAACTCTACTTTTGTCTTAGATGTGCTCCTGATGCTCATTTCATTATCGTTTTCCTCAAGGAGATAATATCTGTCCATTTCTACATGGGTCCTCTTCTTCATGTGTGAGTTATTCTCTGTATCTTTCCTAGTGCATAATCTGGTCCCTAGTCTTGAGTAAATGATCAAATAAACTTGCTAATAAACTTATATGCATGGACTTTTGTTTCAAGCATCGAACAACATAATGCTGGTGAAAGTGATTTGCAACAAAAAAAGCAAAATGTAAATGTATGGGATTAATTCTTGATTCAGTGAGCCCAGTCCCAGACCAGCGTGTGATTTGGTGGCAATGATTTAAATCCCATAGGTCAATATGCAACAAATCCTTCTTAGATTCACTCTCCTTTAAAAGGCACAATATTATACTGGTTTATAATCTCAAGTTTCCTGGTTTTAAAAAAACTACATTTCTAGCTGAGTATGTGTGTCATGCTCTGGGGCCCTACACATCCAAATATTTAACAGGATTGCTTCATATGCCGATGTTGCCGATAAGTGATTTGGTTTTTGCCCAGTAGGGTCCCTGGGCTTTTCATCATCCAGTGCATATATTGGCTGCAGAGCGCCTGGGCAGCAAGAATAGTGGGGTTGCTGAGGCATCGAATGCAATCAGAATGTTATTTAGAAAAGCCGGCTTGCCAGCCAAGCCTTGCACACATCTTTTATTACACTGTATCTTTGTGACATATTATTTCTGCTTCACAAGGTCACCTGACCCTGAATGGGACCTGTGGTCCATTGATAACACAGCCGGGTGACGGCTGCAGCATGAGTTAGGACTAGACACAGAGAAGGATGAGTCTTCAAAAGTCCCAGCTCACCCGGGCTGAGTTCTCACATTCCTCTTCTGTTCCTTAGCTCCCCTTGTTCCCTGTTATTGGTGTGTGAAAGAGACTGAATGGGCGGGGATGGTATAATCAAAAGCTTCTTTCCATAACTGAGAAGGTGGGAGTGGGGTTGAGACTTATAAAAAGTAGATATAATCCATTACTTGCCTGTGAAACCTAAGACAAGAATTCATGTCCTAGCCTCACCTCCGGTGCGAAGTTTCTTAGAGAGAGTGTTCTTCATCTTCTTCATCTGGCTGGTTCTTCTTACTAGCCTGCATTCAGCCTCAAGCTTAGAATTCTGTGAAGCATATATGTATTCTTGATGTTTGATTTGCATCTGTATTTGTCTATTTTTATGCTGCTATAAAAAAAACTGTCCAAGACTAGGTAATTTATAAAGGAAAGAGGTTTAATTGACTCACAGTTCAGCATGGCTGGGGAGGCCTCAGGAAACTTACAATCATGGTGGAAGGTGAAGGGGACCAAGTCACCTTCTTCACAAAGCAGCAAGAAGGAGAAGTGCTGAGCAACAGGGGAAGAGCCCCTTATAAAACCCTCAGCTCTTGTGAGAATTCACTCACTATCATGAGAATAGCATGGAGGAAACCACCTCCATGATTCAATTACCTCCACCTTGTCTCTCCCTTAACACATAGGGATTATGGGGATTATAGGGATTAAAATTCAAGATGAGATTTGGGTAGGGACATACAGCCTAACCATATCACAGTCTAAGCAGGGAATGATTTGTTCTTTGACTATTCACTCAACCGACATTATTCAGCATCTACTATGGGTCACCCCCGGGGTTCAACTACTTTAAAAAGCACACAAAATATTAAGTAATGATAAATGCTATGGTGAAAATATAGCAAGGTGAATTAGATGCTAATTTAGATGGGAGGTGGAGGGAAAGGACCCCTCTTAGGAAGAGACATTAAACTGAGAGCTGAGAGACAGGTACCAGCAATATGAAGGTCCTCAGAGTGTGGCTGGGAAAGGCACTAGGCACCAGTGAGTTTGCTCTGTTTTTAGAACAGTCTGAAGTTGTTTCTGGAAGGCAAAGTGCAAAGCAAGGAGCATGCATTGAGGTCAAGTCAGAGAAGTGAGCAGTGCCAGATTTCACACACATTTCTGGGTTAGGGTAAGGAGATAGAATTTAATTTTATGTATAATGAAAAGTTGCTGATGAACTTTCAGCAGGGAGAGGACATGTTTTGATTTACCTTATTAAAAAAATCACTTCTTATTTTTCTTTATAGCTTAGTCACCGTTGCATATGCTTCTAAACCAGATAGTTTTATTTTTTGACTTTTATAAATAGAATTGTATTGTACAAGTTTTTTGGTGTGCTGTCAGTTTTGTTCAATGTTAGGTTTGTGAGAAAAAAAATGGGATTATTTGATATGTCAGGATAATGGTTACCTTTATCAGGAAAGGAAAGGGTGACGTAGGAACTTTTGAGGTGCTGAAAAAGGCTTCCTGTATTTTCTTAACTGGAGTTGCAGTTACAACAGTGCTTGTTTCATATCTAAATGCTAAATAGTATAATAGGTATATAAATATTTCTGAATGTGTTTTTCAAATAAATATCCTGAAAATCACTACATTTAGTAACTTTTTCACCCAAGTTTCCATATGAAATTAAAAACAACTTTCCAGGAAGGACTAATTATCCTTCCTCTCACAGTATGCTTATCAGAGAAACAAAGAGGAAAGATAAAGGAGAACGGTGTCTAATTGGGTAGCAGATGTTCAGAAAGTTTAGTTGTGTTCTAGGGGACAGAACCATGAGACACGGTGACAATTATGCTGAGAAGTCAGGAGAATGTGGACTTAGCCTCAGCTCGGTCACTAGCTGGCTTAGTGACTTGAGTAACTCACCTCCTCCCTCTGAACTGTTTCAACAACTCTGAATGGAGAGATGATCTGTCACATTGCTCGGCACTTGGTAGGTAATGAATACACATTTGTCTACTTGGATACCTTGATTCTAATAGACTCAAACACCAAATTCCTCTCTACATATCCAGCCTCTAGATTCATTTACTCAGCAGCCTAGGCTGGAATACCTCACTTTTAGTGAATTTTGTTTCTGCCTCAAGAGTAACAGTTATTACAGTCTGACCTGATAATCAACTATGTACACATCCATGAAATCCCAATAACCCAGCACAGCCATCTGCTCATGCTCAGCAAATAATTTCTAATGTAAGGGCCTTCTCTTTCAGAAGTAAAGATTCTATTAGGTAAGTTCAACTGAAATGAAAGTAAATATATGCTTATTTTCATATATGTGAATATATATATATATAAATCATGTTGAATATATATGTATATTCAACATGAATATGTGAAATATTCAACGTGAGTATATGAAAATTACATTCTAGTGGAGTCACACAGACATAATCCAAAATATAGGTAAAAAAGCACACAAAATGAATATGTAAGTATATATATTTATTATACATATATTCAACATGATTTAGATATATATATCTAATATATACCTAATATATATTTATATATATATTTATATATGTATATTATATATATTTATATATTATATATTTATATATGATATATTATATATAATATATATTATTTATATATAATATGTATATTATATATAATTTATATATAATTTATATATAATATATATAATTTATATATGTATTTTTATATATATATATATATATATATGTATGTATTCAACATGATTTAGATAGAAGTGGGTTCAAATCCTGGCTGCAGCTGGTAGCTGAGCAATCTGGGCCTAGCTCACCTCTCGAGGTTTATATTTCTTCACTATATAACTAGAGTGGTAGTACCCACCTTGTAGCTTTGTGATAAGCAGTGAGCCCAACAAAGTGGTAGGCACACGGCAGGCCCTCAGCCTCCGTGGTTTCCTCCGTGGTTTTCAAATCAAGGGTTACAAGTTGATTGGGACAAACATCTTGACTGTCAGATCGTTTTCATCATCAGCATCGTGGTGATAAGCCAAAATGTCATTCGCACCTTGGGATAGGATGAACAGAGAGGGTCAGTGCTTAAAAATAATATGATATGCCTTTCCTTTCAGAATGAAATTTGTTGTTTCACTGGGTGACAATATCATGCTTCTTTCATAGCACTGGGCTGAAAAGTAACAGTACTTTTTTTTTTTTTTCAGAATTATATTTTCCTGACCAAGTGGCTGCACTCTGTCAGGCAGGGCAGCTGCTGACAGGTAGGCAAGGAAAAGAGAGGAATTATGCAGACGTTTGGCAGTGTAAATGTTAGAACAACTCAACTGTACGTGTGTTCAGGAGAGTTCAGCAGCTTAGGTGAATGCAACTCCAGGAAATAAAATGACAGCTTTTCTTAACCATTATGCTAATGGATGGGTTAGGTGGGGAATTTCTCTGTGTTAGAGCAGGCACTTGGGAGACAAGACTCCTGGGCTCAGATCTCACTCCCAACATCTCCCACTGTGATCTTGGGCAGGTTGCTGAACTTCACAGTACCTTAGTTCTATTTCTCCATCTGAAAACCCAAGCTAATAATAGTTACCTTCGCTGCAGGGGTGGTACAAAGATTAATGAATTAATGAGCAGAATGTGCCATGGAGGGAAGGAGAGAGGTAGAAATGTGATCATTTCCACAAATCTGTGATTTGCACGGAGTCTGCCACAGTAGCTTTTCTGAATATCGTGCTCATTCCCCCTTTCCTTCTCAGATAATGAACCGTCCATCCTAGTTCTGCTGCTAAGAGATATGGATGCTCTTGTCCAGGATGTGATGAGGTTTTCACGGCCCCCAAGCCTGGGTGCCGTGTTAAAGTGATAAGGAGCAAGATCCTGAGTCACAGAATGATGGAAATTGAGGAAAGACGTGAGTGATGAGAGAGTCTTAGCTTTAAAATAAATAGCTTAACCACCTTTCCAATTTTATTTTAGAGAACAATAAAGTGACAAATGGGAATATTTTTACAAAATGAATGTTACAATGCAGATAATAGAAAATAACTTAAATAAAATCTCATTTTCAAATTTATTCATGATGTATTATACCAAAAGGCAGTATGTTGTTAATATGTTAAGATGTAGGATAAGATGACTCCCTACTCCATTGCTTTGCCTGGCTTCCTGCCCCCAGCAGAGGTCAGCGTTAGAGGGAAAAAACAAGACAATATCGTGTAGATAAAAGTTATCAGATACTCTAATACAATCTTGGACTTGGGAAAACAAAAATAAAGTCAAACCACTAACAAACAAACGTCCAATTTTAAGACCAAGGTGTGAAAAAATTCTGTCGAATAGCCAGAGAAAGAAAGTAATGTGTGTTATATACTTGATCTCATTCATTGGTCTTAATTGAGGAAAGTAAATGCATGATTTTACTTTTTAAAAATAGAGAGACCGAGGTTCATGGATATTAATGATCTTGTTCAAGATCTCAAAACTAGTAGTCGTGATGGGGCATTCAACCCAAGCCTCAGTCATTTCAATATCTGTGTTTCAACTATGCTTCCTCAGATCTCTAAGGTAAAGAGGGATTGTAGCTTAGGAAAAAAAATTATCTGACAGATATTGTATGTATTTATAGGCCAGGTTTCAAATAAATCCAAGCATTCATTCATTCATCTGTCCACCTAAATATTTGATGAGCACCAATGAAATATTATACCATGAAAAGTGCTGGTTTGTAGAATTGAGCCAAAGTAAAGAAGACTATGTATTAGGTTGGTGTAAGGGCAAAAACCGCAATTACTTTCGTTACCAAACTATATTTTACCTGAGTCTAGCAGGCAGGACTCAGAATTGCAAAGATGAAAGGGTCATCAGAGCCCAAGCCTGCAGAATTGGGCTGTATCCTGACAGCTGTGGATGCTCACCCTTTGCTGGATATAGTGTTTCTGAGACCTGAAGCTTTGATATCTGACAGAAGCTTCCAGTGCAACTCAGCCCCATCTAGGATAGACATGCCAACATAATATTGGAGGAAAAGGCTAAAATATTATACTCTACTGCATCTCCCTTACTATTTCTTTATCTCATGTGAAGTATAACCAACTGCAGTCTAGTGAAAGAAAGCTGTAAGGAGACTTAGTTTACTCATACTCCAGCTAGGAAATCATTCTGGTCACATTCATACTGTTAATTGGTCACCTACAATTAAGCACATCTGAACACCTTAGTCCTGCTTACATTTGCAAATGGATCAGGAGAAAGGAAACCCCAAAAGGTAATGTAAGGAGCCATAAAACATATAGATTGCCCATGTCTCAGTTTTTTCACACATGACCTCTGTGTACTGTACCTACTTACATGGTTTCCACTGTCATTTCGGATAATCACAGGATATATACGTGCATGGTGAAATAAAGGGAAATGGACACTTCTGCCTTTATGTATCTAAGCAAAATAAATATCAGGAGGCCCAAACATACCTTATTGCCCAAAACAATGAATGCAGACGACCTAATAACATTCCTTCAACATGAAATCTTACCAGTGTGCAAGTTGGTAACACTTCTCTCTTTAATTCAGAGTACCTATTAGCTGTTCTATCTGAATCACTCTCATACAACCTGTTTTACATTTATACTTTATATCACAAAGAAAATTTGAAATTTATCTCAAAAGGTGTGTCTTATGTATGAAATTTACATCAGAAGGGGTGTCATATGTATCTTTGTTTCTCTTTAACTCTCCTGTATATTATATACATAGAATATAGTGCTTGAAACATTTTTATTTTTCATACAATTAACGCCTCTACCTGGTGCTAAGGCCTAGTGTCCTGTGAAATTCTGATGCCAGTGAAGTTTGTCTGTGGTGTTCTTTCATCTTGCAGTCAAGTGCCAATGCTTCTTCACAGAATTCTTCCAACACAGTCCTGGTTGCCAAAGTGTTTTAATCAGCTCAGAATTACATTCTGCTATGAAAGCAAGCCTAATTATTATCTTAGCATCTTTCATATCAAAAGTGACAGTGGTGGACTCATTTATCTATTCATTCATTCATTCATTTATTCTTTCATTCAACAACTAATTATAAAGTGCCTCCTGTTATAGGTAACTAGTGCTGGCTAGTCTAGCTAAATACTGGAGATTCAATGATATGTAAGAAACAGAATAATTGCTGCCTAATAAAGCTTATGTTCCAGTGGCTGAGGCTGATCTGAAACATGCAAAATATCCATAAACAAGACCATTCCATATTGGCTGAGCACCATGAGCAAAATAGGGAGATGGGTAAGAGACTGGGGCAGTCACAAACGATCTCTTTAAGGAGATGACACTTAAACTGACAAAAGGTTTGCCAAGCAATAATATAAGGAAAAATCACAGCCAAAACCTCAGATTTCAGAGGAAAAGAAAAAAGACAGGTATGGCTAAAGTGTAATTAATGAAGGAGGTGTTTCATAAGAGATGAATTTGTCTAAACCAGTAGGAATTAGAGCATGTAAGCCTTGCAGGAGAGGGCAAGGGGTTTTTATAATAAGAAAAGAGAGGCTCAATAGAAAGATTTAAGCAAGAGTATGACAGGATTGGATTTATAGCTTCAAAAGATGTTTCTGACTGCTCTTCCCAAGGGATCATTTTTTCTAAATTGTATTATAAAAACTAATGGTAAACAGAAAATTCAGTCTCCAGAAATTTTCTTTAAGGCCAGGTTTCTTAACCTAATATTTTTGAAACAGTCAGAGAATCTTATCGAAGAAAACATTTAGCAAGCTCACAATAGCCTGCAATCCAGATATATGTGTCCTAAAAACGTCTATATTCCATGCATGTCAATGTTTGATTTTGAGCATGCCACAAACTCTGTGGTCCTTAAAAATGAGAACGTTTGAATGAGATGATGTCTAAGATCTCATTCAGCTCTAATATTTTATGATCATGAAATTAGTGCATTAGAAACTGATTAAAATCTTAGAAGCTATGAAATAACCCTTCTCTTCAATCCTGTGAGTGAAATGATCAGAGATATTACTACTATTCATGATGATCAACATGTGTGCAGCATTTTATAGTCTGCTAAAGATACACACATTGTACCATTTGAAATCACATAACACTAAGAAATAGGTATTATTATTGTTTTCATTTTACCAATGAGGAAATTGACATTCAAAGGAATTGTTTTCCATAAAGAAGATCGACAACCAGCTAGAGAAAGAATCAAGACAAGAATAGAAATTTACTGCATAGGCGAATAGAGAAAATGACACTTTTTATTTTCGTTGTGGATTTTGATGGCTACATAGGCTTACTTAGAAGTTAACTATTTTATTTTATTTTTTTTAGCAATTACACATGGCTTGTTTCTTTGCTTACTTGTTAACATTTACTCAGAAGGGTCTTAAGATTGGAAACTCTGCCCTTTCTTACAATTCAAAACATGAGAAAAGGTGAAATAAAGACAGTTTTAATAAACCTACACTGTTGGTCAAGGTCTAATACACATGTTCCCTGCTGTTAATGTTAAAGTTACAAAATTATTTAGACGACTGCCAAGTTTTTATTGTACACTCTGTACAGATATAGCCTTGAGTGTAGAAAAGAAGTGCATGTGTGTCTTTTTTGAAGTTTTATTTTGCTTGAGGGGCTCTCCTATCTGCCTGTATATGTTGGCATGTGCATGCACAGTCACACCCTTCTGCCGTCACCCTCCTCCCAGACTCTGTAAACCAAGTCATAACAGAGCCCTGCTAACTCCTTCTCTGTGACAGTGGCATTGCCAGTTGAAGTTGGGGAAATTTTTCTGTATATTTTCCTATTATCCCTTCACATTTTTTCCTTCTAGTTGTGCTTTTAAAATTTTGACTGTACATCTTAGCTGTTCTTTGGATACTAATGTGTTGTATTCTAATTACTGCATAAATGCAAAATTGCTTTTATCATGTAGATCACATATATCATTAACTGTATGATAAATTCAGACTTTCAGAAATCTAGCCAACAAGCAGCCTCATATAAAAATCATACAAGGATTGGGTCTAAATTATATTAGAATCACTCAGAAGAGTTTGACAGTGGAAATATTTCAAAGAGAAACCTGTTGAAATGGCTTGCTTTTGACAGCCCTTTCTGAAACTTCAGCGATTTCTTCCCCACCCCTTCTCCCTTTCCTTCCTTCATGTCAGACTGGGCCATGTTTGAAATTCCTGAGCCCACCACGTGCATGCTGTCTTTATATATACACTCATCTCTCCTGAGGAAAGATTTCAACTTCATGGCAAAACTGAAGAGAGCATGTCAGAATGCTGTCGGAGAAAGAACCTTCTTTTCTACAACTGTTTTTGGATGCTAGCCAAAATTTTCCCTTTCTGGCTTTTACTCTTGACACTATCTCCCCCACGGAGTAGAAGGGATATTTTAGCAACTGGCAGGTTTTAACAGTGCCCCTCAATGCCAGCATGGGCAGTCCAGAATTCAGAGCACTGACTCTGTCTTCATGCCGATATTAAATAAGCATACCGTTTTAAGACAACGCCAGGCAACTTTTCTTTTGAGGCTATCTGGGGAGATTTTTTTTTATTTTATAAAGGGTTTTATATAAGACATCAAATAGTTATGAGGAACGTGGCTGTGCTTTTTATAACACAAGAAAGGTTAAGAGCAGAAATTTTTATAGACACCGTAAGAACTTTCAAGGGACTAAAAGTCTCAGTGGACTCTGAAGACGGATTTCACCTTCAGGAAGAGGATTCAAGTTCACCTGAGGAATCAACAAGTTACAAGGGTTGGGATGCCCAGCTAGGTCCCTGTTGTTGCTTGGACTCTTCCTCTGAAATCTACTTTGCAACTAATTGAAAAAAGGATTGTTTCAGGTGAAAAGGTTTTGTAACAGCATAGCGTACAGGGTACTTGTGTCTGGAAATGGGCAAACAGTAAGATTTAGGCTCTGGATTTGCTGGAAATAAAAGTCTTATTTTATTTTGGCATTTCTCAGTGTCCCAAACCAGAGGGAAATGTGCCACGTGTCTGCATAGAGATACTTCATTGAAGAAGACTTTTCCCTGGATTATTTACTCTAATGTAGGCTGAGGACTCCTTAGGTTGCAGTGTAGGTTACATTTTGGAGATAAATATAAATGTGACCCACACTGCAACCTAAGGAGTCCTTAGGTTGGGTCCATTTAGGAGACAGCTATAATTCCCTGAAGCAAGTTAAAGAGATAGGTATGAAGAGAAAACTATCTCCAAGAGTAAGAATTGATTGGGAATGCAAGTGGTGTAGAAGTGAAAGACACACCTGCATATGGGTGAAATTGAGATATCTGCCATACAAAAGTAAAGACTGAAATAAGTCAAACTGCTTGCAATTGACTGGAATGTCTATTTCAATAAGAACACATTCTTAGAAGTTGAAAGATAAATGTTAATAGTATAACTTGAACTCAGCCTCTGTCCAGTTAAGAAGTTTAAAGCATAATAATCCTTTGGCCTGGGACTTTGGCCAAATACATAATCTGTGTCTTTGGCTAAAACTCAGGCAAAGAATGAGTTAAATGAACTAAACTGAAATTATTGCTTATTTTATTCTCAGAAGTTTTATTCTAGAGGATGATTCATTTATTGAGAGCCACCAGACTCTCTAAACTACAAGTCTATGAGTTTAATACAATTTCTCTTACACTACCCAACCTTAGATACAAAGACATTCAGACTACAAAAACAAAACAAACAAACAAACAAACAGAACCCCACGTGGCTTGGATTTCTTTTTGGAAAGAGAGAACTTGTAGAAAAGATACATTTCCTGCCACCTGTAAGAAGAAACTCTCTGCACACAAGCATTGCTTTATGGTTTTGCCTTTAACAATGATGTTCCACAATCCCAAGTCTTTAATCTTCTTCTCTGTGTGTTGTTTTTTTTCACAAGCACTTCCAGGACACGGACAACTTTAATTTCCAGCATAAGACAAACCCTAATAATTCCTACTCATATTGATCCCTTCCTCCTTTTCATGGTTCTTTTTAGTTAACCAAACTATATGTAATCTGTCCCTGGATGTTGTACTGTAGCAGTGCTTTTTATTTGAACCAGAAATTACTTGGTTAGTTTGGTATCTCTAGCAATAGAAATCCCACAAACTTTATTGGTAGTCATGTCACTCGCTTGTCCCATATTAAACATATTGCCTACTAATATTTGGAATTTTCAAAATGTTTAATAATTAGAATACTATATAATCACTTAGAACAATAAAATATAGAAAATTGCAATTCATAACTTTCACATATAACTATTTAAAAATAAATATATTTATTTGAGCTTTTTTTCTATATACATGTTTTCCAAAGATTTGTCTAAGTTTCTGCATATTATTACACATGTAATTAATCTGTATATAGAACCACATATATAAGCATTCTTAATAAAATCTAATCTTTTCATTTTATTACAATATAAACAAATATTTTAACAAAAATAAATTGATATGTGTAGATGAGTTTATACTCCATTTTTAAAATTAAAACTAAATCAAATAAATACCTGTAGACTACATTTTTATTCTGTTGCTACACATTTAAAGCATATCGATAAATATTGTAAATGAATGTATTTTTAATGTAATTTAACTAGTTTTTCTCTTGCACATAAGATGCTTCCATTTTTTGTGTTTTGCTAGCGCATGTAATGCTATGATAAATAACCACCTTTTAGATGGATTTGACATGTGCAGTATCTTTTGCATTAGGATTCATTTTATTATGGGTGAGACTGAATATTGTAATTCAGTTTTCAGTTTATTTGAATTGTTAGGCTACTGTCTGTTTATGTCCATCTACTTTTCTATCATTTTCTTTTGTGAAATGTGTGTAAATGTCTTTTACTCATTTAAAAAAATTACAACTGATTTACAAAAATAATTTGTATTAAATATTTTCTTGTTTATTTATTTTATGTTTTTAGACAGAGTCTTGCTCTGCCACCAGGCTGGAGTGCAGTGGCGCCATCTCAGCTCACTGAAGTGCAAGCGATTCCCCTGCTTCAGCCTCCTGTGTAGCTGGGACTACAGGCACGTGCCACCACGCCTGGCTAATTTTTTGTTTTTATTTTTTTAGAAGAGATCGGGTTTCACTATGTTGACCAGGGTGGTCTCGATCTCTTGACCTCGTGATTCTCCCACCTCAGCCTTCCAAAGTGCTGAGATTGCAGGCGTGAGCCACTGTGCCCAGCTTACCATTGTTTTTAATTTGGCTTAGGATGTTTGCTGAGTTTCAGAGCTGTTCTATTTTTGATACAAACATATTGATTGTTTCTCACACCTCCAAATGGCTTTCTTTCATGAATTCTATGCTTAGGAACATTTTTCTTATATGGGAAAATGTTGATATTTTGTTCTGGCTTATTGTTGTTTTATTAAAAAGAAAAGTTTAACACTGCGATATATATAAAGTTTTTCTAATTCACATTCTCAATGTCACACTGGGGTCTGTCGGGGGGAAAAAGGGGAGGGATAGTGGGGGGGTGGGGAGTTGGGGGAGGGATAGCATGGGGAGAAATGTGAGATATAGGTGATGGGGGAGGAAGGCAGCAAATCACACTGCCATGTGTGTACCTATGCAACAATCTTCCATGTTCTTCACATGTACCCCCAAACCTAAAATGCAATAAAAAAAAATTCTTTATTTCGCTACTGATTTATGATGTTCTTTTTAAATTATTGCTGTTATTGTTTCTGTGCAAATTATTGCAATTATTGTTTCTGTGCTTTTGTTTTGTTTTATTGCTTTGCTTTCTGGAAAGAAATCTTTGTCAACCAAAATACTTGTCAACCAAAGATATGGCTTTATCAACTCGAGCAGAAGCCAAATCTTCTTTGGGATCTACACTTCAGCCTCAAGAGCATGTGCCTAGCTCCTGCTCTGTTATTCTTGGAGACAGATTGTCATTCAAGGCTCTTTGATTTTCTCTATTGCCTGGTTCACTGATACTCTAAGGTGTATGAAATCTGCACATTACAAGAAGCCTTGGTTCCAAGATTTTTCATTTTGTCTCCCCCTACTCACCCATCCACATCGAGCAGTCTACTTGTAAGTGGACTATTTTCCATCCATTAAATTGCCAATTGCGACTGCCTGTAGTTATCCTTGAAACTTCTCCCCAATCCTTCTACTTCTCTTCCACTCCCCCAGTTTTCTAATTAGTCTGGATCTTTCATTCATAAACCAAGGACCAATTAGGAAAAGAATAAATAGCATAAATAGCATTCTGACCCATCTGTATCTTTTTCATGGTGCATAGTGAAGAGCTGTGCTCTTCAGTGGTAATCATTAGCTCAGTGTGGCTACTGAGAACTTAAAATGTGCCTAGACTGAATTGAGATATTGTTAAAGTATAAAATACAGAATGGATTTATTTTAAATGTAAAATATTTTATTCAATTTATATATTGATTATGTCTTGAAGTTTGCAGTATTTTGGACATATCAAGCTAATAAAAGCATATTCTTAAAATTAGTTATACTTGTTTCTTTTTAATTTTTTAATGTGACTACTACAAAATCTAAAATTTTATATGTGACTCACATTTGTGGATTATATTGGATAGCACTGAATAGAAGTTTTACTGTTTTCAGTTTTAGCACCATGACTGTGTCCTTGCAATTAAGAAAATGTCTTTCCATGTTCTGAAAATGGATTGGCTGTCAAGATTTTTAGTATGTGTCCTGATTCTTCATAAACTAATACTTATAAAAAACTTTTTCTTCAATTACACTCTCCCTAATTCTAATTTCTGTTGTATTAGTTATACAGCGTGGCTATGTGATGCTGCTTCTGTCTGTTCCTAATCTGGTACGTGTGTGTGTGTGTGAGTGTGTGTGTTTGTGTGTGTGTGTGTGTGTGAATGCATTATTTTAGCATAAATTTGCAGTGAAGAGAAAGGTGACTTTAAACTGTTTTCAACTGAATGTCAAGCAATTGTGTAAAAATGTAGATTTCTTGACATGGCATTTACTCTGAACAATGTATATATTCTCTTCCTACACATCACTAAGTGGACATAAGATAGTCTTTGAAGCCAGAGGGTCCTGATATGAAACATGACACTGACTTTTGCGGTGATTTTGTAAACTATTTATTTTTTCTTAGCCTCAGTTAGCCCATCTCTAATATGGGTCAATCTTAAATGTATTGGAGGGCCCCATCACGCTCATGATGTCTAGCGTAGATCTTTCTCCTTTCTTGCTTTTCTTTTTATTTTCAGGCATTTAGACATGCTTGGTACAAGATGAGTTGACAGCAATCATGTATTAGATGGTAGGAGTGGCAGCCAAGTGACTTACTTAAAAGTGCCCTAGTGTCTGTTAGACTACAACCCAATTCCAAATGCAACTGTCAGAATTTTACATATTTTAATGCAATAGATTACAGAAAATAACGATTCAGCATGCCAACCTTGGCATCAGGAATGCCTACAGCCCTGAGGGTGATGCCAATCCCTTCAGAAGATATGAGGAATGGATTTGCCTTAAGCTTGCTCTCAAAAGAGGCCAAATTTCAAAGCTTTTAATTTTCGCCAAATAGAAAAAAGATGCTATGAGTCTTTTATATACCCTCATAGAAAATAAAATTTCAGCAAGACATTTGATAAATTATCACAAATGTGGGACCAATAACTGCCTTAAACAAATATAGCATTCTCCCTGCCAAAGGTGCAATGTGTATGGAAACGATTGTCGGGCCGCTCGTGGCAGGTTGTCATGGCAAGTGGCCATGTTGGAATGAGGAAATAAGTAATGACAGATGAATGGTAAAACGTTCTGACTGGGTGGATAACACCCCAGAAGGTCTAATATTCTTCTTGCCCATCCAAAGCCCAGACTTTAAGTCCTGCCAAGTTCGTCTGGAAATCTCTTAGTTGATTGTTTTGGCTATTTATTAATGTCCATCAAGTTACAGAAATTGTCAGCAAAATGAACACAGAGGTAGGGAGACAGTTCTTTATGTCAAGTTGAAAAAAAAAAAGAATCGTATTAATTTTGAATTCTAAAAATCTCCCTGCTGATTAATACTTTAAAGGAGGGTAATGCTTCCAATACTGGATGGTGTTAATGCAGAAGCAGAAATTGCTGCTTTCTTGTATTGGCATATTTTGGTTCTTTCTTTAGTTACTATTGTTTATTATCTCTTTCTCTCTCATTTTAGCTCTAGGCTCTCAGGATTAAATTCCATACCAAGTCCAAAGTCTAAGGGATTTACAGAGGAAGATAACTAATCTAGGTAGCTCAAGGGGTCTGCACACACAGCATTCACAGTGTGAAAGCAATAAAACTTTAGGAAAAGGTGACAGAAATTTTGGGGGTTGAGAGTTGTGGTTTAAATATGCTACCAAATAGCCCCAAATTATTGTGCATTAAGTGAATTATAAAGTTTAATATATGCAATGCACTGATGGATTTGCAGTATACATGCATTCACAAGTCCATATGTGTACACACCCTCTTCTCCAGGGCTAGTCTTACACATATGGCAGTTTATATAATGCCACTTTGGTCTGATTTGAGGGGCTACCACTTTTTCCAAATGATGTTCTCTACTAGTCTGCTACTGAGGTCTGAAATTGTGCTTCATTCTGAGAAGCAACCAGCACAGTGAACGCAGCATGAACGTTTGAGCTAAGCAGAACTGGCTGTGAACCCTATATGTGCCATTTATTAGCTGGGTGATCCTGTGACTCAGTTACCTCTCTTATAAAATTGGGGAAATAATTGGCCTGGCAAGGTTTGATTTTAAACAATTCATTGAAAGGACTATGCCTACAATATGGTAGTAGCTAAAAAAATAATAATAATTTATACTTCTGTTTTACTGATAAATTGTGAACAGCTACGCAAAGGGTCCGTTGAGCCCTGCCAGTCATTCACCAAATGTGAATAGATGTATTTGATTCTTTTAGCCTTCTGTGTTGCTGAGCCTGAGTTTTGTCATGTGCAGTGGAGGATAAAGAAAGGACATCAGCACAGATGTCCTTGTGAGATCAGACCCAAGGTAGTCACTATAGACCTGGACACACGACACTGGTCTTCATACATTAGCATGACAGATGTGAGTTCAACGACTTAATTTCTCATGTGCTCCCATCCCTGTCAGAAATCAGATTTCTTTTACTGTGGCTGACATGGGTGCAGACTGGCACGCAAATTATGGTCAATATCCTCAAACTCCTTTTCTTGAAGTCCTATCCCTTTGGTAATACTTGCTCCTGCCTAGTTACCTGGGATAGTTATATTTATTTTTCCTTCCACCATTCAAATTTGTTTTTAGATAAAAGTCTGAGACCTTTATATTCACTCTTAGCATGCACAAAAATTACATGTTATAAAAGATGCCCTTCTTTATTCCAAAACATAGTAATCTTTCTGAGAAAATTCAGACTCATTGGACATGTAGACTTTGTTGGGTTGCAGGAGTCTTCATGATATCTCCTTCCACTATGCTACTGAAATCCTCCACCCAATGTAGTTTATGTATGACACTGTCTTTATTATTGATGAACTGTCAACAGGTAATAATTTTATTCACATTTTTACAGAAATTTGGAAGGACAGTTCTTAATAGACAAGGAGGATGTGGATAAATGCAGAAATGGGTCCCACTTTATAGGAAGACCAGAAAATTTTTAAAATGACACCAAAATGGAGAAAGACTACCTGTCAAGGGGGTATTTTTATTGTATTAAAACACAGGGAACATGAATATCAATAACATATATGTAACAAAGGTACATTTTCAGGGTTTCTATGTATGTTTATGAATATTTGGAGATAATTTTCATATAGTTTTCTTGCAGACAAAAATAGAATATATTAAATATAGAATGAATGGAACAACTTGGGTTACAAGTTTTTTTAAAATATGCATAAATGGTGTAATAAAGATAAAGGGAAGGAGATTTTATAACATTACATTCTTGTTACCATAGAAGAACTACGAAGATAGATGGCAGAGTTTGGGAGGAAGTTGGGGTAATGACTAAAGATATAAGGGGAAGGGTTTACCTTGTGGATGACAGGAAGGGTTTTGCACATATGTTTTAATCTGGGTCATGGGCCTGGCACTTGCCTATCACTTCTTGCACTGGCCTGTCTCAATCCGTATCATTTTACCCAGTGTTCATGATTGTACACTGCTTTTCTCTCCAAATTGACAATGTCCTGAGTTGAAGGAATCCCTAGAAGTTGCAGTCATTTTCTGGGGGCATCTGAAGCTGTAAGGAACTTCTCCTGACTGGTAAGTTATTTTTTGGAAAGATCAAGAGAGACGTGGGAATCCAAGCCAACAGGAACTTTCAGTTTCTGCGTTTGGGAAGCAAAACTGCCCACATCAGTTCAGGGGTGAAAACTGCTGGTTGCACATGTCCCACATTGTTCAAGCTATCACCGTCCCGCTCGTGGACTACAGGACATTGTTTACCTTATGTAAATCGTTAATAAGCAGATTAATTCGTTTCCTTAATATGCCCTTTAGACATCTTTTCACTCTCTAAAATACATGTAAAAAATCATTTTCATTAAAGATATATATTTACCTAGTTTAAAAAGCCAAGGAACTAGGTGTGATGACTCACACCTTCAGGTTGAGGCAGGAGGATCAATGCACTCTGGAGACTGAGGCAGGAGGATGGCTTGGGGCCCAGAGTTTGAGATCAGCCTGGGCAACATAGCAAGACCTCATCTGTAAATAATTTTTTAAAAATTAGCTGGGCATGGTGGCACATGCATGTAGTACCAGCTACACAGGAGGCTGAGGCAGGAGGTTGACTTCAGCCCAGGAATTCGAGGCTGCAGTGAGCTATGATTGTACTGTTGCACTCCATCCTGAGCGGCAGGGTGAGATCTTGTTTCTTAATAAATTAATAAATACATCACAATACAACACATCTACAACCACCTGATCTTTGACAAACCTGACAAAAACAAACAATGTGGAAGCGATTCCCTGTTTAATAAATGGTGTTGGGAAAACTGGCTAGTCATGTGCAGAAAGCAGAAGCTGGACCCCTTCCTGACACCTTACACTAAAATTAACTCCAGATGGATTAAAGACTTAAACATAAGACCTAACACCATAAAAACCCTAGAAGAAAATCTAGGCAAAACCATTCAGGACATAGGCGTAGGCAAGGACTTCATGACCAAAACACCAAAAGCAGTGGCAACAAAAGCCAAAATAGACAAATGGGACCTAATCAAACTCCATAGCTTCCGCACAGCAAAAGAAACAGTCATTAGAGTGAATCGGCAACCAACAGAACGGGAAAAAATTTTTGCAGTCTACCCATCTGACAAAGGGCTGATAACCAGAATCTACAAAGAACTGAAACAGATTTACAAGAAAAAAATAAACAAGCCCATTCAAAAGTGGGCGAAGGATATGAACAGACACTTTACAAAAGAAGACATACATGAAGCCAACAAACATATGAAAAAATGCTTATCATCACTGGTCATTAGAGAAATGCAAATCAAAACTACATTGAGATACCATCTCACGCCAGTTAGAATGGCGATCATTAAAAAATCTGGAGAGAACAGATGCTGGAGAGGATGTGGAGAAATAGGAAAGCTTTTACACTGTTGGTGGGAGTGTAAATTAGTTCAACCACTGTGGAAGACGGTGTGGCGATTCCTCAAGGACCTAGAAATAGAAATTCCATTTGATCCAGCAATCCCATTACTGGGTATATATCCAAAAGACTATAAATCGTTCTACTATAAGGACACATGCACACGAATGTTCATTGCAGCACAGTTTACAATAGCAAAGACCTGGAACCAACCCAAATGCCCATCGATGATAGACTGGACAGGGAAAATGTGGCACATATACACCATGGAATATTATGCAGCCATCAAAAACGATGAGTTCGTGTCCTTTGTAGGGACATGGATGAACCTGGAAACCATCATTCTCAGCAAACTGACACAAGAACAGAAAATCAAACACCGCATGTTCTCACTCATAGGCGGGTGTTGAACAATGCGAACACATGGACACAGGGAGAGGAGTATCACACACTGGGGTCTGTTGGGGGAAAAAAGGGGAGGGATAGTGGGGGGGTGGGGGAGTTGGGGAGGGATAGCATGGGGAGAAATGCCAGATATAGGTGATGGGGAGGAAGGCAGCAAATCACACTGCCATGTGTGTACCTATGCAACAATCTTCCTTGTTCTTCACAAGTACCCCCAAACTTAAAATGCAATAAAAAAATAATAATAATAATAAAAGTAAATAAATAAATAAATAAATAAATACACAAACCCTTAAAAAGTCAAATAGCTTTTTTTTTACTTAGTTAATAAAGCATCTCCTCATCTCCAATTTCTGCTTCTCCAAAGTAATATTTTTAACATTTTTAACTGTCTTTTAGTGTTCATTTTTACTTTTAGAGATGTCATTTTAATTCTGTTATTTCTAAAATCTCCAGCTAAAGATAGTATTTTCTGATGCTTCCTTTGGAAAATGAACTTTTGTTTATGTACTACTCTTTGTATACACACATCAGCCCAGACCATTCTCCTTCCCCACTCTCCCAGTATAAGTAAGATATAATTTTGAAATCATTATATAACAGTGACTTCGTTATGACATTGTAAACATTACTCATTGTTGAGCCGTGTGATATACTAGCTTTGTTTCCTTTCTTCAACATCTTCTTTCAATTTTTGTTTGTGTTTAATAATTTTTATTTGCTTCATTTTTATATATCAATGAATCATCCCCAAATAATCTGAAAGTTATGGAAATCTTTCAGTTAATTCAACTGAATCAGGTAGTCCTTTTTCTGTTTGGTAGTTTTTTGTACGTTGTTGGTTTTTAAATATTTATGCTTCTGGATTGATATCTGAATTTTTCATTTTGTTATGATATTTAAAATTATTAAGATCTCTTTTTTTCCCTTCCCTTCTCCCTCTCCTCTTAATTGCTAGGAGATATTCCTTGTGTGGTCCTTCATCGTACTCTACTATTTAGGCTCATAGTTTTCTGTGCTTGCTGTCATTCTGAAATCTGTCTTCATGAGAACTTGTGTTTGAATATTTCCTTATTCTCCTCCTTACACTTGATCAATAATATATTCTAGATTGAGAATCATTCTCCTCAAGATTTAGCAAAGGTCTGTTACGATAGAGACGTTGGATGGCATTGTTTCTCCTGAACTTTTGTATTAATTAGTTCATTCGCCTCTACATAGGCACTTGTAGGGTCACTTTGTCCACAGTGTTGTGAAATTTCATTATGAAATGCTTTGTTGGGAGTCTTTTTTTTTTGGTACATCATACTGACATTCAATTGTTCCTTTTAATTGCTTTCCAGAAACTAGTATTTTTTATGTCTAAAATGTTTTATTATAAAGACACATGCACACATATGTTTGTTGAGGTGCTGTTTACAATAGCAAAGACATGGAACCAACCCAAATGCCCATTAATGATAGACTGGACAAAGAAAATGTGGCACATGTACATCACGAATACTATACAGCCATAATAAATGACGAGTTTGTGTCCTTTGTAGATACATGGATGAATCTAGAAACCATCATTCTCAGCAAACTGACACAAGAACAGAAGATCAAACACCGCATGTTTTCACTCATAGGTGGGTGACGAACGATGAGAACACTTGGGCACAGGGAAGGGAACAACACTTGCTGGGGTAGGTGGGGGATGGAGGGCAGGGAAGGGGAGGGACGGGGCGGTCGGGGAGGATGGGGAGGGATAACACCGGAAGAAATGCCTGATGTAGGCGACGGGGGGGATGGAGACAGCAAACCACCATGGCATGCACGTACCTATGCAACAATCCTACAGGATGCAGGATGTGCACATGTACTCCAGAGCCCAAAGTACAATAATAAAAAAATGTTTTAAAACCCTTTTGTATAATTCTTTATTATCAGATTTTTGTTTGTCTCTTTGTGTTTTATATATCTGTGTTTCTAGATTTATAGCTGACTTTTTCATTTTGTTATGATATTTAAATTTTTTAAGGTCTCTTTTTTCTGACCTTTTTGTGTTCCTTTTCAATAAGCTTCCCTTGTGTTTTATTTAGGCACTATTTATTTATTCATTGAACACTCACTTCTTTGCACTCCATAAAATCAGGGAACTATTCATCGAGAAGCTGAATTTTAAGCAAAGCCTTTACAGAATTAGGGAAATAAGCCATGCAAATAACCAGGGGAAGCACTTGCCAATGAATGGATTTAGCAAAGGTCCTGGTATGAGTTGGTATGAATAGTGGGCTAGGTTATTTGGGCCAATCCTCTCTTTCAAATAACCAAACATTCTGGGTAAATACATTTGTAAATATGCTTGAGAAGCAAAAAAGAGCTGACATGAGGAAAAAGAATTATGGTTTTGAAATACCGCTTTCCACTAAAAAGAACCAGATGGCTTTGGAGAATGAAAAGAATGTAGGTCTAAGACTGGGAATGTATAAGATGAGCCTGGAACATCTTATCAAATAAAAAAGCGGAGACTTCCACCTTATGTCAGAAAAACTCAGAGGCCAACTGGAAGAGGTTTTGAACACTGGTAAAAATAGCAATTTTGACTGAGGGTGACAAATCAATGACATATAATTCTATGTGTTTATAATGATATTTGGAAAAAACCTCATCGATTACCTTGGAGAATGTGAGAGAATCAACTTATTATTGTAAAAATTGCTTAGTAGAAGTAAATCTTAAGTACTTATTATGCCTTTCTTCTACAAAGGTATCTCAGGGAACAAATATTTGATTTAAAAAAAAGTTTCTCTTTATAGAAGTATTCCAGTTAATAAAATGACAAAGAAATTGTAGAATTAGAATATTCTGTAACCCTAAATGAAATAATGCACTTAGTTCTAGTGATTAAGCATGATTTTTAAGGCTTAAAATGTTACAAAAAGGTGCCTGTAATCCCAGCACTTTGGGAGGCCAAGGCATGCAGATCACCTGTCAGGCGTTGGAGACCAGCCTGGCCAACATGGTGAAACTCCGTCTCTACTAAAAACACAAAAATTAGCCGGGCATTGTGGTAGGCGTCTGTAGTCTCAGCTACTTGGGAGGCTGAGACAAGAGAATCGCTTGAACCTGGGAGGCAGAGGTTGCAGTGAGCCGAGATCATGCCACTGCACTTCAGCCTGGGCATCAGAGAGAGACTCTGTCTCAAAAAAAAAAAAAAAAAAAAAAGACAACCAGACAATATGTCTCTGCTGATGGAAGTACTTATAATCCACTACAGAAAATTCTTGCCTAAATATTGAACCTAAGTTTGACTAAGTCTCTAAATATAATTAGCAATTAATGAGAATTATCAGGAATAAAGAAACATGTTTAATGATACCACAGAGTTGCAAAATGCAGACTGTGAAATACTCTATAGGAAAATGAACGAATAGCTGTCAAAATAAATTGCAAGGGAAGTAAAAAGGGAGAGAAAAAAAGGAAAGGAACCCTATTGATTAAGAGCTTAGGCAATTTGACGAAAATAAAAATGTCACAATTTGAATCCTGATTTGAGCAACCCATAATCAAACCAAAATGAAATAAATGATATGATTAGGAAAATCTGAAATCTGACTGATTTTTTTGGTGATGTAAATAATAATAATAATTTTTGGCATGATAGTGGTGTAGTAGTTATGTACTTTCCAAAGTACTAAGTTTTTAGAGCTTTGTCATGGAATATTTATAGATGACATGCTATTCATCTAGGAATTGTTTCAAACAATCTAGGATAGAGAGCAGGTAATGTTTTAGAGGTTAAAAAAATTGACAATATATTGATAATTTTTAAAGCTAGTTGGTGAGTACACAAGGTTCATTATATTATTCTCTTTACTTTGATATATGTCTCTGACTTTTTTTTTTTGAGACAAGGTTTTGTTCTGTCACTCAGGTTGAAGTTCAGTGGCATAATCATAGCTCACTGAAGCCTTGGCCTCTCAGGGTCAGGTGACCCTCCCGTCTCAGTCTTCCATGTAGTTGGGTCTAGAGGCAAGTGCCACCACACCTGGGTAATTTTTTTACTTTGTAGAGATGGATGTCTTTCTATGTTGCCCAGGCTGGTCTTGAACTCCTGAGCTCAAGCAATCCTCTCGTCTCAGCCTTCCAAAGTGCTGAGATTACAGGCTTGAGCTACCATGCCTGGACAATCTCTAGAATTTTTTATAATCATTGTTTTTCTTTCAAAGGGGGTTCAACTTTTTTTTAACCTCTGAGGATGTTAATTATAATGATTTTTTAAAAAAGTTTTCTTCTCCCAGAAGTTTTCTGTTATCTTCTATTTCCTTTAATTGTTTCTGTGTGAGTGTTGGTTTTGGCCTTTATCTTTTCCGATAAAGGCTGTCCTCTGCTGCCTGGTAACTCCAGGCTATCTGCTCATATCTAGAGCTGTCAAGACTGTGCACAGACGGGGCTTACTAGTAGTGAACTCTACTGTAAATTCTAAACAGGTCCTGAGCCCCATCTGCCAAAACCCATATATATAGATAATCCTCTTGGATTTGTGAATTTCCCCCTAAAGTATCTTCCAATCTCTTTTGCTGAAGGTAGTAAAAGGGATGAGTTTGTGGGGGATATAAGTCTGGTTGCC
The DNA here is from genome assembly GCA_036589455.1 of Ateles fusciceps. NCBI lineage: Eukaryota > Metazoa > Chordata > Mammalia > Primates > Atelidae > Ateles > Ateles fusciceps. The sequence goes on along the minus strand of JAZHEH010002924.1, from coordinate 3,429,865 downwards.
AGTGTTCTGGAAGCTAGGATAGAGACCTCAGTTTTCAGTATATGGACTTTCACCTACTCTCTCTTTGTTTTCAACATGAACCCTCACTTTTAGCTGGGCCTGGTATTCCTGAATACAAAGCACGCAGCTTCCATCTCTTTAGAGTTATTTTTTAGTCTTTTTTCCAAGAGCCAGGACGCAGAAGTCTCTGAATGATATTTCTAGCAAGAAAATGCTCTTAGAGTTTTAGAATCTTAAGACTAGAAATGTTTTTATATCTTGTAGAGCAAACCCCCTCATTATATTTCTTTTCTAACCAGCTAGTAACCTGTGTTTAGCAAGCAAGCCTCACTTCACTGTTTTTTATATTCTCATCCTTTCTTTCTAGCTAGTCCACAAGGGCAGAATTTCCCAGGTTTCTCTTGTCTCTCCCAAACCTAAAGCATGAATCATTTATTAAGTGATTAGTTTTGCTTGGACTTGAGGGTAGTTATATTCTGAAGTTGTTGCTCAGGCGTTGGCAGGATGGAACTCCCAAAGGCCTGGCTTTTCACAACCTGTTGCTCCATTGCTCCTCTTCTTTGGGCAGCAAGGACTACTTGTTAGTAATTGTCCTTTTCAGCTCATGTTGTAGCTTTGAATTTACCCTAAACCTCTATCTTTTCTTCTTTGTAATGTTAAGTCTTTCCTATACTTATTAATTTTTGGTACTCATTATGTAACTCACCAATTTTATTTTTCCAGTGCATTTCTGCAATTTTCCTTCAGACGCAATTCATCCCCTATTTCTATTTCTCTCTATTTCTCTCTCATCTATTTCTCACTCATCTCAGATCTGTGTTTTTGTGTGAGGATTGACTGGTGTCTAGAAGATAGAATGCCAGCTTCTATAATATCTCTTGAAAGCAGTCCTCCCAATATTTCTCTTATCTTTTCAAATACGTAATTTAATAATATGTTCCTTCTTTTTTTATCTCTCTCACTGAAATGATACTTTTAGAGCATAATTAATACCTTACATTTGTAAGGCGCTTTTGAACTCTTCAAAGCACTGGTTCATCTATTGTCACATTGTGTTTTATTTTTTATAACATCCCAGAGAGTAGTGGAACATGTTATTCTCATTCAGAGATGCAAAAGTACAGGCAGAGAAAGGTAAGGTGATTTCGCCCAAAATCATGCAAAAGATTAGTAGTAAATCAGGGACAAAAATTCTACCTTTCTGATTCCTAGTGTCACCCTCTTTTCTTTATCTGCCTCTTTCACCTCACAACATAGTTGCTCACCTTCACCATTCAGATTCCACTCCGAGGCTGAATGGTGCAGCTGTCACTACCCTAGAGCCCACTGCCTTGTTCCTTTCCTGTTGAGTTATTTCTTCATTTATCATCCTATTGTGGCACCTACTGTGGCTCTAGACTCACATGTGGGAAGAAGACCTTTTAAACCTGCCATAAATCAGACACATTTTACCTTGCTGTTGTCTGTGGTCTTTGAAAAATCTATTTTTTAGTTAAGACATTTTTCTTAGGCAAGTAAAAGTCTCTTCTAACTTTAATGAAAACATTAGGCTCTATTCTATGTCATTTGATTTTTTCCTATGTGACGAGGTTCATCTGCAGAGTAAGTGTGTCTGCTCAACTACTGATAAGACGCATCAACTTCCATTACATCACCCTTCACACAATTATAACCCCACCCTCTTTTCTAAAGTGTTACATTTCCAGAAATGTACGGAATAAGCCTGCATCAGCAATAAAACACTGCATAGATTCATCAAAGTTCTCTCTATATTTTTCTTCATCTGTCTCTGTCCCATTTACCTGGAAGAAAAACAAGAGTCAACACACCGATTATGCTACCTCAATGAGAGAAAAATAACTGTATTTCTCAAGAGAAGGTCAATCTGGCAGTAAGACAAATGCCCAGGATTTTGAGAGGGTGTAGTGCCATCAGATACTCATGTCTATCCTTAGGCAGTTCACACCCCGTTCCCTAATGGTACTCAGTTTGGGCATTTGTGATATTTAAGTTTCCCAGTAAGCTGTGGTAGCTATATCTAGGTTGTCAAGAGCAGCTCAGGTATGGGAAAATGCTTTTAGAAAGTGTAAGTTTAATTAGGTGGGGGATACTTTAAGCTCAAATGTTGCTTTGTGCTGAAATGCTCATATAAGTTCTGCTCTTAATTATTTAATTACTTGCCTTCATTCCCTGCCTCTTCAACCCATCAACTTAAAAAAAAAACAAAAAACAAAAAACAAACAACAGCCGTGTAGGTTTATCCTTAAAGGCAACAAGACCATTGAAATTTCTCTGCTTGTTGAGGATAACAGGAGATGAAACAGAAGTAGTATTGTGTGTTGGAACATCTCTTGTATGAACAGCTTTGTGGTGAACAAGGCAGATGGTAGAATAAAATTGGGTTTTTGCTTAAAGAGTTTACAGACAAGTAGTAAGACCAGAGAAATGGGTATAGTGTTGTATATGCAATCATTGTCTAGACCAGAACTAGTTTAAACCCTGCACCAACTGGCGCAGTGCTCAAATGCAGGTGGTTAGGTTACAGAGTGGAGAGATTGTGTATGGTGGAAGAAGTCAAGACTGCTTTGTGGAGGAAGTACCTTAGTGTTGTCTTCGAGAAATAGCCACATTAGGATAAACAGAGAGCAAAGAGAGGGCATTCATGGGCATGGGAGTGGCACAATTAAAGGCATGGAGGCAGGAGAAGTTGGACATTGCAGACCATGGGGAAAATGACTTATGTGTGGAAGCAGTCAGCTCATGTGGGACCTTAAAAACCTCTGGAAATGAAGCCTCCCAGGACCTTTTCAAAGATCTTTCCTTTAAGTCTCAGCAGATGACAGCCAATTTTCAGAGAGCCCTATTTGAGTGCCAAACTTGGAAAATGACATTCAGCTGACATTTAACAATTTGCACACACTTTGCAAGGGCTTTCTTTTTCATGTGTGAAACCAAACTGAGAGAAGACAAAATAAGATTGTATGGCAATCCCTGATATGAGATTAAATCAGAGCATTGTTTCGGTTAAAGCATCCTTCCTTTTAATCTTATGGCTGAGAGCAATGGGCTCTGATTAATTTTAGGGCCAGAGATAGCATCCTCTAAATTCTGATCTAGATTAGACATCAGACTTCCTATGTGATTACGGAGTGGACATTCCTCCTGCTCTTTTTACAGTTTTGTGGGTTAAGAGCCATTCATGGAATCTAAGGTTCTACCAGAAAGTTTACTAGGTATAATTTTTAAAAAATGTTTACGTGTTCTACATTAGGCAGTTATTTAAATGGTGTGCATTTGTATAGAACCCACAGATCTACAAACCAGAAAAGAACTTAGACATCAACTTTTTCAATGCTTCAATTATAAAGATAAGGAACGAATAGTGCCTCACCAATTCATGAATGCAAGGTGCTTCACCAATGAGTCAGGCTAAGATGTGGAGCCAGTATTGGCTTCTGACTGAACATTCTCTGCTCTTTCCAGAGTATGTGTGCATATGTGTGTGTGTGTGTGCATACTCACACACACACGCAGAATGACCAAAGGTATTTCAAATAACTCAAAAGAGCAGAAATTTCAAACCTCATATTTATTATGTGTCTGTAAAGGCCCACAGGGAATAGCTGCTGTGTTAGTTTGATGAAATGTTTCAAACCAGTAAAGAGATAAGCAATTTAAGTACATTCAGAATGAAAAGATTTCTTCTTGACTTTTAATTACATTATATGGATGTTACTTTGGAGACATCATTTGTTGACCGTGATTACTTCTCTTCTACACTGTTTTATTTTCTTCTTCCTTTATTTAACCTGAAAAAATCATTATATGCATCTAAATCCATAATAAATTCTGATTTGACCATGCTAAGGTAGCAGATGGTAACTTCTAGGCAGTTCTCATCTGGTTTACTGGTAATTGTTAAATAGGGGTTCTCAAATATTGGCAACTGGCTTGGAGACTACATTTTTTCCCATGTGCATATTAATTTCACCTTAATGGCATTAATTTCATTTAACAAAATGACTCTTGCCATTCACTTAGGAGATTACAGAATGTAAGTTGGGTAAGATAAGGCCAGGTCATTCAAGGGAATAAACTTTGTTTAGGTTCATATTTGTTTCAAGGGGCCCTTTATGGATTTTGCAAAGGTTTTAGATAAGTAAAGCTGTTTTTGTTTCCATGAGGAATTCAGAACTGGGTGGGGAAAGACAGGCATATTCACAAATAGCTTTACTAAGTGCTACAAGTCTTTTTTGAATGAGATGAAAAATGTGTAAGTCTGTAATGCGAGGGTACAGTGTGGATAGCCACACAAGAAAGAGAATTTGATTTGACTGGGGCACTAAGTGCAGCTTCAAAAAAGGGATGGTATTTAAGGCAAACTATTAAGAACTGGAAAATGGCAGAAGGGTATTCCAAGGGAAGATTTCTGGGGCAATGATGTGGGAGTATGCAGGTCAAGTTCTGAGAACAGCAAGAATTTCAGTGAGCTGCAAGAATGAGGTTTATAGTGCATGGTTAGGCTGAAAGGTTGGTGAATTGGAGTGATGGATGATCTTTGATGAAAGCATGTTGCTTTTGGATTTAAATTGCAGAGACTGGGAAGCACTGAGGCACTAGGGGCAGAGTCAGTGGCTTATAATCATAGAACACTGGGGCTGTGTCGGGGGTGTGTCCGACAACCTTCTCTTTATGTTCCTTGTGCCTCTACTGTTGTCCAATCTCTTGTGAGTTACTGTGGTCTTGTTTATTGTACAAGGTGATGCCATGTACATAGTGAACAGAGACAGAGAGGGAAAGGAAAAGAAAACAAGAAAGTTTGTATGACAGAAAATAAGATGAATTAGAAATAATGTTTTGGATGGATTGTATGAAAGAAAAGAACAACATTAGGCAGTATCTCTGAGTAAGGAAGATACTGAGAAAGAGATGGAGAGAGAAAGATGTAAACGTTTCACTCCTTATTATGAATATGTTTTCCTTTAATACTTTCATGAGGAAATATAATAAAGATTACATTTTCTTAAGATATTTTGGTTGCCAGATGCTATTGTGTGTGGGGTTTTGTTTTTGTTTTTGTTTTCTTTCTGCACATTACCACATCAAAATTGAGCCATCAATGGGATAGGCACTATATAGTCATCACATATAATTATGCTTGGTATCCTGTTGCTTTTTCTGTTTTCCTCATTTAAAATGTCTCCATGCTTTCAAGATGCTGCCCTTTGGGAGTATTCTTACTTTCATTTACACTTATAAGTAACTTTAGGAACTTGATATTCTACAATTTCATCTTACCTTTTTGAAATACTGTAAGCAACACAGCATATCATAATACTTTTTCATATTTGCCATAATTTGATTAGTATTTTTGTTAAACTTCCCTTTACTTTTCTGAAGTTGTCCAGAAAATGAAGTGATGAGCAACTTTTCAAATATTATAGAGCAATATCTGGTTTGTTACAATTGGCCACAAGTGCAGAAAGCCACACTAGACAGAATTGGTCACTTTGCTTTAACAACTATGGGTATATTTTTGTTTTCTGTTATGTAACTCTTTTCTTTGGGTCCTAATTCTTGGCCTTCATTCTCAGTCATGATTGGGAACACCCCCACTTTGTTTAATGATATCTTCTCTAGTGCTTCCAGGTGTGTCCCTCTTGTATTCTTGGGTCTTTGAAAAATGAGTCTTGGCAGGTATTTGTTGTTTCACTGTTTCACTCTGCTCCACTCCCTTCTATGTCAGAAAACACTGCATTATCTAAATACTTCTCCTTTGCTTGAAGAGTGCATTATCAGAATACATTATCTTCCTTCTTTACTTCCTCCCTCAATCTCTGCTTTCCTAGTTTGCTACCTTCAATATATATAGAATCCTTCAATATATATAGAATACTTCAATACAAGGATCCCTAGAGAACTGGGGAAGAAAAGCTCTTTGGTCTTCAATTTAGGATACTTTAGGTTTAACTTCAGTTTTGTTGCTAATTCACTATACAAACTTCATTAATTCTCTTGAGGGCTAAATATCCATACCTATGAAATAAAACATTCAGACAAGATTAAATTAAGGTCCTTCTACCTTCTAAGGGTAACAATTTTTGGAAATATATAGAAATATGTATACATATGTATATATCTGAAGAGCTATATGTATATCTCTGAAGAAATATATATATTATATATAAATATATCTGAAGTGGTAACAGAACCCAATATTAGATAATATATTAGACAGTATTAACCCAATATTAGATAATATAACAATATATATATTAATGTAGTCTAATATAATATGTATATTCGTGTAGTCTTTATATTTGTCTACCCTGAGGTCACTTACTGTCAGTATTGCCACTTAATGCCTTGAGAGATCTCTTTAATACTTATTGACTTATCTCTTTTCTATCATTTCATATAAATTCTTTCTCTTTGGTCCGACAGAATCTCTCCATGCTGGGTGACAGAGAAATCCTTTTGGGGGTACTAATAGACAAGCCAATCACATGGGTGATTGTGAATTTAGGGGATAGTTACTCAGACCTACAAGTAGGAAGAGTCAAAGGATGAGTATGGTATTCACAGAGCTCTGAGGGCCAGTGAAATTATCTGCCAGATAGTGTTGGCAGAGGGAAAAAAGACAGGGCTGTGAGCAGTAGGAACTAGGTAAGTGGGGGCAGCTGAACAAAGAAGGAACAAGGTGAGAGAGCTTGATATAATTGCTGCACATTGGTTGGTGAGCAGGACACACCTTGTATTGTTGCTGATTTATTAGGTAGTTATGAGAACAGATGTTTCTTAGACAGATTTTGTTTGTTCAGACTGTAGCCAGACTGATAGGACTCTGAAATAAAAGCAAAGCATGGTAGATTTTTTTTCTTTTGATCACATTGTAGGCTATACCTTACATCTATCCGATTTCCCCTCACCCTTCTACATGCTGTGAAATGAGAAAGTTAAATTGAAGTATCGCAAGTTTCCTTTGATTTTCTCTCCTAACTGGCATGGCTGGAAAGCTTTAGGTCATAATATGTAACACTTAGCTCTCGTTTTGTATGCATGTTTGTGACAGAGTTTGAAAAAAAAATGCCACTTAAGACTGGGATGGGCGACTCCGTTTCCAATCGACCTTCATGGGTTCTGAGTTTACAGCTAAACTCAAGCCTGTCTGTGTTCCAGTCCAATTATGCCACTGAAACGTGATTTCATTGTTCAAAAGGAAATGACTTCTTTTTTTAAAAGGCCCTTAGACATCAAATAATTTCTTCAAAAGATAAGTTGCAAATAAGTCAGACCAATACAGAATTAATGCTCCCTGAAATAAATTTGAGTTCCACAATTAAAGAAGAAAGAATTCCTCAACAAATTTACAAATAATTTAAGAAGTCAATCAATAGCATGTATTGACTTCTTCTTTTATGCTCTGCCCTGTCATAACATCGTTGTGAGAAGCAAGAGGGCTAGAAGCCTGCAGTCTTTCTCTACACCATCTAATGACCATTATGGTTAGACAAAAAACCTTCAGGGTACCATCCCACTTACTCCAATCTTCTGTATCTTGAAGATTCTATAGGCACAACTCTCAACAGTAAAAATAAAAATTCTGAAATGGATAGCCTAATCCCAGATATAAGGCATCATTCTCAAATCAGAATATTGTGTTCCATCTTTGGAAAAATTATTTGATGGGATGGGAAAAGAAGAAAACTGGCTTTCAAGAGGGAGAGAGGCAGGTAGCTAAATCTCAGTTAGGAAACTGGCCAATGAATGTGAAGATAAGGACTAAATTTATTCTTCAGTCCAGTGGAACAGGTGTGGAAACAATACAAAATGCCAAAAGGGCCTCTAAGGAGATGGCAGAGCAGTTGGTTCTACACATTCTAGGCTGAAATGTTTATGTCCATGGAAGGATAAGGAGACATGTAGGGAAGTAAAAAATCCAATAAAGACAACCTTTCTCTTGCCTTTCATCTTCCAGATACACCTAGGTGAAGCCTCATGGATAATGCCAGGCTAGCAGTTCTCCATTTAGGCCACACTTAAAATAACAGAAAGGCAGAATGAAGGAGAAGTTAAGTGGGTGAGCTCTGGTCCCGATTGTCTAAATTTAAACCCTAGATTTGCATCATACTAATCACACAACCTTGGGACATTTACTTAACTGACCTGTAACAAGGACAAAATATCGCAATTTATCCCATAGAATAGTTGGCAGAATTGAATAAATTAATTCATGGGACATACACTGAAGACTGCCCAGCACATAGTCAGCAGTCTGGAGTGCCATTAGTTACTGTTGGGACTGTGGCGTCCACTGGTTGGTGTAGTGTGAGAAAATCATAATTACTTAGGTATTGGATAAAGCAACTCTAGTGTATGATTTCAGAGATCAGAAGCAAGTTTGTACAATAACACTTAAAATTTCATCTCTACCAGATCATCAGTCTTTTAAATCATTGAAGTGGTAACAGAACCCAGGTCATGATTGCAGGAAAGATTCAAAATGTAAATTATCTGCTGTTATAATATATTTTAAGCCATGAATGACATATTTGTTCCTGGATTGGATTTTGATAAAGAAAGAGCAGAAGATACTAGGAGAAAGAGAGACTAGAAATGGGGTATAGAGTTTGGAGAAAGCAGTTTTATTGAAATGGAGAAACAGTTCCTACTGCCAAGGCTTGGGGCCATAACACAATCCTTACTGACCTTGCGATTTTGCCATCAGGTGCTCTGAACTCAGATACAACTATTAATAACACTTAAAGTAACACATAAAAAGAAAGTGTTTTATGGAATTGAAAGCTGAAAGTGTTGAAAAATAAATTGTTTACCACCAGCTTTTCCTTCCTTAAGTCTTCAGTTTCCAAATGTGTTTGGCAATTTTTCTTTTTATTCTGTTGTTACTTTACATTTTGCCAGTGGTTTGTGCATGTACTGAATATTTATAGAGAAACTCAATACAGCATAGATCTTGTAAGTGCCTCGAGGGCAGGATCTGGGTTAATAAAGTCATAAAATTATTCATAAACATTCTGGGTGAGAGCCATAGTATTACAAAACTATATGAATGTTAATAAAAGGCATAGAAAAAGACCTAAATCACAGATCACGGATGCCAAAATGGTGGTCATAGGAGGTTTTAATGTTCAAATCAACCTGAAATCCTGTTTCAGAAGATAAGATTGTTTTCTATACTAGTCAGGCTAGGTTACTCTATGGGAAGCAAAAATCTCTGTTGCTTAGAACAATTATCTTTTCATTTACATTAAATGTCCATCAGGTGTCAGCCAAGGGCTCTGCTTAATATCATTTTTATCCCCGGGACCCAGGCTCCTAGGGAGCCCACATTGGTAGCATTGCCAGTGCCAGAGTAGAGCAAAGAGGTAGTCACAAATCCTGCACTGGCTTTTAAGTCTCGAAGTGACACACATCACTTCCACTCATATTTGCTGAAGCAAGTGCTATACCTATGCTTAATTTAAAATGAGGTAGACAAGTGCAATTCTACCATGGTGTCTGTATGGTGGACTCTGAAATATTTGGGTACTACTACTAATGGCCCTCAGAGCTGAGATCATAAAAACATTTTCTTGCTGGATTGTCCATGTGTACTCAAGGTTTTGACAAAATAATTAAGCCTGCATTGGTTAGATGTTAACAGCTTCATAAAGAATGTAATATGACATAAAGAACATTAATATTCATCTACTGAGCATCTGCTACATGCCAGCAAAAAGTAAGTCCCAGCCATTATTGGTAAGCAAGACATATAAAATATTCATATAATAGTCTATGGCACATTGTCAATTGGGCATGCTTTCATGAAAGTGGCTGAAACCAAAAAAGTGTGATTTTCTTCATGTAACAAGAAGTCTGGAGATTGGCATTTGCTGGGATTAGTTTGGCTGTCAGTCACGTCATCAAGGATTCACGCACTTACAGTCTTTCTGCTCTGTGCCATTCTTACTATGTTGGCCATTTTATTCTCTCCCTTGATACTTCTGGGTCATAAGATAGCTACTGTATTTCCAGGCATATTTCACTGAAAACCAGAGGAGGAGGGAGAGTGGTAGTATTAGCCACATCTGTCTCCCCTTGTCAGAAAAGCAAAGGCCTCCCTAGAAATCTTCCATGTTTTACCCTTAGATCCTATCTATTATCTAGGGTTCACATTCTGTCTCTAGTCCAATCACTGGCAAATTAAAAAGAATTTATTAAAAATGAGTTAATAGAAGGCTGAGGCGGGCAGATCACCTGAGGTTGGGAGTTTGAGACCAGCCTGACTAACATGGAGAAATTCCATCTCTACTAAAAATACAAAATTAGCTGGGCATGGTGGCGCATGCCTGTAATCCAGCTACTCGGGAGGCTGAGGCAGGAGAATTGCTTGAATCTGGAAGGTGGAGGTTGTGCTGAGCAGAGTTCACGCCATTGCACTCCAGCCTGGGCAACAAGAGCAAAATTCCACCAAAGGAAAAAAAAAAGAAAAGAAAAGAAAAGAAAGAAAAATGAGTTAAATATTTACAATTAATTTTCTGGAATCAGGGAAACACTTTTTTGCACTTAAAATAAAATTGTGGATTATTGTAAGCAGAGATGAAGGGGTACAGCTTTTATATTATTGATACGTACTGTGAATAGTATCTGCCTCCATGACTAAATGTCATGATCGTGGTATAGCTGTTAGGCACTGTGAAAAAGCAGAGAAGAAAAGTCAGTGTCAGTTTGTGTGGTCTGGAACAACTTCTTCATTATGTCCTCAGTTTGAGTACAACACTCAGCATTCGCAGAGGGACAATTACTCCAAGGAGTGGTGTAATAGTTTGCTATGGCTTTCATAACAAAGTGCAACACACCGGGTAGTTTTAACTATAGAAATTTATTCTCTCACAGTTCTGGAATCTAGAAGTCCGAGATCCAGGTGTCAGCAGGATTGATTCCTTCTGAACGCTGTGAGGGAAATCTGTACTATGCCTCTCCTTTAGCTTCTAGTGTTTGCTGGACATCTTTGGTGTTCCTTGGCTCATAACGCTGTTCTGCCTTGATGAACACATGGAGTTATTTCTCTCTGAATGTCTATCTCTAAATTTCCCTTTTTGATAAGGACAATAGTTATATCGGATTAAGGCCCACTCAATTCTTCATTTTTACTTGGTTACCTCTGTTAAGGCCCTATCTCCAAATATGATTACAATCAGAGGTACTGAGAGTTACAACTTCAACGTATAAGTTACAGAGGAAAAGATTTTAACTCCTAACAGCAGAGAATAGCATAAACAAAGCATTTGAGGCACAAAAATACACTTCATGTAAAACTGCCACCTATGTGATATCAAAGTATACGACACGAAGAAGAAACACAGGGATACAAAAGGGTCTTGAAAGCAGGTACATTGGTTTACTTACTGGATGCACCAGGCAATAAAACTTGAACAGAAGGATAAGTTGGGGGGAGGAAGAAGGAAAAGAAGAGGAATCAGGGGTCAGGGAGATGTTTAGATTAATGTGTGATGATGAAGATCTAGAGCAGTGTCAATAGAAGGGAAACTGAGGACCGGCAGCAAACATGAGAGGCATTTGCAAAGCAAAGAATTTAGGATTTAGTGATAAATAGCATACACTGGAAAAATAAAAGAGTCATAAAACATGACACTGAGGGAACATACCAAACTGTAACCATGTTTAGCTATGGGAATTTGAGAAGGGAATGGGAGAGGAGCATAGGAAAGGGAGAAATTTTCACTTTTAATATCACACCTTCTTTATTACTGCTTTAAAAAAATTAAAGAGGGAGTATCTAGTATCTACATTTCTTTAATTTCAGGAATTTTGGGGACAAATTTTTTAAATCTGATGATGTTTTATATTGCACATATTGAATCAAGATAATTTTGAAACATCTGACTGGAGGGCCTGATTGGAATTAAAAGACTTGGAGTCACATAGGAATTATTCACATAGAAGCGATAGGTATAGTAAAATACTCACAGCAGCATGGTGGTGATTATTTAGATGCTCAAATAATCACAGCAATTATTGAATGCCTACCAGATGCCTGAAACTTTACACCTATTGTCTTACCTAATCCTCACAATTACTCTATGAGAGAAGTATATTATTTCTGCTTTATAAATGAGAAATCTGAATCTTTGAGACATTAAGCAATTTTCCAGGGATCATATAGCATGTAAGGGTTGGGAGAGCCAGTCTTCAAACCCATCCCTATCAGACTCAAAAGTTTATGTGCTTCAATTCCACTCTTCTTGAGGATAATTGCTTCATTTATGGATAATGAATTCCTGTCATGGGGCAGTGTATTAGGAATCACATAGGAAATAAAACTTAGCTGTTTTCTACAGGTGGGTGGAAATTATATCCCCTCCTCTTTATGAGACACAGGCCAGATGAGGGGTGTGCAGAATATGAGATGCCTGACAGGAGGAAATTATCACCCATTAAGCTACAAAAGTTCCACTCAAACCAAAGATGAAACTACTTTTGAATGATGAGAGGGACTTCCCTGACAGACATAGTAAAGTTACTGGGCACAACCTCTAAATTCTCCACACTGGATCTGTTAATTCAGCATTTCCCGATTTGGGGAGAAGTATTGCATAATACTATGCCAAGGCTATTTTGGGCAAGAATAAGCACTTTGTAATGAGCATGTAAATTTCTCATTTCAATAAAAATACCATTGCTCTATACAAAGAAATGGAGAGCTAGACTAAATTTGCTACTCTTTTGGAATGGACATAGTAGAAAGAAACTAAAGAATTACTTTGTTTTGGAGTCTCTATGGAATGAACAAAGTAGAAATTTTACATCCTGTCAATAGATCAGTGCGACTGCAGAAATGAAAAATAAAATGAAGTTTAAAATTCTCTGTCATCATAAATTTTAATTTTGTCTAAATATGTAGACAAAATTCTTAAAGAATTATTATTTTGAGGTAAATAATTATTGTCCATTTTTGACTACATTAATCAAATCACTTGAAATTTCCTTGTCATACACATTTGTATTGATTGTGGGTTGAAGGGAAAAAGCAGACCCACACCTAACACTTGCAGGGTTGGTGAACACACACTAAAGGAAGGCTTCATACCACATATCTGAATATTTAAAAAATAGAACTCAATAAAACAAACTGGTAAATAAGTTAAAGATCAGGAGGAGCATCAGATTTGAATGCAGAATTCACAGATTCCTTGAATCCATGCAGAATGTGATACGTGGGACACCTGGCCAAGGCTCCTTTTGATTTTTGACCAAGGATCTCTTCTTTCCATCCCCAGCTTTGTTCAGCATTGCAAAGAACCTCATGCTTACATGTGTGGACACCTCATTCTGCATATCCAACCCCATTCACAGCACTTGGCCAGTGGGGAGACGGGGGTGCACCCTGGAATTATGGTTGCCTTTTAGAAGAAGAGACCTGAGGAAGAGGCATTTGCAAACCTTGGAAATGGGTTCAGAGAAATTAGGTAACACATTTCTAGGTTCTGTGATGTTAGAAGAGGTGTTACTAGGATGAGAATTAGAAACCAGATACCCAGTTAGCCTGATTCTACCAATCCTTTGCTTGCCACCTTTAAACATGAACAAAAAACCTAAACAGGATTATTTGTTCCACTAAACCATTGGTACAATGTGGAAAAAGAATAAAATCATGTCCTTTATAGAAATTATAGAAATTCACTTGGAAGTTTATAGAAAACAATACTTTTCAATTACAAAAAAGTGGGGGGGTTGTTTTAGGGGATTTATGGTAGAGAATTTTCTCAATTCTTAATCTTGAGTGTATGGACACTGCGGAAATGAGTATTCTTTAGTTAAACATTCTACAATAAAAGAGAGGATGTAACCACATGCTATTCTTTTCAAACTATATATTTATTTCTTTTTATCATGATTTTGTAGAAAACAATGTGGAAAAAAGAATACATTCATGCTCAATTAGTTTGGATTTTTCAGCCACAATTTTTTCTGAAATAAAGAACAAAATCGCAATGAGATACCATCTCACACCATTCAGAATGGCTGCTATTAAAAAGTCAGAAAATAACAGATGCGGGCAAGGCTGTGGAGAAAAGGGAACACTTACACACTGTTGATGGGAATGTAAATTTGTTTAGCCACTGCAGAAAGCAGTTTGGAGATTTGTCAGAGAACTTGAAACAAAACTACCATTTAAACCAGCAATCCCATTACTAGGTATATATTCAATGAAAATAAATAGTTCTGACAAAAAGACACATATACTTATATGTTCATCACGGCATTATTTACAATAGCAAAGATATGGAATCAACTTAGGTGCCCATCAATGATGGACTGAATTAAGAAAATGTGGTACGTATACATTGTGGAATACTATGCAGCCATAAAAAGAATGAAATCATGTCCTTTGCAGCAGCATGGATGCAGCTAGAGACCATTATCCTAAGTGAACTAACACAGGAACAGAAAACAAAGTACCACATGTTCTCACTTACAAATGGGAGCTAAGCATTGGGTACACATGGACATAAAGATAAAAACAACAGAAACTAGGGATTACAAGAGGGAAAAGAGAACGAAGAGGAGAGAGGAAGGACTAAAAAATTACCTATTGGGTACTGTGCTTAATACTTGGGTGGTGGGATCGTTCATACTCCAAACTTCAGCATCACAAAGTATACCCACGTAACCAGTGTGCACATGTACCCTCAGAAACTAAAAGAAAAATTGAAATTATTTTAAAAAGAATGCATTTCTAGTCTGCCTTAGCAAGCACAAACTGTGCTGCTGCCTGTATCTGGGGAGTTCTTGGAAGAATGGGATTTTTTGAGTCAAATGTTCCTTGTTCTGCCATTGACTCACTACATGGCTTTTGGAAGATCATTTAACTTCTTTGTGTCCATTTTTTCATTAAAACTGTACATCTTATTTTCATATAAGTAGGTAAAATGCCAGGTCTGTACTAAACATAAAGGAGACTCTGGAACTGGAGATGTGCTAGAAAGGCTCACAGTAGAGGAATCAGCTCAGGAGAAGTTGAAAGATAGGGAAGTCAAAGGCACAGTGGAATTTTATGTTCCAGAGTACGTGCCATATTTATGATCCTAGTTCTTTTTCTTGTTTTGATAGGCGTGGGCAGAGGCAGAAGATATACAACAAGTTAGAATGTGAGGCATGAAGGAGGATATTAGTAGATACCTGCTACATGAAAATGAGGAGCAAATGTAGATGCAAGGAATCCTGGAAAGAAATTGGAAATTGTCAAGATAAGAACTTTTCTTGGCTCTATCTGTATAGATTATATTAATGATTAACATGTATTTTAATGATTGTGCATAGTAATAATTTAGTATTCCTTATCATATTTAATGTTTCTAAGCCAAATAAAAGCCAGTTTAGAGGACTACTAAGCACATAGTTTAGAAATTTTAAAGTTTGGTGGAGAGAACAGTGTTAAAAAGTTTAAGCTGAAAAGTTTCAGAGTTGTCCCTAGAACAATAGACAACATGGCCTGTGGCTTTAACAACTGGGAAGGAACACTTGATGCTTCCAAAAATAATGTAAAATTGCTTTTGAAGGTCCTGTGATTTTGTTCAGCCTTGATTTGGGTCCTGTTGAATGCAGGCCAGATGGGACAAACTGATAAAAACTGAACAGCAGATGTCGGTAGATATCCTGGCAGCTGTTTGATATCCAACCACATGAATTATCAAAATGAAGCCTTATCTTTAGGGATACTGACAAGAATGGAAATATTCTGGAATAGTGCTATAACAGTGGATTCTGCTATGAAGAAGGATTGAAGTTAAAAGTTTCCTAGGGCAAAACATGGATTTATTTGTTGGGAAAAAAGAGAATTTTAAAGGCTCCAATGTAGTACTGAATATAACTACTGAAAGAATTCAATGTGGTTTGGCTAAAGAGAGATTTAAACTTTCTATTCCCAGAGTAATTTTGTGCTGCAGGAATTTCCTGCGATTTGCACAGCTTTCTATAAGCAAATTTTGTATTTTTCACTTTAAAATATTTTTCAATAACAATTGTTACAATCATCAAATGATTTTTGAATGAAAACGGGTTTGATATTTTTTACTATTCATTTTTCTTCTTGACACAGATATCATTCACATCTTTCGAAAAGCAAACTTACAAGATACAATCCAAATCACGGAAGAGTTCTTTCCTATTTTCTTACCTACTATCCAAAATCATTCTCAATAAATGCTCTGATGGATGTATTTCTATTCACGAAGCCTATCTTGGTCATTGGACACTTAGACCATTGCTTACATCACCTCTTTCAGGAATGCTTTCACATCAACTCACCCGTATTTATCCCATTGTCCTTCAGAGATAGGGATATAAGAGACATTCCTCCATAGAACAGCCTTAACCACTTTGGTTCTTGAGATCTTTGCTTGATCAAACTTCTACAAGAGTTTGGCATGCTGGAGTCAGCTAGAACTGGCTTGCCAGAGCCTATCGTGTATGCCTGTCCCCCAACTCTGTTTCCAGCAACCTCAGGTTGGTGGCTTGAAATTGACCAGTGTGGGAATATTTACATCATGAAAACTGGCATGCTACTAATCTGGTTATTCCAACCCTGCCTCAGCCCCCACTAAAGAGTCAGTTGTTAAACATTTATCAGCACATGATTTGACAGTAAACATACCAATAATTTGTTATTTATTATTTACTTCTTTGAGTTGCCAGCAAATTGTTCATATCTATATGTTTTACTTCCCAGCAAGATTGTTGAGCATTTGAGAGCAGGATCATTTCCTTATATTTGTATTTCTCAGCATGCCTCAGATAGTGTTATCGAGCATTGAATATGGGGTTAATACACATCAACTTTTCAACACACTGTCAAACTTTAACGAGGAATGGGGATTTCTTTTTCTCAGCAGCACTAGATTGAACTTGCCATATGTCTCCAGGAAACATGACTTCTTAAACAAACAGTATAATCACCAGTTAGCTCTTTAAATATGCATAAATAGATGAACCAAACAATTAAACTATAAGCCAGGTAAACAATACCAGGAACTCAAAATAAATACTGCCTCAATTCAAATTCTACTCAAATATTGTATCATACCAAGACCCAAATAATAAAGTAGACACGGATCATAGAGTTGAATAATAAAGAAGGTACTCTTAATTATCAGTGTTATGGAGAGGTCAATCATAAATATTAGGCTAGAAGAGATGCTTGAAATTAACTCCTTCTTTTCTTTGAGATTATGGAGGCCCAGAGTGGAGACGTACAGAATTGAGACTAATTCTCTTACTTTTACCTCCTAACTGAAATTTCTGTCAGTAATTCTACTTTAACCCTGTGTGTAATCATTTACTTTTTCACTTGTACATATGAGGAAATATTTTCTATGGTCTGCCAAACTTAATTGAGACTCTTTTTTTCCATCGCATTTTATTGACACTCTCTTAATGATGTCATTATCTGGCAGAACCTAAGGCATGATTTTTTCTAAATGGGAAGTAAATCGTGCCACTGTTATTTATGACTACCTTTTTCAAGGGACAGGGTCACGCTCTGTCATCCAGGATGAACTGTTGAACTACAGTGACATAATCATAGCTCACCGCAGCCTTGAACTCCTGGGCTCAAGCCATCTTCCCACCTCAGCCTCCCAAGTAGCTGAGATCACAGAAATGAGCCATTGCACCTGGCTCTATGCCAATGTTATTTAGAGTCAAGCACATTAGTTGGGAATTTTGAGTCTTGAGTTTTAGACTCTGCCACTTACTCTGAATATGAACACATGCTCATATATACATGGACATCAGTTCTGTTTATCTTTGGGAGTTATGAGGATCAATCATAATAGTAAATATAAATTTGCTTTGAAAAGTAAAAATATATGATTAGTATTAGAAAGAAATTTATCTGACTTTGTAAGGGAAAGCAAGGACCTAACAGTATTTATATTTTATTTTCTTATCTGTCTGCTTTTAAACCCAATCTGCAGTTAGGTAATAAGCTGATTAAAATAATTGTATGAAAAGTATACATACCATGTCTCATGTCATGTAATAAGAAAGATATATGGTCATTCATTTTAATTGGCTTGACCTCTAGCTAGGGAGGCAAAACCAATGATGCAATAACAAGAAACATATAATTAAATAATAAAATGTACAACAGAGATTATAAGAACTTTAGGAATTTAAAGAAAGAGGAAGTGAGTGAATACAGTGACAGAGATGGGGGCAAGTCTCCATGGATTAGGAGGGATGTGACTGGGATCTTCAAGATGGTGCACATTTTTAACATGTGAGGGAAAGGCCTTTCAAAAGAAAGAAGTACAAGTTCTGACCTTCTCAGATGGGTTCCTTCTCAAGAGACTTCAATTTAAAACCACACTGTTTTGGAAAAGTTTGCACTTGCTTTTGTGAAGTCACATTGGGCTCACCCTAAATGAGCATCGGAGCCATAGGTGGCATATGCCTTTTTCAATATGTCTTGACTCCCAGCTGTGTCAGTGGGAAATAAATAGATAGTGGAAGAGGTAGTCTTCACTTTTAGTCAATTCCTTTGCTAAAATGATGGCATTGGAAACTCGGTAAGACAATCTTCCCTCATCCTGAAATTGCAGAAGCCGCCAAAGCAAACCAAAATAGAAAAAACAAAGGGCACATCAACATAATGTACATATTGTGGAGATTCTTGAAGGTCAGATCATGATCTTTTACTTTTTAGTGACATATAATGCCAATATTTGTCAGATCTTACTGAAGACTAAAGCTCAGGTGAAAAAAATTGCATTGCATGACATTTGTTTTCTGTCCGATAGCATTAAATATCCTATTGTTATAAACAACCAGCATTGATAATTAAATAGTTGGGATTATTATTTTTTTCATAAAGCACTGTCCGGAACATATTTATAAAGAATTACAAGGAGACAGTCCAACATTCTGAACTACAATGAGTCTTCTTTCAAACTCTACCAATAAAGAATTAGATAAACATCTAAGTTACAATGATTATTTTTTCTCTTTTAATACCACATGGGATGTGATCTGAAAAGGGGCTCTGTTGTTTCTGAAAAGATGTGTTCTTTAGCTCTCACAAATATTAAAGTTGTAAAATTCTCAGTTGTACTGGACGCTTGTTCCTCAGTCAGAACAGAGTATGCCATGATGATTTGTAAGGAGATGGTGCTAAACCTGAAGCCAGTATGGAGAATTTGTTAGCCAAATACCCATTTTCTATTTATTATTATTATTTTTTTTTTCTTGAGATAGGGTCTCACTCTGTCACCCAGGCTGGAGTGCAATGGCACAACCTCAGCTCACTGCAACCTCAGCCTCCCGAGTTCAAACGATTCTGATTATCTCAGGTTCCCGAGTAGCTGGGATTACAGGTGTACACCACCATGCCCAGCTAAGTTTTGTTATTTTTAGTAGAGGTGGGGTTTTGCCATGTTGGCAAGTGTTCTGCCTATCTCAGTCTCCCAAAGTGTTGGGATTACAGGCATGAGCCATCTCACTCAGACCCAAATACCCATATTCTGAAACCAAGTATTGACTTGGGTTTGTTTGTGGCTGGTGTCTCTATTCAAAGAAATTCAAACATATGGATGGAATTGGATCAGGAATCTATAGGCCGTAAGCCTATTCAGTTAGGAATCTTGGCTTTGCCTGTCCATCCATTTGATAGCATGACCTTTCTATGCAATTTAAGTGCTGGGGGATAAGGTCACACTGGCTGGGGGAAGCTGACAAAATTTGGGCATAGACAATAAAAAATATGACCAATAGCTGTGGGAATATCCAGATGTATATCAGTGGATGAAGACAGGCTTCCTAATCTTCTCCCTTCTGTGCAGCTTCCGGTCCTTGGTGACTCCATCTGACCATCACTAGAAACTAAGTATCACTGGCAGACCACCACCAGGAGTGGAGTGAGTGCTGTTAACCCAGCCAAGCAAGCTGTATTTACACAGCACCAACTGTGCTGATGATGTGGTGAAGGGGATGGGGCTGACAGGCACATAACACACAGCACCAACTGTGCTGATGATGTGGTGAAGGGGATGGGGCTGACAGGCACATAACACAAACACACAATATTGCAGATCACTCCCTGAACATAAAAGCATAATGCTCCCTGAACTTAAAGAAAAATAAGACATTGGACTAAATATTTTCAGACTGAGGATACCAAATTAGCCAAAATAAACAATCTGGGAAGATGTTTTCAGCTTTTTCTTTGATGTTTCCATCTACACTGCTGCTGCTTCTCCTTGAGACTCTCTGTGTATCCCAGTTTGGAAAAACCTTGCCACAGTTTGTTTGGAAAAACCATGCCTTACCCATCTAATTGTATTTTGGTATAAAGTGTAAGATGTCAACCTAACTTTATATTTCTTCTGTATGTTCAGCCTCCTTTCATAGAGCCTGAATTTCAATCAGCTGCTATCAGTTGGCAATGATTAAAATTATCTCTATATGGGCAAATGTGTGCTCTTTATCATACAAGAAAGCTTCAGCTTCATGTTCCAGGTGAGTTAAATAGACAATGTATGAATGCGAATATCTCCTTCACATATTTTGCTTAAGATTTGTCTTAGGACTTTTGTGTGGCCCATATGGTTTTCCAAAGGCAGAAGGGCCTCTTTTTGATGAAAGGCAGTTTTCAGTAGGTCTTAAAGTGATCCTAGCAAAGGAGAGAGAAGAATAAGACAAATCAAAAGAGGTCTTCAGTTGCTTCTTGGCTTTTGGCTAAGATCAAGTGCAGAACACACCTTCAAGGGGAAAACAAACCACAAAGAAAAGGATATTTTATTTCTTACCTAGTCCTAGAAAAAAATTCCATAAACTCTATTGGCTTAATTCTGTAAACTTGACCAATATCAGGGTTCTTCCTACCACAGAGGGTAGCTGGTGAGCGTGGGCATGGTGCTTCCTAGAAGAATGTGTGATGAAGAAGCTTTCAGCCCATAAAACAGTTAAAAATTATTCCAGTAGACATTATGGTCTTGGCCATAATTTAAGAACCAGTTTAAAATAATTTTTATGTAGAACTTAGAGTCTAATTCCTCAGCACAATTCTTCTTCCCTCCTAAGTGTGGGCTGCTGGAGTGTCAGTTCCAAATTCTTATGCATGAGTAATCTCACCATATTCAGTAATATATTCCTCTTATGAGAAAGTAATCAAGTACAATATAACTGATGACTTTCTTGATTCAGTAATCAGTAATTTGTGATCAATTTTACCTGATGGTGACAGCTTGGTGTATAAGTTAGTACTAATGTATACTACTGCATTTCATTTCTGTGGAGCCTGTCAGCGGAGCAAAGGAGGGAAACTAGGGATGGAGAACTCCTCCCCCTCCATCCATAAGTGGCACACCACTGGCTTCCTGGTGTTATTAAAGGAAAATTGGAAAAGTTTCCAGAAGATTAAGCAGAAAGCTTACAACTTGCACAAGACTCTCAATTTTCCAGTGGCTCTGACAGAAGGATAAATCTTCGGTTGTTTTAACTAAAATGTAAGCAAACCCAATGTCTAACTACAGTAAACAAAATTTATTATGATTCGGACGTGGCAGTGGTGTTTACATCTAGGTTGACAAAATTGCCAATGTGTGAGACCCTTAGTTAAGAAAAATGTAGCACGCTGTTTCTTATCCATCAGGCAAAGGAAAGAGGGATTTTTTCAGCTGTGGACACACAAAGTGACTTTGAACAGTACACTTGGATTATGTGCGTACATGTAACCTAACCCAGCTTTAAAGATAAGCAAAGTAAATATCTGACTATATAATATGATTTGCATGAAACTCTGTCCTAAAATAAATTCTCAAACAACATACAGCTAATGTATTATTTTCCCCTTTTATTCTATTATTGGGCTGGAAATTATTATCAGGGTGGGGTTTATTAAGCAATTATTACCCAAAACACCTGGCCTGTAAATACTTACTCATACACTCTTCTGTCACAGGAGGAAGAACCTTGAAGAGACAGGTCAAATAATAGGTTTCAAATAGTGGTTAAAAAAAAGGCAGCCAGAGTACCAGGCTGTTTGGACCATGCTTCTGTGTAGTGAAAAGGTCTCTGTAGACTCAGGGAGATCAGGGTGCAAAGGAATTCATGTTGATTGGAAGGCCTTTTATTTATTTCACATTTTGACTGACCAACAAGCACCATTTAATTCAAAAATTTGTCAGGAGCACCAAAGAAGCAACATTTAAGCCTGGGGTTCAAGGATGCTCATTGCACATGGCTCTTGTGCCATTGTAATACAGAACTTCTGGTCATGTAGCCATTTGTATTGTAGAACAATGTCTAGGGGATCAAGGAGTGTGGTTGGAGAATCTGAGAGTTCTTCAATGTGGTTCAAATGTGAAGATTTCACGGGCAATGTAAAACTCTTATTCTTGCCAGTAAAACCTCAAGTTTTTGCTGGTGATGGATGAGATCTTTTCACAAGGAAAGTTTAATTTTATAATTAGAAAAATGTTAAAAATCCCATTTGAGAGCTTTATTATAATCATTTAAAATCATAATTATGTATATTTTTCTAATATAAGAAACTTCCCTAAGAAGCGTTGGAGGGAGGAGACTTAGAAATTTGGAAAGAGGAAAAATATTTTTAAAAAGGTAGGCAGAAAATATAAAGTGAAAGTAGATACTTCATTTTTCTCAGCAGCCCTTATACTGGTATTAAAAGTGAGTGGTGTTTCATGTTTCCAAACTCATCTTTGGGTTGGAATCCAAATTCCCATGGGCAAAAAAATTGATTCTGAATGTAACTTTCTCTAGTCTTGCTCCAATCTCTCAGTAACAAGAAAGTTTCTAACCTTGGTTTAGAAGGATAATGTTTATAGACAATCAGAGGAAGTTCTGCCATATGCAGTGGAGAATATATTGTTATACCAAAGAGAAAATAATAAGTACAAAACTTACGCAATGCAGGCAGCATACTTCCAAACACATTTTATAGTTCTTAGAATTTAATCACAGATTAGGACTAAGCTTTCCTTTCACTTGACTTTTTCTTGCTGGCTACTTCAATATTTACATTATCATAATTTCACTTGTGTACTTCCTAAATTACCATAACTCTATATACCAGTGTTGTGTAATGTAGAACACATACATATTTGCCCTAAAAACCAATAATTGCTCAAAGCATAATTTCACTAGAACTTATTTATTAGATATATGTATGAAATATTCTATTTTTATTAGTAATCTATTTATTTCATCTTACTCTAGATTGCTTTTCCTAAAATGTGTCTTATTTTATGTGTATATACATTATTTCTTCTATTTTTGCTATCAAGTCATTAACTTTAACAAAGTAATTGTCTAAACAACCATTGTGTGCTATAATTTGATGCATTTTTGTGTTAGCTTATACTTAACATTTTTCTCTTTGTTTTTGTATACTAATTTTCTATTTTGGTTTCTCTTTCTATGTAGGCCTCCAATTCACATCATTTACTTATCTTCCTAGGCTATAGACTCACTCTTCCGATGGCTGCAATTTCCAATATTTTTATGTACTGATTTTTCTAGAGTTATGATTTCACTTTATTACTAAAACTCATCTACTTAAATATCTTAAAAAGTTAATTATTTCAGCCTACTCCCTTTAACTCCTGTCTTTATCTCTCTTTCAATATCAAAGATCATTTTTCTTCCTTTAGATTCACCATTTATGGAGCTAACTTATTGACAATTTAGTTAACTTAAATTTTCTGAAATCTTAGACCTCATGTTAAAAATGAAGTAGATCTTTTACCAGGTTGACCTGCTTGCACTAATCCACATTGTGTATTTCTTTTAACTGCCTACCTAGAATATTTGTACCCATCTGTAGTCTTGGCTCCAACCTGCAAGATTTAAAATTAACAACAGCTTAAACACATGTACCAAATTCCCTCAACTCTGTTACCACTGAGAGTAAAACACATATTTATTTGATAATAGCTTTTCTGTAAAATACATAAACATACACACACAATGCATATCTTCAGAATATACACACACTACACATACCCGTATTCACACAGAAGAGTCTATATTTTTTACACAAATAGCTTTTTCCTCATTATCCCAATCAAAATGTTAGCCTTCTCCACATTCTGATTCTTAGTATTTTTTCTGAAGCACTTCTGGCCAATTGCAGTTATACTATCAATATGACAAGCTAATTTCCAAAACCCAAACTTAAAATCTTAATCTTATTATCATCTTTTAAGACATATCAAATGATTTAATGCACATTTACTATTTACCAGATTTAAATGTTCACTTTCAATTTTCTGTAATTAAAATAATACTACTTGAAGTTAAATAGCTACTCTTAAATAGCAACTGAAAGTTTTTGATTGATAGATGGTTGATGCCTCAGGGAGAGTTCTTTAAACTACTTTGGCAGTTCACAATAACCTTTCCTAAATCTGAAAAATTTCTGATGTAAGTCAAGTGGTTCAGCAATTTTCATTGCCTGAAATTGAATGATCTATCTTGTGATATGCAATAATTTTCAAATTCAGTATTGCATCATTATACAATTTAATAAAAATGTTTTGTAAGTAACTTCATATAGCATGACTATTGTACAACTAATGCAGATAATTCACATAATAACAAAATCTGCACAATTTTTCTATGTGTTCTGCATGTTATAAAGAAATGCCTAGGCACTCTGGCTGTACATACAGGGTAGGCTACAAACTCTGGGGTGGTAGTCAACTTTCTAACATTTTCTTACATGTGTAATAGGGACAATAAGGCCTATTCTACAGGGAATAAATGGAGAAATGAAACATGCTCTCAGCATGGAGCATAGTATAAGTTCTCACTACATGATAGATATGAAAGAATAATAGCAATAATGACATAATCATACTGAACAATTGTAAACACTAGAGATTTATATATTTTTTCAAGGTGTATTTGTTTTACATGTAATAGCTCATCTCTACAGTAGCTGTATAAGCAGGAGAAGAATGGACACCATCCATTGAATAAAGTAGAATCTGAAACTCACAAAATTACTGATTTACTTATGCCCCAAGGGCTGATACATTGAGATCTGGGAATAGATCCCATATCCCATGTCTGCAGCTGAGCTTTACACTGCCCTGTTGCCTCTCCAGTTGGGAAGTGATATGCAAAATGAAAGCCCTAAAGACCCTAATCATAAACAAAGACATTTTCCTACGTTCACCTAACTAAAGGGAAAATATGGGTTGTTTAGAAATATTTTATACAATTTGAACTGGAACTCACAGGAGTGGACTGAAACTCATGTCAATGTTAACCTTGATAGGGATGGTCAAGTTGATGTCCATCATGAAGCTAAATGAATATCTGGACAGGACTCACAGAAAGGGAGGGATATTCCAGGGGAAGATGGAGCAGCTTCAGACCTGTCTGCTACTCTATATCTGGAGAAGAGCCAGAAAGTAAGTGACAACATGGATAAGGTTCAAAGTAGCTGCTCCTTTACTTTCATCCTGCAATATCAACCCCTCCCCTCAAAAAAAGGATGAAGAAAAAAAAGAGAGAAATTTTTTTTTGGCTTGCTCTAACCAGAGACATGCAAGAAAACTATTTATGGCAAATGACGTTCACTTATCCAGGCTGGCACATTACAAAGCCATCACAGAAAGCTTAGAAAAATTGTAGATATTTATAAATGTACCCTTATATGGTCAGAAATGCAATGGAAGGGCAGGAAAATTACATACACAGGAGAAAGTGCAAGCTGAGCTTCGAAAATCCCTCTGATTCATTCTTTTATTTATTCAGTAATACTTTCTTGGGCACCTACTCCATATAAGGCACTGTGCTAGATAGAAATTATAAATATCTAATCAATTAAGTCATCATTAATTCACTAAACAAATATTTGAGCAATGACTATGTTTCAACATTAGATGGTTCTGGGAATAATGAAACAAGATACCGTTCTTTTCCTTTGCCTACATTACATCAAATACTGTTCATGTGAGATATGTGACACTGTTATCTTCATTTTCCTGATTGGAAGACTGAAGCCTTCGAGTGATTAAATAACTTACCTTAGACCATCCAGCAGACAAGTGGCAACATCAAAACTTGAACCCAGCTCTGTCCAAGACCAAAGCCATTGCTCTAAATATTTATGTGGTGCTGCCTACATTTTGTAATTTATGAGCATTTCTATCTCATCTACTAACCTCTAAACTCCTTTGAGGCCAATGCATATGTCATGTTCATTGTTTTGTACTCTTTCCTCAGTGCCTGCTACAGTACAATATATAGTGTGTCAAATCAACTTTTTCTGTATAACAACTGTTAGACGTGAATATACTGTGAACTTTATTTCACACCATTCTTACCCCAGGTATTTCTTGAGCCCCTCCTGTGTGCCAGGCTCTGTTCTAGGTGCTATGGTGGATATTACATATGAAGAACTTCTCTTGTCAAAGAAGCTGTTGAAATGCTGGGGAGAATAAAGGTAAACATGTTTATTCATGATAAGACTTCTTAGACCCTTGAATATGTTAGCAAGTATTGGAGCTGTAAGGGACATAGTGTGCAGTATTTTTTCAACTGTTTTGATCAAAGGCCACTTCTTCGTATGCACCATGAAGTGTCAATGCCACTCTAAATATATGATTTCCATCACCTGGCACAGAAACCATATCTAAAGAATCTGGCAGAAAAGATAGCGAAACTTCTAACAATGAAATAGATGTTTAAATATAGTTCACTTAGAATCACATTTTCAACTCTGGTCTTGTTGCCTCACACTGGGAAGAGATTTTGTTCTTAAAATGATACTTCCCCTTTCAGGACCCAGCACCCCAACAATTTATCAAATACTTCATTTTTTAGGTTGTCAAATAATTCCTTAAGTTTAAAGATAGAGATGTAATACACCCTACCCCCAAAACGATTTTTTTTCTAAACTCTTAAGTAATGTACTTTTAATCAGTTTAATGTACCTTAACAAATGTTGTTGGAGCAAAGTGTGGACAACTTTCACTTAATCACCTAAGTGACTATTCACATGGGAGGCAACCCTCTGGCAACGCAACCCATTGTTGCACTCTACAGTTGATCCAGCATGCTCCCAGTGCAACAGCTTAAAAAAAAAAAAACACTGAAAGAGTGTTCTCTGCTGCTGAAGAAACAGGAAATCACCATGAGGAGCATCAGAGCCCCTGGCTTTGGAGGCACACCAATAAAACCCCACCCCTTACTGGGTGTATGACCTTAACAAGATTTATGATTTCCCTAAACTGCATTAACCAAAGTAATGTTCATGAGTTATATTTGGCCAGGGGATGGCCCTTTTCTGAGATAAAGTGATGGGGATCACCAAGGCAGAAGAAAAATAAGAAATTCAGTTTGAGTCTCTACAGCAGATTCAGATGTGTATGTGTGTGTGTGTGTGTGTGTGTGCGTGCTACATACGAATTAGGCAAACAGCAGCACTTTTCTTGGCAAACACTGATATAATATCCTAATTGTTTCAATTTTTAACACAGCTACTATGTAATAGTTATTTTGTATTTAGTTTTGCTCCCCTAATCGTTCCTTAACTGTGATATATATGAAATATATTATATACATGTAATGTGGTATATGCGATCTGCATGTATCAATGGATATTGACGTTTGTGATATATGTAGTATAATTATCCCCATTTTGAAGGTGAGGAGACAGAGGCTAAGGAACTTTCCTGTGATGACACAAGTAGTAGGTTGAAGAATCATGAAAGAAAACCACATTATTTTTTTTCCTCCAAAGAACATGATTTCTATTGTATTACCTTTCTCTCTACATTAACTAACATTAGTGACTCACTTTACTTGAGTTTAGTTTTTGGTGTTATTATTAAAGAACAGGCACCAACTAGATGATTTCTATAATGTCCTTTCAGTTTGAACTCTCTTTGAAGAGAAAAGTAATTCCCTTTAGTCACAGTATCTCCTGTGAGGCTGAAAAAATATATTTATATTATCTATCAATTCAGTCCCCCACTTTTATGATTATTATTTTTTTCTGTATGCCTAGGCCTCCTGGGTCCCACATTGCTGTCTTCTTGTCAACTTTTCAAGTAAAGGAATGCATTTCATTACATTTTGGATGCCACACCAGTTTAATTCCATTGATAGAGGGCTATGCAATCAAGCTGACAGTTGGATGATGATTTGAATCGTCTCTGACTCATTACTTTGTGAAGGATTTGGCATGCCAATCAATGGGGAATGATGTGCCGTGCCTTGAAGAATGACAGTAATCCATTTTCCACCAATTGACGTGATGAGTCCTTGACAGACTCACAAGTTATAGGGCCAAAGCCAAACATGATTTGGCACATGCCTCCCCAGCACTGCCATTTTGCAGACCCTTAGGGTATTTATCAAAGCGGTAGCCTTCTTGTCTTCTGCTGTCACCAGCCACACATCCTCAGGAGGCAGTCCAGCCTAATAGGCTTTTGCAGGTGAGTAGTGGGGGAACTTTCTTGACCTCACCTGATATGCTTATCCAAAGTACATCTGTAAAGAAATAAATTGGACCTCCTTATTACTCCCACCCATGCTGACACATGTAAATTTATACATCTGAGTGAGAGCTGTCTTTCAAAGTAGTCATTCTGGGAGTAGATATATTTATTCTAATAAGGTTGTCAACATTCAATAAGCATTTGAAATTTCTCTTTTAAAATTTTCTTCAGAACTAGTGTTTAAGTGCCACTACTTTCAAAGGACACCGGTTTTGAGGTCACAATTATAGGCTCAGCTTGATCATGTTCATGTTCATCTAATTTGTCTTTTCCTATTTCTCAAAAATATTCATTTTTAGGACATTGCAAATATTCCTAAGAAATATTTTTGGGTTCAAATGAAAATCCAAAGGAGCTTCAGAAATTTTTTTATTATCTGCCCTTTGGATTAAGAGTGTGTTTCTAAGGTAGTTTGAAAGCATTGATATGACTGACTAATATATAATTTCCCATATTTTAAAGTGATAGTAACTTTTTTGGTACAGGATGTTAATCATTGTCAAATTTCCTATAAAACTTCATAAGCCACACATTTCCTGTGTCCCACTGCCTTATTTGCAGAACACTCTGGAACATATTACCCTGCCATGAACAATAAAATCTACGTGTTTTCTACAAAGCCATTGACAGCTATCCCTGCATGCTACAAATATAAGATTTGAGTGTTACCTTCTAGATATGTTCACTAGCCAAAGATAATTGGATTTCTCATATGAAAAATCTGAGATTTACTAAGAAAACAAAAACAAAGAAATAAAAGCAGTATCCCTGACCAAATACCCTAAACAAAATTTCACCATTTCTCAAACTGTGTCTACGTCATCTGAACTTTCAACATGAACAAATGATCAGGAACCACTTGATATCTGAAGATCTTAAAATAAGAGACCAAAACAGAGAGGAAACAGATACAAAGAGAAATTGGGAAACTGGTAATAATGGTTACTTCAGGAGAAAATAAGTGTTGCTAAGAGAAAAAGATAGGAGGGTAACATTTCACTATATTTTTTAATTTTTTTAAATTGACAGCTTTATGCAATTGACATGCAATGAACTTGCACATATTTCAAGTATGCAGTTTGACATTTGTATGAATCCATTAAACTATCATCTTAGTCATGATAAGAAACATATCACCCTTAATTTTCATCATGCCCTTTTATAATTCTCCTTTACATGTCATTCCCAAGCAATCACTGGTCTGTTTTTTTCACTATTAATTTTAAATTTTTAGAATTTTATTCACGTAGAATTATATAGTGTGTACTCATCCTTCTCTAACTTCCTTCAGTCAGTATAATTATTTTATACTTATGTATGTGTTGTATTTGTCAATTGTTTACTCATTTTTATTGTGGAATTGTATTTTATAATATAGCTGTACCACAATTTGTTTATTCAATCACCTGTTGATGGCTATTTGGGTTGTTTCCTTTTGGGGGCTCTTAAAAATAGAGCTTTTGTGAAGATTGATGTACAAATTTTTGCATGGACATGTTTTCATTTTTTCTTGCAGGAATACTGAGAGGTAGAATGGCTAGATTAGATGGTAGATGTATATTTAACTCTTCAGGAAATACTAAACTATTTTTTAAGGTGACAGTACCATTTTAGACTTCTACCAATGGTATATGAGAGTTCTACTGGCTTCATATCTTTATGACACTGGAAATGATGAGTCCTTCTAATATTAGCCTTTCTAATAGGCATGTAGAAATACATTTAAAAATTTTATTTCCATAATAACTAATGATGCAGAGCATTTTTATATATGTGTTTTTCATCCATATATCTTCTTTGAAGTATCTCCTTAAATATTTTGCTTACTTTTAAAAATTGCATTTTTTTGTTTTCTTCTTATAATTTTTTTCAGAGTTCTATATATATTTTGGATATGAACCTTTGTCAGGAATAAGATTTAAAAATATTTTCTTCCAGTTTATAAAAAAGCAAAAGTTTTTAACTTTGAAGAAGTTGAATTTATTAACTATTCTTTTCTTGATTGTGCTTTTGCTGTCATATTTAAGAAATGGTCCCCTAGGCCAAGATCACAAAGGCTTTTTCTTGTGTTTACTTCAGAAAGTTTTACAACTTTAAGTTGCATATTTAAGTTTATAATATAGTTTTAGCAATTAGAGTTATGGATCCAAGTACATCATTTTATTTTTGCATACAAACATCCATTTGGTCCATCCTGATGTGTTGAAAAGATGATCTCTTTTTACTGTACAATCTTTGCACTTTTGTCAAAACCCTCCTTTTATAGATATGTGCAATTTGAATTTTAGGGTCTGTTTCATTGGAGTATGTGTTTCTCTTGATGCCAAAACCCCATGGTCTTAATTATTGTGGCTTTATAACATTTTTTAAAATCAATAAATGTATTACATGAAAATACAATTGATTTTTACATATTGATCTTATATCATTCAACTTTGCTAAACTCACTTATTCTAATTGCTGTTTTGAGATATCATTGAAGTTTCTATGTAAATGATAATGGTGTGTGCGAATAAAGACAATTTTTTGTCTTCTGTGTCAGTCTGGATGCCTTTTATACGTTATTCTTGCTGTATTGAACTAGCTAGAACTTTCAGTATGATGTTGAATAAAGGTAGTGAGAGGGAACTTTCTTATCATATTCCTAATCTTAGGGAAAAGAATTTAGTCTTTTACCACTAACTATGGTGTTAGCTGTAGGCTTATAGTAGATGTCTTTTATTAGCTTGAGGAAATTCCATTCTATTTCTAGTTTGCTGACAGTTTTAATCAGAAATAGATTTTGCCACACGCTTTTTTCAGTGGCTACTGATATGATTATGTTATTTTTCTTATTTTCTTAATATGGTGGATTACATTAATTGATTCTTTGATGCTAAAACAAATGTGGAATTTCTGAAATAAACCCCACTTGGTCATAATATTGTGTGTGTGTGTGTGTGTGTGTGTGTTTGTGTGTGTGTGTATGGTGTGTATATATACTGTATAGTATAGTATATGTAGTGCAGTGTTACATATATATGTGTATGTGTGTATATATATGTACACATAAGGTGTGTGTATCTGTATTATATATAAAAATATGTTATGTGCATACACACCACACACACACACATGCACACACATATATTATCATAGCCAAATGAAGGTTATTTCAGGAATTCCAAATTTGTTTTAACACTAAACAAATGTGTATGTGTGAGAGAGACAAAGAAACAGAGAGAGAGAGATGAATTTTATTTGCTAAAGTTGTGTTTAGCAATAACACTATGAACTTATTTTTTGTTATTTTTGTGGTTTTTTTTTGTCTATAGTAATCTTTCATGCAACATCTTTGTCAGATTTTGGTATCTGTAGAAACTCCTGTGAAATCACTTCTATCATTCCTCATATTTATAATATTTTGCCTTCTGTACTTTTACCTGTTGAATCTGGACAAAGTTATAAGCTTTTATATATCTCAAAATACACACACACTCAACAGTTTTTAGTTTCATTTATTTTTCTAGTTTTCCTCTTTCACTGCTTTCTTCTCTGATCTTTATTATTTCGTTTATTCTTTTAAATCTTCATTTATTGTTACTCCTTTTTCTGTTTTTTAAAAGTTGAGAGATGAGGTCATTGATCTGATGTTTTTCTCTTTCTCATGTAGGCATTTAGTGCTACAAATTTTCCCTTAAGTACTGCTTTACTGGCATTATACAAATTCTCATGTCTTTCTCTTTGCATTCAATTCAAAATACTTCCTCATTTCCTTTTTGATTTCTTCTCTGATACATAGGCTATTTAGATGTATATTATTTAGTTTTCAAATATTTGAAAAGATTTTCTAGATCTCATTCTGTTATTTAATTCTAATTTCATTTCATTTTAATCAGAGAACATATTTGTGTGTGACTTAAATCCTTTTGAATGTATTAAGATTAGTTTTATGACTTAAAATAATATACGTGTTGGTAAATGTTCCATGTGCTCTGGAAAATAATACTTATTCTTCTATTGCTCAGTAGAGTGTCCTATAAATATCATTTGGTCAGGTGGATTGACTGTGTTGTTCTATATACTTACTGGTTTTCTGTCCACTTACCAACCAGGACAGAAAGGTATTATCATTTCTAATTATATGGAAATTTTTATATTTCTCCTTGTGATTGTATTAACTTTGCTACATGCGTTTTCTAAGCTCTGTTTTTAGATACATAAATATTTATAAATTTATGTTTTTTTGATGACTTAACTCTTTGCCATTGTAAATACGATATTAAACCCTTGTAATAGTCTTTGCTCTAAGATCTAATTTATTTTATATAAATATAAATACTCTAGAGTTTTTTTTTAATAGTGTTAGTTTGTTATATCTTATCCCATCCTTTTACTTTTAACATATTTTCTTCTTTTATTTAGAATACACTTCTTGTAAGCAGCATATAGATGGGTCTTTCTCTCTTTCTTTTAATCTAATTTCACAATCTCTCCCAATTTGGGTGTTTAGGACATTTACAGGTAATGTGATTACTGATTTCTAGTTTTGCTTTTTGTGTTCTGTTTGTCCCATGTATTCTTTCTTTCCTTTTCCTCTTTCTCTGACTTCTTTTCCATTATTTAATTGCAATGTAATTTATTGTCTTTGTTGGCTTGTTATTTATTATTCTTTGTTCTGTTATTTTGGTGGTTATGCTAGCTTTCAGAGAATATATTTTAATTTATCACAGACTCTTCAAATGGTATTGTATTATTCACAAATAATACTAGAATGTTACAATAATACACCTATCTTACATCTCAGTTTTTGTGTTATGGTTATGGATTTTATATTGTTATAAACCTTTCAGTTTTTGTACTATGGTTATGCATTTTGCTTTATTTTACATTATTGTTATTTTTGTTTATACAACAAATTATAAAATGATTTAAATATTAAGGAAAAAATTTGCGTATTGAGTTATGTAGTTAGATTTTTGATGCTATTCATTCCTATGGT
Source organism: Ateles fusciceps (assembly GCA_036589455.1). Taxonomy (NCBI): domain Eukaryota; kingdom Metazoa; phylum Chordata; class Mammalia; order Primates; family Atelidae; genus Ateles; species Ateles fusciceps. The sequence goes on along the minus strand of JAZHEH010002924.1, from coordinate 3,396,328 downwards.
CTGTTGGTGATAAGTTATTTCAGCTTTTTGTAACTGAAAAATATTTTAATTTAGTCTAGGAGATCTATACTTTGACTATTTGGTTCAGAAAAAAGAGGAAAAAAATAGAAGATAGGAAATTATCATATACACTGCTTAAGTTTATATTGAATGGGTTAATCATGTGTTTATTGCCTTAGAAGAACAAGTATTCATACCAAAAACAAAAAGAAGGTTTCAGAAGTTTTCCAAAAAAAAAAAAAAACTGTTGTTACATAAAGGATTAGGAATCAGAATGTTGTAGGGCTATTAAACATTCACTCTGAAAGTTGGAAGATAAAAAAAATGCCTTTAAAATTCTATATGTAGCAAAATTAACAATTTTGTGTGAACATAGACTAAAGCAAGTGTTAGCAAATATTTGCTCTGCAAAGGTCCAGATAATAAATATTGTAGACTTTATCATCTAAATGTTCTTTGTTGCAATTTCTCAAATCTGCCATTGTGGCATAATATATGATAAGTAAACAAATGGATGTGGCTCTATTCTAATAAAACCTTATTCACTGGAATGGGAGGATTTTAGCCCACAGCCCATAGTTGGCTGACCCATGGAATAAAGATATTTTTGAGTAAGCAAAATCACAGGAAAAAAAATTTTGCTTTTTTGTATTTTTTCTGAAAAGTTACTGCATAAATATACCCATGCAAGTTAGAGTTGACACCAATTTTTTAAAAAATAACAAGAAATAGAAAATTCCATACAGGAGAAAAACCAATAGAATTCCCAGGCTGATGGTGAAGGGGAATATCAGGATGACAACATTGCCACCGGCCCAGAGAACAACCAGTTTAGACCAGAGCAGGAAGATGGAAAGCCCTAAGAGCCTTACACATAAATAAGAAACTTGTAGAATACCTGATGTGTTCAAACATAGTAAGAGAAGATTTCAGGTTCTGTTGGGGAGTTCAGCATAAATTAGTAACAGGTGTGTAGGACATTAAGCAACTGAAAATAATCAGATAAGTATTAACTCCTGGATAAACATAAAGTTCTACAAGAAAGAATATCTAATCATACAATGAAATGGGTTCCACTGTAAGTAATATTTATCCAGTAATAATTATACAAACAAACACTGAATATTGATTTAACAAAAATTGTGATAGAGTTTTGAGAGGATGAGAAAAGTAGAAATGTGTGTGTTTCTATGCATGTGGGGAAATTACAAAGAGAGCAAGATTCTCATTTTCCACAGCAGGAAGTAAACAGATAATATTAAAACCTGAAAAAAAATAGAATAAACAAGTTATTTAGGTATAGGGAGGGGAAGAAAATTAAGAAAAAATGTAACATTGGAAAATAAAGGTAATTACTTCTGGAAATGAGATTTAGAGTACAAACGGATAAGACTAAATACTGTTATTTCTTCACAATTTTTGAGAAACCTTGCTTATTAAACTTTGTACATATATACTTTGATTATTAAAATTTGTACATATATGTTTTATATAAATAAAAAATCAAAATTAAAACTTGCTAAACTTTCATGAAAGAAGAGAACATGGAGCTCTAAATTGATAATTGTCTTTATGAGAGTGAATATTTAATGTGGAAAGTGTGGTTCTTGTAGTCAATAAAAATAAGAAAAACTATAATGTTGGTGATAATGACTAACATGTTTGAACATGTATTATGTTTCAGGGGTCGTACTAAGCACTTTACTTACATTATCTTAGTTCAGCTACCATAGCATTATTTTCTATTTTGTTTTGATAGGTAAATCAAGCCTTAGACATTATAAATAAGTAGCTTCAGGATATGCATCCAGAAATGACAGAGGAGGGTTGAAGCAAAGCCCCTCCGATCCCCACACTTTAAGGCCTCTCTGATCCCACAGTGGGCACCTCAACTTGTGAACTAATAGTCTTTTTTAGAATTATTCAACTTCAATTATTGATCAAAATTTTGTCGGTTGCTTAAAACCGGTTTCTTCATCCATTCCCTACAGTAATAATGTTTCAAAATACTCTAAGAACTTGACAATATTTCTTTTCTCATCCCTGCTCTAATTTGTACCACTTTATTGCATTTTTTCCCTTGAGTCTGGGTTGAAATTCTTGATTCCATTTGTAGTTTTCTAAAAGTACATTAGAAGGAAATGCAAACTAAGTGTCTAAGCAAAGACACTCACTTTCCTTTTTCATGTTAGGAAAAGTATGAAGACTTAGAAGGGCAAAGGGGGAAGTGTCTACTGAGATAGGAATGTGGAGAGGGGGGATGAACTGGAGACGAGGGAAACCAACCAAAGAAAGTTACAGAGAAGGGAGAGGGAGACAAAAGTAGCAGGCACAGAGACAAGAAAAAAAAGGCAGAGATAGGGTTGCAGACACAAAGGGAGATAGAAAGTGGGGCAAGACGTTGCGTTTTAGGTATTTTGGCTGAAAACAGTTTTAATTGTATGGACTACTGTGTTATCAGTGTTACTATATTCTGAAACAATGAAAATAATACTCTATGTTTTTCTCCCCCCTGATTTGGAGTTGATTATACAACTTTGTCTTTGCAAAGTAGTGGAAACAGGACTACATTAGACACTCTGACTGCACATCTTAAAATGTTCTGCAAATATAGAATTACCTTTCACTGTGTCATTTAAATATTATAAAATTCTCATGAATAAGAGAAATTGGGAATGACAGAAGAATTTACTAAAATCTTTGCATACCCAGTTAACCAGGCAAGGATCTGTCACTTGTCAAATTTTAGAGATTTATTCATTTTTTCCCCCATATCCCCCCTCCTCCTACCCAAGATCTGAATTGTAAAGATTCATCTGGCACTAGAACCTTCAATGACAGGAGCCACCAGCTTCTATCCCTTTATTAAAAAGTCTTGATGTTATATTTTTAACTGAATTTCATATACTGGGAATGGGACAGTCAGACCCTTTTATTGCTTTACTGATCTCTTGCATTATATTCTTTTTCCAAAAAGACTCCTGTGGCCTAAACTCCTCTTCTTTCAACTCTTTAGATCCAGCATCAGAGACAACTCAGGATACCTGATTTTATATAAAAGATATTAAATGGGTACAAATAGATTGCAAGGTTATAAATCAATGTGGATTTTAGGATATATTGGCCATGGGTATATTACCAACGTTTCATGTAATCAGCATATGGATGGAATCATGAAACTTTTAGCCCATTGAGGATTCAAATATTACGTTATTGTTACCACTGAGATTTTATGAGATCACAAAATAATTTTATAGAAATACTAGCTGCAGGCTACATAAATATGCTGCGTGTCATCATCCACATCCACGTAATCTGTCCCAGTATCTAGTTTTGTTTCTGTAAACCCACTTTAATCACATGATTCTGTTACTAAAATTTTCCTTGAATTCCCTTTGTTTATCAAAAAATAGTGAAACTCCCAGACTTCTGTCCTCTGACCTACCTATTACCGACTTTATTCTTCACTTCTTTAACTTTCTACTCCAAGGAGACTTGATTACTACTCAATTTGCAAACTGAAAAATTTAAAGTAGTATCCAAACAATCACTATCAAACAATAGAAGCAAAGCCCCTTCATGCTCTTACACTTACACATGTGTTCAGCTTATCATGTCTTTTCACCAGTTCCCACTCACTCTCCAGAGCTTGGACCAGAATTTCACCTGACCCATGAGTCGTCTCTCTGTAGGATGGATATAAATGAGTTTCATGAGACAACCTAGTCAATTTTCCATGTAATCAAACAGCCCATGTTTGTATTCTGATAGTCTGGATATTTTGACCCCTCCAAATCTCATGTTGAAATGTGATCCCCAGTGTTGGATGTAGAGTTTACTGGGAGATGTTTGGGATATGGGGGTAGATCACTCATGAATGGATTGATGCCCTCCCCATAGTAATGAGTTACCATAAAATCTGGTTGTTAAAAAGAGGGTGGCACCATTCCCTCTCTCTCTTGTTTCCTCTCACTATGTGGCACCCCTGGCTCTCTCCCTGCCTTTTTTTTATGAGTGTAAACTTTCTAAGGCCTCACCAGAAGCAGATGCTGGTGACACACTTCTTGTACAGTCTGTAAATTTGTGGGCCACATACAGCCCTTTTCTTTATAAATTACCCAGCCTCAGGTATTTCTTTACAGCAAAGCAAAATGGACTAACAGATTCTGAAAGAGTGAGATAGATTATTGAGAATATTTTTTTTCCACTGGGAAATCTGAGTACCTAACCTTCTTAATGTAAAGAATGCTCCTACATCACACAGATCACAGTACATGCTAAGATTTCCTTACTTAGGGTTTCTCATCTTAACAGTATCAACAGATATCAGAAGGCATCTTCAATTAAAAATAAAATTTGAGAAAGCACAAACACACCTCCTGGGTCTCTCCTGGGACAACCTCCTGGGTCACTTAACAGATCCACTTATTTAATATCGGTCATAGTTTTCAGCTTCTGACAATTTTGCAAGGGCAATATTTGTTAAGATTTTGTTGTTAGATTTTCAATGGGCTTCATATAAATCTCCCAACAGTATTTTAAACAACTTGAGGGCCCAGGCTATATTGATGACATGGCATTTTGAAGCCTGTGTTTTGACTTCAGGTGCATTTTGATGTGGCTTAAAAGCAAACATTAAATCCTACGGAGACAAATTGGGATAGAAAGTGGCACAGGATTGGATAAAAATGATCAGTTTCAGGGATGGTGTGAGGTTCACGAATAGTTTGAGGAATGGTGGCAGGGCTTAGGAACAGAGTGTGATTCAAACATGAGGCAAGGGTCATAAGTCATAAGTACATGTCACACACAAGGATAATTGGGTAATTAAACATATTTCATTTTTATTACTTGGTTATTTTAAAAGAAATGCAAAAAAAAGTTATCATTAACAATGTCTAGCTTTGGAACATGTCCTAGCTTTTTAATCTCCCCTTTGAAAATAACTAGTTCTAAATACTTGTATGACATGAGTATTAACTGACTGCCTGTAGGACCATAGAGAAGAAGCAATTCTTCTGCTATATACATAACTAAGGATTCATTACTTTGAATTACCTTTGTATTCTGGTTGAATGGTATAATTGCTCGGCTGTAGTTAATGCATCTCAGCATCATTCATACACTATTCTTACACTACTCTGAGGCTGGGTGCAAAGGTGACAGTAACTGTGAAAAATAATTAAGGAAACCCTAATGTAATAATCTTCCTAGGCCATTAAGACATCTGAAAATGGGGCAACCATATGATGTACATAATGAGAACACTGTGCTTTTCCATTGCACATGCAGGTTGGTAGGTGCATGCCTGGCTTTCTCCTGGCCTCTTAACTCATTGTTTCATTTGTTTCTGAGCATTTGTTTGTGATCTGTTCCAATCTTTATCCCCTCCTCAGGTAATCCAAGTAAAAATTGCCTTGCATAGCTTGATTTCATTTGGTGTCAGTGGGATCTAGGGTCTGGGAACTATTTTCAGGAAATCTAAAATTTCTCAGATGATAGCTTCTGTTGCTTTGAAGAAACTGACTGAATTAAAGATTAGTTGAGATTTCAGTGTGTAGGGAGTTCTCAGTGGAATTTTAAAATCATCTGCCTTACTAGTTACTGGTATGCTTATGACCTCTTTGTGTGAATTGAAAAACATGGCTTCTCCCTGTGGGTACATGGCTGGGAGAGTGGGAAATGTTTCCTTGAGAATAAAAAGGTACAATGTCTTTCTGATAGTTACTCACTTACATGAGGCACACAGCTTGGTGACTCACCGTTTACTCTCCTGGCTTGACTCTGGTGTAGCACACAACCTGCATGATCATATATGGCACCCTGTCTGGTTAGTACAAAACTATAGTCATTAATCACAGAACCTTGGTAATTTATTACTCTGCACAATGTGTGTAACTTGATTGATATAAACACTAATATATTGTTTAGTCACATAAATATGTGTTTGTTTTATTAAGGCATGCCCCCAAGTCTGAAAATACTTGTAACAGGGTCATAATTACTAGCTCCAGCAGGTGGGTTGTAATACCATGGAAAAAGGCAGCCATCAGTGGTTCTTTGGGTAAATATCACAATCAACATAAAGAGAAGCAAACAAATATGAAACTTACTTTTTAAAAAGTGGCTTTATGGTGATAGGCAAATGGGAATAGAAACTGAAGACATAGTTTTAAACATGTCTGTCTACTATCCTCTAGCAGTTTGATTAATCCAGTGTACTCGATCATATAAGCCAACTGATGGTTTCCTCACATTCTGTCAACCACTTACCATTAACCACTGAGTTCTGAAGTCACTTACGAGTCACTGCTTAGTGTTGAACAATAAGAGTATTCAAAGGAAGTATAAAATAGGTCTTTTTCCTTGAAGCATTTATATCTGACTGAACACAAGACAACCCAAGTCCTAGTATAATTGAGAGTTAAATTACACTTTTTTATTGATGTAGTTAGAAACAAGGGAAAGAAAACTCCTGTGTGCTAAGTTTTTGGGTGTCTGAAAGTGCATTTGAACAATGATTTAATCAATTTTAATTGTTGCTGTTGTTGACCATAGAGAGCTACATTGTCCTAGCTTTTCCTCTCTGAAATGGAGCAGCCACAAAAGACCAGATCATTCATCCTATGCTTCCTCAAGTCTGATAACATTAGTGTTTCTCTCAGGTATCAGTTCAAGTGAGGAGTTGCCAATAGAGGCAAAGGGGAGATAACAAGTTATTTCTCCAGGTGTGTGTGTGAGAGTGTGTATGTGTGTGTGACAGTGCGTGTGTGTGTATAAGGTGCCTTAGAGAACTGCAACAATTTTTACCATCATTTTAGAGATAAGGACACAGAGGCCTTAGAGAGACGAATTGATTCGCCCAAGGTGGCACATTTTAGCCTTCAACTTATGGAAATTATTGTTACTATTAGTAAAATGCAAAATGCAACTCACAAGCGTATCAAAGGGCCTGAACTCTGCACCAAACTTTCTTCTTTTCTGTTTCATTATCATCATAATCTGCCACTCTTTACTGTGGTGCCTCAAGAAGAAGTGATGGAGTCTTAAAAACCACCTAGCTCTCCAGATTCAATTGGCAGGTTAATCGAAAACAATTTTTTTATAGCACAATAAAGGACCTGGGAACAGTGGAACATTAATATTTGTTTCCCAAAGAGTGGACCCTAAGAGAATAAAGCTGCATGCAATTGAATTATGGTACCCATAGTGTGGCGGATGCATTTTGCATTGCTTCATTTTATGCTGCCATTAATCAGACAGCCAAGAGCAAAGGCTGCCTCACCAACTGCCACCAGGGTACCCTGAGAGGATTGTCACCCCCACATTCTGAGGAAGGGAGGCAGCTTTCCTAAGTATCTTCTGTGATTACAATATAGTTTTCATGATGCATTCTTAATAAAACAAAAGGTGGCTCTCTGACAAAAATATCCTCTGGTTTTTATAATGTAAAATACAGCAATTTTATCAGCATTAACACTGATTGGCTGCCATTAGCCCCTTGCCTTCTAATAAAATTTATGATACCTTTCAGGAGCCCAATTTGATAGAAACTGAAGTGATTGCACCCTGCTTAGATATCTCTCTGGCATCTATTCCAACAATAATGCGGTAATTTTATGCATGAAATAGCACAATTGGCATAAATAGTTATAATACTAGGTGCTGTCTAAGGAAACTGGCTGGTGGAAAATTAGAAAGCGCTTCACACTTTTGAAACAGGTAATTAGGATTTTTCTTCGTGCTCATACAAGGCAGACTGGAGTTTCATTTTATATTTCATGTTTCATTAAAATATAGGTGTTAAAAATAAATGTTGAATTTAAGACTGCATATATTATAAAATTAAAGGTATAGTACACGGTAGGGGGTATGAAGTGTGCAATGGGACCTTGGAATGTTGTATTTAGTTGCAGTGGGAATATTTTTAAAAATAGCTGGACAAGTAGTTGAGCCTTGTTTCAAGCACGTTACTTTGAAAAGGATTGATTTAGAAATAAGTTGCATTAAATCACCAGATCTTTAACCCAAGAAGCAGTATGCTGCCTTAATTTAAACTCTAAATGAGTGATCTTTTAATTAGCAGGCAAAGGTAGGCTTTGGATCATGTGGGATTCACTGAGCAGTTTTGAACTTTGCATTGGGCTCAACAGTTCCCTGTCTATTCCACATTTCCATTCTGACCTTGGCTGCTCATTCAGACCTGAGCCAACCCCCAATGGAACCTTTTTGATTCTCTTGAACTGTGCTGTGGTTTTGGGAGGCGGGCAAAAGTCTGTAATGACACCATTGTATTAACCTCCACTTATGACCCAGCCAACGGGAGGCTTTTAAGTTTTCCCAGCTGTGTCATTAAATCTGTTGCTCTGGCTCCACTGACATGACACCATCACAATCCCAGCCACAGACTAATGACCACAGTTGTGAAGACAGCATGTTGTAGAAGAGAGTACATAGAGCTAAGAGTCCAGAAAACCAGACTTTTGTCTTCTTGTTTTGCCATAATTACCCATGTGGCATTAGGCATGACATCGAACATTTGTGTGTGTCTGTTTTCTCACCCATAAAACAGGAATTGTGCCCTCATTCCCTTTTTTAGAAGTTCATTGCGGAAAAAAACAGATTGCAAAACAAATAGAAAAGAAAAGACAAAATATGACACTCCACAGATGTACAGTATAATGCAGTGTTTTGATGAAAGTCTACTTTGTCCAGAAGCATTCATTTACTCAGGAACAAGCAGGTCTCATGGAAAGAAAGGCCAGTTTGTGGGTCAAATTAGACTAAACTCTCTGTACTGGCAGAACTGCTTTTCAAGAATGCTGTCACTGCTATAGCTTTTAATGCTTCTAAACTCAACTCCCTCCCTCAACCATGTTCCAGGAGTGTATCCCAATCAGCTTGTTTTTTTTTTTTTAACTGGTTAAGGGAATGTTGCTCATTCACCTGCTCCAACTAACACACTGGCAATTGTTTAACTGGGGTTAGATAAAAGGGAAGCTGACTTACAGATGAACCAAGAGGGGAGCTGATTATGCCACAGCCCTCAACTCAGTACATTTATCTTTCTGATCTCCTGCAAATTTTTTTTTGATTAAAAAAAAAAAAAGCTTAGCCAGGAACTAGTAGAAAGGATAAAGTAAAGATGGTGCTAAAAATATATGGATAGGCAAACACCAAGGCTGAGACCTTAGAAATCATGGTGAGGTGTGGGTAAATGAAGGAGATAATCAGCAGATAAAAGTTTCTACGGTCAAGAACACATAGAACTATAATGCCATCTCCAAAGTACTGCATTCATACAAATGATGTTCAAACAGTTGAAATCATGGAGATAAACTATTTCAAAAATTAAGGTCTTCTTTCTTGAGCTTTAGAGATATACACATTTATCCAAATGAATTTAAAACATGCACACAAATATTTATAACAACATTGTACATACTTTTCAAAACTTGGCAAGATTTACTTCCATGGGTTAGTGGATAAACCAACTGTGATGCATATATGCTATGGAATATTATTCAGCAAGAAAAGTAAATGAGCTATCAAACCACATAAAGAAATGGAGGAAACAGAAATGCAGATTGCTAAGTGAAAGAAGCCAATATGAAAAGTCTACATTCTGTAAGATTCCAAATATATGACAGTCAGAAAAAGGCAAAGCTACAGAGACTGTAAAAAGATCAGCTGGGTGTGGTGGCTCACACCTATAAACCCAGCACTTTGGGGGTCTGAGGTGGGTGGATTACTTGAGGTCAGGTGTTCGAGATCAGCCTGACCAACACAGTGAAACCTCATCTCTACTAAAAATACAAAAATTAGCTGGGCGTGGTGGCACACACCTGTAGTCCCAGCCACTCGGGAGGCTAAGGAAGAGAATTGCTTGAACCCGGGAGATGGAGGTTGCAGTGAGCCAAGATTGCGCCGCTGCACTCCAGCCTGGGTGACAGAGTGAGATTCCATCTCAAAAAAAAAAAAATTGTAACTATGCCAGAAGCCTAGGGAGAGGGAAAGAGATAGGCAGATTGAAGTAGATATTTAGGGCAAAGTATCCTAAATGATACTACAATGGTGGATACATGTCATTATATTATATGTTTGCCAAAATACATAGAATGTAAAATGCAAAAAGTGAATCCTTAAGTAAATGATAGACTAAAGTTAATAATAGTGTACCAATATTGATTTATCAATTATAACACATGTTCCACAACAATGTGTGATATTAATAATAGAAGAGCAGAAGAAGCAGGGTAAGGGACTAAAGACTATAAGGAAACTGTACATTCTGCTCAATTTTTCCATAAATCTAAAACTGCTAAAAAAAACAACATTATTTTATTTATTTATTTTTATACATACAGGGTGTCTATATGTTGCCCAGGCTGGAGTGCAGTGGCAATTCACAGGAGCCATCACAGCACACTACAGCCTTAAATTATTGGGCTCAGAAATCCTCCTGCCTCAACCTCCTGAGTAGCTGTGACTAGGGGTGTACAGCACCAGTCCCAAATTTTTTCTTGAAGTCCATGCAAATTAAAGAGAATGGTGGTTTTGTATAAGAAAAATACTTTTCTTACAATTTTTGCAGATATGAGAGCAAACCGTGCCAGTGATTTAGAAAGGTATTACAAAATACTCTCAAAATTTAAGATGTGTGAGAACTATACCACAGAAAGAACGACTGCATTTATTGTGACTAAGTAAAATTGTAAGATCTCTGGCAGTTATTCTAATTTTCAATAGAAAATCATAAAGCAGGGGAAAATTTCAGCATTGATAAAAAAATTTCACTGCAAATTTTGTTCATTATTTCTATCATATATTCTAGTGATTGCAGTGTAAAGATAGGGCCTCTTAATGTAATAATATATTCATATTCTCAAGCAATGCTAGAAACAATGTCTAGTCTACCAGAGAGGTGATTATGCAAAGGGAATTGGGGACAATGCTATACTTATTAATCTTTATTTTAGTACTATATTCTAGACAGACGTTTCTTCATGTTATAGTTATTCTGCATCTATCATTAAGGCAACTTGCCCAAAAAATTTTAAGAGGATTTTTACAAAAGAAATTGAGACTAACATGTCCCTCTTCTCTTTGTCTTTTGTACTCCAAGTAGGATTATCTTTCTAAATCATAAAGTTGATCATATTCTTTCTTCCATGTGGTGGAAGGAACTTATGGTCTCCAGAGAGAATGTCATATAAAAAAACATGTCAGCCTTTTTCCTCACATCCTCTCACTCGCTTCTCCCTGAAGAAGGATAGAGAATGGTTCAATGACTGGTGAAAGTGAGAGCTGGTCAGGTGTGGTGGCTCACATCTGTAATCCCAGCATTTTGGAAGGCTGAGGCAGGTGAATCACCTGAGATCAGGAGTTCGAGACCAGTCTGGCCAGCATGGCAAAACCTTGTCTCTACTAAAAAAAAAATTAGCCTGGCATGGTGGCACACACCTGTAATCCCAGCTACTTAAGAGCCTGAGGCAGGGGAATCCCTTTAACCCAGGAGGTGAGGGTTGCAGTTAGCTGAGACCATGCCACTGCATACTAGCCTGGGTGACAGAGTAAGACTCTGTCTCAGAAAGAAAGAAAGAAAGAAAGAAAAAGAGAGAAAGAGAGAGAGAAAGAAAGAAAGCCTACTTACATCTCAGACCTTTCTTTTCCCCATTTTAGGAATGGCTGGCTACAGGATGGCATAGACTTACAAGTTTCTGTTCTTCTGCATTAAGAAACTTTAAGTGGAATTATTTTGTTTGATTCACACAGTATATCTACAGCATCTGGAACCTGGCACATAGTAGGTTCTCAATATTTATTGGATCAATAAATGGGTAATGACATCAGTGTGAAGGACAGTAATTCTAGATAAGTGTATCAAACCCCGAAGACCCAAATTCCTCCTGGGGTGGGCTGACTTGAGTACTAGATGAGAAGGGAAAGTACTAGGAAGCCTGCCTATGGCTACCCATCTGAGCCACATTATATCATCCAATCTTGTCAGATATAAAATGGATACTGATTCATGGATAATACTTGATTCCTGTCTTTTTTTTCAATTTGATTTTTAACTTGCAGAAGAGAGGATCATGATATACTTTTGTTCATACATACCAGCGTTAATTTCCTGCTTGAAACAATAGTCTATAGCAAAAAGTTCAAATTTGTTAGGATGATAATCAATGATGTTTATAAATTTTACGTAATTATTATGAAGAAAGAAAAGTGCAGCTAGGTTGGATAACTGAGAAACTCAATTAAGGATAAGTGAATAAACAAAGGAAGATTAATAAGAAATATAGAGAGTCAATGCATTTCAACTAAACATCATGATAAAACCTTATTAATCAAAAATATTTATATGCTGTATCAAGATATTGAAATAAAATGTCAATTATGCATGCTATTCTTACATATTTTGCATAGATTTTTTACCTTTTATCACTTTTAAACATCATTATATCTGACTGATTTTTTATAGTTTCAAAACGGTTCAGTTTAAGCTCAGATATCTGGTGACCTGTCCACATAGGTTGTATCACTAACATGAATTTTCTGTCCAGTGAAGAAACATGCTTTCATAATTTCAATACATTAATGCAGAATATGCTTTTTGAAGGAACAGACTCATTCCATTGGGAAATGCTTTCTAGATATCTCAAACCCAGAATGCTACTACAAACATTCTAAAGTGTACGTTAAGAAACATAAGAGTTTACTAAAAATTGTTTGTTTTATTTTATCTACACGAAGTCATCACACTGGTTCACTTTAAAACTTGCAATATGCCTTATGCTTTGAATAAAGATAAACTGATCAAAAGTAAAAGGAATTTCCACAACAAAAATCAGAAATTCTTGCTACATAAATTTCAGAGAGCAAGCAACATACAAATTTTCCTTTAAGAGTCAGTTTTTGCTAAAGAGTAAAGTTCCCGTACATAAGACTGTAGAGAGAGAGAAAAAACAATCACAGTAACAACTTCATTTTAGCTTGAAAAATTGTTAGTTCATTTATTTAACGAATGTTTTGCATGCTTATTGGGAAGAACAGTGGGATCATGAAAAGAATGTAAGACAAACTTCCTAGGTTTGAGACTTTGCTTGTTAATGGTTTATTTGACAATTTATTTACCATTTTTTCAAGATATAGCTTGCCCATTTTATGAATTGGAGAAAACAATGACTACATAATCTATGGTAAACATTAAATAAGATACTATATAAAGAATCCAGCACAGCGTACACAGAAAATCATGTTTTATCTTCTTTCCTCACGTAACTCTTTTCTCTCCTCATGTTCTGAATGTTAGGGGACTAGAGATAAGCCAAATATTTTATTGGCCTTAAGAGTTGACAGTTTAGTGAAAGAGGTCATTCAAAAGCAAAACACACTCATCAAAACACAAGTGTTTCAAAACAGTTAAGTTAAAGCTCAGCTATCTGGTGACCTGTCCACATGGCTGTATTACTAAACCATAAATATTCACTAAAGTAAAATATTATTAATATTCCTAATAGTATTAGAGTATTTCTAACTCTGGGATCAGAAATAATCATAAATAGTTTTTAATGCCTTAGAAGCACTGTGCTCCTTCAGTTTTTAGGTTCTAAACACAATGTGAGAAACTAAGAGAGATAGGAATGTAGGTGTGGTTTCTGCCCACCAGGAACTTTATATTTTAGATGGGATAAAACTGCATATAGGTAAAGCACCTATACAATAACACTCAACACTGCATGATCAACTGCCAGATCACGTGGATATATGCTAAATAAAACCACATACAGTGAAAATTAATACATCTCGAACTACTCTATAACAGAATGATGTTCAACTACAACTTGAAAAACGAAACTTTTCAGATATTAGAAGAAACCATTTATTCACTCATTCATTGAGAAAACCAATATTTACTACCAGGTAACAGAAACTGTTGTATATGCTGCAATGCAATGGTGAATGAGCTAGAAAAATCTCCTGACCTAATGGGGTTTATAGACTGCAAAGAAGAAAATAAACAAATAATTATGTAATATTGTTTGGGATGGTGATGTGAGGTAAAGAGGAAAGTCGTGAATGACACTTAAGTTTAGAACTAGCTGAATTCTGGAACCATTTGTGAAAATAGGGAAGAACCTGATTTGGATTGGAGTGAGGCAGTAAAAAGAGTCCTCAAGACTTCTGTATTCAACTACTAGTTTAGCTTGATGTTTATATGTCATTCAACTCTGGAGCTGAATGGAAAGGCTAAGACTAGAGATATCATTGTAAAGGTGTTAGTGGACAGATGACTCTAAAAACCATAAACTTGGTGGCACTCCAAGGCACAAAGTGGTAATCTAGAAAAGAAGACAAGACAAGACAAGACAAGACAGCAGAAGTCTAATACCGGTGGGGAAGATGAAGACAAATCAGCTTAGGTGTCTGGGAAAGCAGGCAGTGAGTTAGGATGTATAACTGGAGGGGAAGGTATCTCAAAAACCAGTGAATAAAGTGTTTCAAGGATGAGAGAATGATTAACTGTGCCAAATGCTGCTACAGAGTAGAGGAAGATTAGAACTGAGAATCCGCTAATGGATTCATCTACATGGAGGTTTTTGGTGACTTCACAAGAGGAGGGTCATAGGAGTGACTGGATGAAAACTTGACTGGAATGGCTTCAAAGATAAAATTGGAGTTTAAGAAATAAAAAGAATGGGTAGAAGACACTATTTTCAGCAGTTTTCCTACCATGAGAGGCAGAAATATGTATGAGTGAAATGAAGGGCCACAGAAATTGTTAAAATGGGAGGTGTTAGAACTAGTACTTAGACTGATGAGAACACACAGTGGAGTAATTGATGATGCAGTTAAAGAGAGACAAGTAAAATTGCAGGAACAAAGCCCCTTTGAGTATTTTAGAGATGATGGATCCAGTGTGGGAGAGGAATGTTTGGCTTTCAGTGAAGGTAAGAAAAATTTACTCACTGTAACAAAAGAGAAGCATTGTAAAATGAGAGTGCAGATATATTGGTGGGTTTGGTAATGGGAGATGAGGTTGTTATTCTCTTCCAATTTCTTTGTTTTCTCACTGAAATGAAAGTTGAAGTCATTAACAGAGTAAGGAGGGTGAAAGTATGTTAAAAGTTTGAGAAAAAAGGAAAAGTTGTGAAGGTGTTCTAGAGATTTGGAGAGTGGAGGAACTAGGAATATATAAAACACTGCAGAAACATTTTAAGAGCTCACAGGAGATGAAGTGTTATAAACTTAAAGTGAAAGCAATCAGCATTATCATATTTTTCCCAATCCATGTTCCTTAGCTTTCAGGGATACATGGGATAGTTGAGAAAAGGAGTTTCACCAAGAAGAGATGGGAGGGCAAGGGACTGAGTACGTGATTAAGTCTGGAGTCTAAGCTGGGGAAGGAGAGAAGACAAAAAAATGGGTCTTTGATAATGAAATAGTGATGGGCTATAAATTAGAGACCAGTGTTGATGGATTGTTTGCTGGAGACAGTGGCATAAACGTGTGAGGGATTCATTAAATAGGAATATACAGGTGAAATTTTGGAGGAAATGATATTACTGGTGGGTCAAAGTTTAGGGTGTGATATGAGAGTGGGAGGTTTTATTGAGGTGGGAAACTCATATAAACAGTTTATGTGTAGTTTGAAAATCGTTATAATTTTGAAAAGTAGGTGTAAGTAAACATGGGACTCCATTGATTAAGCCCAAATCTTTATTTGAAGAAGAAGAAAAAAAATTTTAATGGAGACAATTAAACATGACCTTAACACCCAAGTAATAACACTGGCATAAAAAGAATTGTTATTTATATTTTCCAATCTCTTAGTAAAACCAGTAAACAAAAGCACCTGACATAAAAAATATATATGTAAACTCAATGAAATATATTCTAAATAATTGCTTTGTTTTCTATTGTGACTTGTAGTCTAATATCATTTTCAAGTATTGGAAAGCATCTGGTTTGCTACATATTGCTCTAAGTGACTACACCCTCGTTTCTAGTAGCACTCTTGTTTTTGAAGTTCTATTGCCAACACAAAATCATAAATAAAAATAATTATGTGCTAGTTAGGAAGATGCACCAAAGTCATGAATTTCAAAGAAAAATGTAACAAATCAACAGTTCAGGAATTACCAGGAAAGATATCAACTTGTATATCTGATTTTTTTCTTTAAAAATATTTTATATCATTCTATTATAAAGACGCATGCACACATATGTTTCTTGTGGCACTGTTTACAATAGTAAAGACCTGAGAACCAACCCAAATGCCCATCCTGGATAGACTGGACAAAGAAAATGTGGCACATATACACCATGGAATACTATGCAGCCATAAAACAACAATGAGTTCGTGTCCTTTGTAGAGACATGGATGAATCTAGAAAGCATCATTCTCAGCAAACTGGCATAAGAACAGAAAACTAAACACTGCATGTTTTCACTCATAGGTGGGTGAAGAACAATGAGAACACTTGGGCGCAGGGAAGGGAACAACACTCACTGGGGTAGGTTGGGGGACAGTGGAGGGGGAGGGACATCATGGGGCGGGGAGGATGGAGAGGGATAACACCGGGAGAAATCCTCCTGATAACACCACACCACCTGATGTAGGCAACAGGGGCTAGTTGGGGGCCAGGAATCGAGATGGCCAACCACCATGGCATATATGTACCTATACAACAATCCTGCAGGATACAGGATGTGCACAAGTACCCCAGAGCCCAAAGTACAATTTTAAAAAATTGATGATTAAATGCTCTTTATACCATAAATTTTTTTTTTAATGTTGACATATTTAGTTATATTTTTAAGTTCTTACTTGAGAGAGGATTTTTGTATAAACCCAAGTACCGCTCCCTCTTCTTTGTCTATGCCCATTGTAGGTCTAGGTCTTTGTGTCATAAGACTTCAACACAGACTCCCCCTCGCCCCCTTTACCTGCTGGCATGGAAGAACTCCAGAGCGTCAGACTGGTGCCCATTCATTATGAAGTTAGGACAGGTAACGTTACCCAGATGTGAAATGTCCACTTGCCAGAGGCTAATGATGACATTTTATCCCAGACCAGTCATGAGTACAGTTCCATAAAAACAAGAACATATGTTGGACATAAAATAATATTAATTAATACAACTAAAAAATAGCTAACAATTGTGATAATTCAACTATTATACCCATATAAGGTTGTCTTAAATATCATTTTTCTATTCACTTAAAGAAATTAATTTTAGTCATTTGAGAAACCATAATGAATCTGAAAGAGCTAGTTTGGCTGCCAGGGTAAATACTTAATTAGGCTCTTCTGCCAGGTGCTTTCTGAGCAGACTTACTCTGGCGAATTGCAATGAGACAGGCTCCGCTGCTCTCAAAGGTGACGGTGGCCCAAGTGAGGACAGTTGATTAACTTGGTCTACATCCCTCAAATGTGTTGAGATTGCATGATGAGACTAGCCTACTGATGAAATTAAGCTCCCAGGAGTTGCTCTCCTTAAATCAAGGGGCATCTTACTTGAAGGGAAGGAATATGTGCCTCAGACCAGGTCTTTCACCATCTGTTCAGTTCCTGGTTATAAACAGGATTTTAAGGCAAACACAATTCCTAATTTCAGGAAATATATGTTTGAATTTAACTAGAGAAAGGCTAGGTTTTTGTTTGTTTAGCCAAAAGTGTTTTTCAAGGTAAAAGAAGGGAGAGGTAAATAATGCAATAATGTAATAAGTGTGTGTGTGTATGTGTGTGTAAACACATTCTATGTGCCAGTCACTCATAAGTGGTTCCCATACATTATCTCATTTAAGAAGCTTCTTCATATTTAATGTGTGCTAGAAATAATCAGAAATACTGATAACTCTCTGCTTTTCCATTCACTGAGAAACTTTTATCAGAAAGTAAGACATAAACACATTTACCAGAGAACAGCATGATAGAATTAATCAAGTATAAGACTCATCTATAGGCTATAAGTCATGTATGCATGATAAATTCAAAGAAGAAATATATATTTGGGTTGGAATTGATCAAGACTTACATGAGGAAAAACATGAGTATTGAACTAGAGTAATTTTTTTAATAATTAAAAAGGTGGTTCCTGGCTATGTGGAGGGGGAGAAATACATGTACAAGAACTCAAATGATGAAGATTTGAATCCAAGGATAAAGAAATAATCCATTTCAGCCTCTGGAGCTTCTGGGCAGCTCAGAAGAGTACTTACCATTCTAGTCCTGTTATCCATAGAAGTTAAATTGGTTCTAGTGTAATTCACAGGCTGATAAAGAAGATAGGTCTTCATTTGATCCAGCAATCTCATAATTGGATATATATCCAAATGATTATAAATCATTCTGCTATAAAGACACATGCACACGTATGTTTATTTCAGCACTATTTACAATAGCAAAGATGTGGAACCAACCCAAATGCCCATCAATGATAGACTGGATAAAGAAAATATGGTACATATACACCATGGAATACTATGCAGCCATAAAAAAAGAATGAGTTCATGTCCTTTGCAGGGGCATGGATGAAGCTAGAAGCCATCATTCTCAGCAGACTAACACAGCAACAGAAAATCAAACACCACATGTTCTCACTTATCACTCATAAATGGGATTGAATGATAACACATGGACTCAGGGAGGGAAATATCACACACCAGGGCAGGGGTGGGGAGCAAAGGGAGTGAGAGCATTAGGACAAATACCTAATGTATGTGGGGCTCAAAATGTAGATGATGGGTTGATAGGTGTGGCAAACCACCATAGCTCATGTACACGCATGTAACAAACCTACACATTCTACACATGTATCTCAGAACTTAAAGTAAAATAAATAAATAAATAAATAAATAATATTTTAAAAAGACGGGTCTTACACACAGAAAAAGTCTTACCTACAATTGGGATGACATTTTACTAGACACACATGCAATGTTTCTATTCTGAGATTTTTTTAAAAAAATATAAACAACCTTAGGAAGGGGATTGGTTAAGTCTGTAATCTCAGAGTAAACTAGTTTCCAAAACCACATTCCTTCTTGGCAGAAAAATAGCTGCATGAGAGGATTGGGCATATGTTTTATGTGGCTGCAGAAATTCAGGACTCAGGTGGTCCTGCCTGGCTTTACATCCCAGCTCTGCCACTTAACTAGTTCCATGCCTCCGGGAATATTTGTCAACAACTTCAAGGCAAGATAAAAACTGTAGCCAATTTCAAGGTGAATTTCTGAGGCTCAAAGAAGTGTCCTATGAAAAGTGTAGTTCTTGAAACATAATAAGCAATCTCTAGATATTTGCTGTTATTATTTTGAGAAGCGATAGAGGGCTAGAGAAAACAGTGAGGAGCATAAGGACTTTAGGCATTAGAAGTATACCAAGGATGTTGGTGGAACAAAAGGGAAAAAGAGCACCTTGGCTATTTTGTAATTTTTCACTGGCTGATCCTGCAGAGTAACTCAGAGAAGTGTTTTGCAAATAGGCCATAAGATTTCCTACTGGTATAATCTTTCACAAATTAGTGGTCATAATATCCTGTCATTTCTGTATTCTAGAATGCCTCCTGTTCCTTTAGTGCCTTCTTTCCCCATGATGGCTCTCTGATAATTTTTGGAAAGTGATGTGCCCAGTGTTTATTTCACCAGGCCCCAGACCTTCACTCCATGAAGCCAGGGTTTGCATGCTGCCCTCGGCCTGGGGACAGTGGGAGCAGATTGCTGGCTATCTGAGTAGTACTTGTTAAGTTATTTTCCCACATGAAATCATCAGTCACAGGCTGGCAGATGACCTCAGCATGGCCAGGGAAATTCACACCTATTTATTAGCAAAAGGAATGAAGCCAGAGTGAAGCTGATGGTTTAGGTATTGTTCAGCCACATCAGGAAATGCATTATTGCTGGGGCAATGCAGTCAACACAGCTATTTTGAGACCAGCTTCCTATTTGTTCCCCCCCAAATAAGTTTCTAGTGAATTTGAGACCACTGAATATCCCTGGGGTTCTTCCTGGTTTTTCTGGTCCAGGGAGAAGGATATTGTGTTTTTTTCCATTACAGGTGTGAGAAAAATGTTGGAGGCTACGTTTCCTCATCACAGGGTGAGAAACTCAAACTGTTTGGATATATTTATGTAAAAAGCAAGAGTATTTTGTTTTAAGATTACCGTTTTAGTATGTTTCCATTCACTTAAAATAAAAATCTTATTTCGAAGTGTCTTAACAATGGTGCTAGGAATATCTCATTTTTTGGTAGAAAACAATATTAAACTATTAACAATCCATTTAGGGTAATTTTTTTTGGATATGAGTTTTGGATGAGTTATTTAATCTTTTAGCTGAGTTTGTTTTTAAAAAAACTGTAAACCATATTTATCTGGCCAAATTTCAAGTTTAATTTTGTTCTAGGAGGTCCCCTGTCTTTGTCGGGTTTGCATACAGGTTAGGGAGAGAAGAATAAGAAACATAAAATCATTAGAGAACTGAAAAGGAAAATTTTAATGTGTTGCAAATTTGTGTACTATATGGAGGATAATTAGGTTAAAAGGATACAGGTGGGAGGGATGAATGTCAACTGAGTAGCCAGCCATGGTTTCACAGAGGGTCTGAAATTAAACTGGACTTTGCCAGATGGACCGACCGTGGATCAACACAAAAAACATAGAACGACAATAAATTTAGAGATAACAGCATAAGCAAGGATGGAAGGGTGGGAAGGAGCTGGGTAATGTTGATAACGGCATTCACTCAGCTATTCAGCAGTATGGGGGAGACCACATCCAGACTAGGGGAACATTCCATCTGTTGTAATCCTAAATATTCTTTATGTGCTTTACAAAGTGCTTTAAAAATGTAAGGAGATAGCCCGGGCATGGTGGCTCACACCTGTAATCCCAGCACTTTGGGAGGCTAAGGCAAGTGGATCACCTGAGGTCAGGAGTTCGAGACCAGCCTGGCCAACATGGTGAAACGCTGTCTCTACTAAAAATACAATAATTAGCTGGGCAGGCACCTGTAGTCCCAGCTACTTGTGAGGCTGAATCAGGAGAATTGTTTGAACCCGGCAGGTGGAGGTGGCAGTGAACCAAGACTGTGCCACTGCACTCCAACCTGGGCAACAAGAGTGAAACGCCGTCTGAGAAAAAACAAAAAAGTAAGGAGATGGTTTGGCGAACAGTGGTAAGCATAGGGTCAAACTATCCTGGGCTTAAATTTCAGGGGTGCCATTTACCAGCTGCATGACCTTGGCCAAGTATTTAAACCTCTTTATATCAGTTTGCTCATTTGTAAAATGGCACCCTGCCCTGAATAGACTGTTGTGGAAAATGAAAAAGTAAATGTCACTGAGACCTTGTGCTTGCTGTATAGAAGAGAACTTGTGAGTGGTTGCTAGTATTATGGCTGCCATTACTGCTATTATTTTTAGTAGTAGCAGTAGTGCTCTGATCTTTGGAATAAGATTAGATTGATAAGTGGTATGGAATACAGTTATACACATAGTGTCAAACACAAGGTAGGGAGATTATATTTAAGGTGACCATATACCCCTATTTACATGAGGCATTTTCCATTTACACCTATGGTCTTGACATAAATACTGAGTGCGCCTTTTTTTTTACTCTTGAATGTGTCCTGGTTTGAGCAATAAATTATATGGGCATGTGTTTCATAACTGATGCTGTGTAGATTTTTGAGCAGGGAAAATGATGGGCTGGAGATGGTGCTTTAGTGAGATTTCTGTGGCCATGACATCCAAGGGGCTTAAAGGTTGGATGCCAGGGAGAGCAGCAAGGATGCTCTTATGCATAGCAATGGAGACCCCAGAACACAAAGATAGTTACAGAAGAGGGAAGTTCCTGGTAAATTCTAGTAACAAAAGCAGGAGGAAAGGAGCATTCTCTTCTTCCTAAATCTGACCCTTGACCCCTCACATTCTTCACTTAGTTCTCAAGCCCTTCTTAGCAGAATTCCTGTGCAGAATTACAACCTATGATTGATGGAAACCCCTAAGATCAGGCGGCCAATCTATTCCATCCTGGGGAGAGGAGTTGAGACTCCCAATCACTCTGACTTGATCTGGCATACCTTACTCAGACAGTGTAAGAAATAACGGTGTGATGACTTTCTGGCTTTCCTGGGCATTTATAATTGCCCCACGTTCAAACTGCTCTGATGATTTATGGTGAATGGCCTTGCATCATGCTCCAAACTTGGGTTTCTCCTCTTTGACGTTTGGCAACAGGCCAGTCTCAAAGACAGTAAACTTTTCTAGTGAAGGTGGACAATTTAGCTAAAACAAACAAAAAATACCATTATAAAAAAGAAAAAGAGCAGAATGTGTATACTGAGAGTTTCTAGTAGCTGGGGGAGATAATTCTTAGCTAAGCACGGTGTGGCTGACAGTAGGAAGGCAGAAGCTGGACTGAGCAGGGCAGAATTCTCTGCATAATTTAGGTGGTGACAGCGGGGAAGAACTCCAGGAGGATGAAGAACAGGGACCTGAGCTTGAGCACTTGCTGAGGAGGACAGACAGGAGAGGACCTGTGAGGCTTGGAGAGGGACTTTCGTAATGATATAACTATGTCTGGGTATCTATGTGGTTGTGTGCTACGGGACTGCACCGTAAACCTTCCTCTGTCTCACAAATGTGATTACTGTAACAAAACATTCTGCACTGATACTTGATGCTTTTGGTGCCTGGGCATTTTATCTGGCACTATGGGGGAGCAACTGGGTCATGTGGTTAAGTGAGACAGTGAGAATTTGGGGTCAGTGTATTCAAATCAGGTGCAGTAGACTCTAAGCTACACTTGTATGTACCAGACTGTAATGAAATCTAGACCAAAATAAAATATTAAGTAAAAGTTCTGGGTTTTGGATATTATGTTTCAAATATTTTTTGCACAGACTTTTGACCAGTAAAGTCTCAAGGAGGGTCACCTTGTCTGAATAAGGAAGTTCTTTGGGAGTGTTACCATAAAAACCCCAAACAAATTAATGCCTATAAATGTTTAATTGCTGCAAAGGAGCTCTTAATTTAAAGAGGATCCAAAGTGAACCCTTTGGTAAAGCATGGAATCTTTTGTAATGCAAATAAACCCTCCCACTGTGCTATTATCTTATCTTGTAAGTTTCTGAATTGGGAAAATGCTGGGCCCACCTGTACTCCATTCACTGCACAGTGAGAAAACCCAGCATAATAGATAGTGAGCCCTAGGAATATTTCAACCCTAGCAGCATGGTTCACTGTTGTCTATGACATGTTGTTAAATTATTGATACCCAACCAGGCTTTGGGACATGGGCTTTGTTGTTCTGAGCTAACAAAGCCACCTGAGAGAAAGCCATAATGAGAGAGCAGGGACTTAGCTGTGATGGGGTGATGCTTCCGGGCAGTGAATCCTTCCCACAACAGGAGAGGGCTACAAATTATTTGGACTGACCACTCTTGCAAAAAGGAAGAGAAAATAGGTGCATTAATGAAATTCTTACAACAGATGGCAAACTGTCCTTGGATTCTCTGGTGGGGGAAAAGGGGAAAAAAACTTTCAAAAAATGTTTTTTATGAGTTTATCACACTGAATCCACTTACTCTGAGGACTCACAGAGAGCTGTGTAAGAGACATTCACTTAAATTATTTAACAGAAGATGACAGAAAAGAATTAAAGAAAGAAATTTTCCTATCTCAAGTTAAAACAACAATCTACTCTCTATCCACGGGTAAATCTCTGGGTCCAGATGGTTGCCCAACAGAATTTTAGCAAACATTTGGAGAGATAATAAGGCCTGTAACAGCAGATAATTACTCACTTATATATGGCTCAGTGCCCCCTCATCTACATCAGTTTCTATAGCAGGTTTTTTGCCAAAAGAAAGGAAGCAGACCCCAGCTCTATTTTCTCATTTGTAACATTCTTTTGCTTCACTCTGTGCGGATGCCAGGAATCATCACTTTAATTTCAGTGTCCTTATGAAGACCTTTGAGCACAATGAGAAGATGAGACAACATTAAATATTACTGAACTGGGGTATGAAAGCAGCTACAAGAAAATCCTGCAAGAGAATAGGTAAAGATCCAGTTTAGTTGTCAAAACACATCAACTGATGGAAAGGTGTAGGGGAGGGAGATCCCATTTTCCCTTCTTCTTCACTTACACCACTCTCTTTCTCAAGAGAAGGCATTAAAGATGGCATTTGGGGAACACATAGGACTGGACATTCACTCAGAGTATAAAGAGCAAAGGTCGTGGGCATTTTCAACAGCAACAAGTTTATAGTCATTTTCCCGGGGGCTAAGTGAAGCCCAATGAGTTTAACAAGAGTCTGTGCTCTAAAGCTTTGAAGCAAAAGTAAGGCTCCAAACTACAGGCTTCACTGACCAGGCAGGCTATAAAAGTCCCTACAAATTATAGATGCTTCAGAGAGACTATAATCCTTAACTCTTATGGATTTTTCTTTGTGCCTCTGAAGAACATTTTACAGAGATGAGCTAATTAATCCTCTAACCAACCCTATGATTCAGAATAAGTGATTTTTCCCATTTTATGGATGGAGAAACTGAGTGCCAAGAGTCTTGCCTTTTAGCTGTCAACAGTTTGAAGATGAAACAAATTTGGAACAGCTGGTAAATACTAAGTCATTTCAACCTCAGTCAGGCGTATCTGTCAACCAGCTCTCTGTTAACTAGACTGTGACATCCATGCACTGAAAGCACACTCGTATTTATTGATAAATGCAATGATAATAGCCATTTATTGAGTGCTTAATATGTCCTGCACTGTACATATGTTGAGTGATCAGTCTTACCATCCTTTAGAATGGCAGCTCTCATTCTTGGCTCATGCATATTAGAATACACCTGGGAGACATTAAAAATCCTGATTCCCACTTCCCAGATCAAATAAACAGAATCTGTGTGGAGTGGGTTCCAGGCTTCAGTCCCTTTCCCCAGGTAATTACAATATGCAACCTAATTTAAGAACATATTTGCTAAGAAGGCTATAAAGGAGAAATACAAAAACGGAAGGATATCCAGAGTTAATAATAGGTTCTTGTTTTATTTTGTTTTTAGATAAAATGGACTCGAGTTATAGGATGAATAGAAATGACCAGTAGAGAAGAAACAAGAAGCAAACAGAAGAGAAATGATCATTATTGAAATATGTTCCCAGAGGAAATAAGACAATGAGTATTTGCACTTTCTCTTTTATGTCTCTTTTGCACACTTACAGATTTCTATTGTAGCAGCTATTATCCTAAAATTTTTGTTACGCATCTGTCTTTTTTCAGACTATACATTGTTTAAGGTGTGGGTCAGTGATCTGGACATTTCTTATGGCCAGAACCTGAAGCAATGTCTGGGATATAACAGACTCTCAGCTATTGCATGTATTAAAGAAGGAACTTGAGAAATTTAAGAGTATTTTCTTCCTGGAAAAGAGACTCCAATTGTCTTTCACACAGAGCTTGAAACTCATACCATTAATCACTCTTAGAGGCTAAAGCGCTGATAACCTGAGTGAAGAATTGGTTACAAGGACATTACAATGCACCATGCTACCTTCAGCCATTTGTGCTTCTGCATAAATTGTTTTGACCGATAAGCCAATCAGTTACCAACAAGACCCAAAAGGAATGAGAATCTAAACAGATTGTCACCATTTGGTGGATTTGCACACCAAAGAGGATAGAGCCTACAGTGTTGTGGTCTGCTTTCAGACTTCTGAGTGGCAACAGGGTAAGGTCTGTAAAATCAAGTCGGAATAAACAAGTCAATTGTGTGCATGGAGGTGGGGTGGATAAGGGGAAGAGGGGCTGGTGGAAGACAATTGCACCCAAAATTCTTGTGTGTCAAAGGCTGGCTTTGGAGTCAAACTTATGCCCTCAAATCATGTGATCATGCTATCACTCAGCAACATTTGTGCTTATCAGTTTTGTATGTCTAGGCTGCCCAGAAAATTGATGAGTAACAGAAGATACCACTTATCATAGATGAACCAAGTCATCCCAGAGAGAGCACTATTTGAAGATTTGTGGAACGTTCTGTGAATTTAGAAAAGCATCCCATACCATGATTCAGTTCATGACCGTGATTAGTAGAGATCCAGATCTCATGGCATTGCCCAATGCTCAATGCTCTCTGTCAATACCTGAGGGGTAAGTTGACCTTGCTTTCGTTCCACGTTATAAACTGCACCATCTTCCCCAAATGTTCTGTATTGCTTTTCTTGACTCCAACCCTAAATTATTATTTTCCTCTCTTGGATGTTTACTCTATGCAGCATATTTCTTCATAGTCTCAAATTATCCCCTAAATATTCTTTCCTGATCTTTGCCTTAATCTTGAAATGATTTTACTTTTAAAACAATTAATTCAATGTTACTACTCTCTGGTCTGAATTTTCCATCTTTCCAGCTTGTTTGTTCAAACAACTCTACCATGAATGTTCAGACCTGCAGCTTTCACCCCTATTTGTTTTGCTGTCCATGGGCTTTTAATCTTTCACTCTCCTTCCTATGCAGCTTAGATTGCTTGACCCAACGTTACAATAAACATTACATAAATGCTAAATCCTTCTGCCCCTCTGTTCTATATTGCTCTTATCTGGGACAAATCCCAAACTTGGATGAAACTATTGCCAGGAAATATCATGTTTTCCTGGAAAAATATCACATAACAGTGTGATTCCATTGTGAATTTATGATTGCCAACCTCAGCTGAGTCCCAATAACAGGACTATCCAATAATTCTATTATGTTTATCTGGTCAATTTCTTTCCAATATTTACAATGGCTATTTCAAACCTATTCCATTTTCATTAATCTGGCTCTCCCCATCTGCTCCTGTCAATTCTTAGCAAATGATCTTATTCTTCACAGGGGAAGTTAAAGCCTTCATATGTGAGCTCTCGTGTCTTTTCATCTTTCTATCTATGCCCATTCTTTTATCTCTATAACTTATTTAAAAAGGCAAGTTATCCATCTTATTTTAATGGCAATTCCTTTCTACATATTTAGGGTATATTTCTGCCCATCATTCCCTTTGTTGGAACTTCCACCAGACTCTTTTATAGGATCATTCCAATTAGCAGTTAACAAACTCTAGTCTCTCATAAATATAATTATAATCCCAACTCCACCCCCATTTCACTCCCCAATATTGCTTTATATTTCTGCTTACTATAAAATTAAAATTTTCAAAACATTTTTTTATGCTGTTTCAATGTCTCTATTTCTCTTGAACTGTATTTTATTTTACTATGGTCAGAAATCTTAACATGTGATCTACATTAAAATTTTTAAGAGTAAAACATTATTGTTGACTGTAAGTACAATCTTGTGTAAGCAATCTGTAGGGCTTATTCATCTTGCTTGACTGCAATTTTGTGTCCATTGATTAGTAACTCCCCATTTTCCTCTCTCTTAGTACCTGAAAATTGCCATTCCCATACCAGATTCCATGAATGTGTTTTATTACATACCTCATTTAAGTGATATCATGCAGTATTTGTTTTGTGTGTGTGTGAATGACTTGCTTATTTCACTTAGCATATTGTCTTCAAGCCTTACCCATGTTGTCATATATTCCGGAATGTCCTCCTTTTGTATGTCTGAATAGTACATATTTCACTGTATATATGTATCCTATCTTCTTTACCCTTTATCCCTTCATCTGTACAGGGACATTTAGGTTGCTTCCATATCTCGACTATTGTGACCCCATGAATTCTTGAGCTCATTTTCATCAGGCTCACATCAAAATCCCCACTATTCCATTATATGCCTTGGTCATCAAAGCTTACCATATGTGAAGTCAACTTCACCTTATTTTTTCTTTTCTTTTTTGTTCTTCTCAGCAAAATGAAACACTTTTAGCTCCTTCCCTTTGCAACTTTCTTCTTCTTGTTGACATCAACACCATACTTCTCTGTATTTACTCCTACTTCTCTGGACATTTCTCAGTTTTATCTTTAAATACTGTAATTCTTTAATGTTCAGTCTTAAATCCTTCCCCCTTCCCAACTATTTAACCTTATTGTCTATCACATGGCAATTGTACCCCGATTCGAGATTTCTTTTCTTTTCTTTTTTTTCTGAGATGGCGTTTCACTCTTGTTGCCCAGGCTGGAGTGCAGTGGCACGGTCCTGGCTCACTGCAACCGCTCCCTTCTGGATTCATGTGATTCTCCTGCCTCAGCCTCCCGAGTAGATGGGATTACAGGCATGCGCCACGACACCAGCTAACTTTGTTTTTTAGTAGAGACAGGGTTTCTCCATGTTGGTCAGGCTGGTCTTGGACTTCCCACCTTAGGTGATCTGCCCGCCTAAGCTCCCAAAGGGCTGGGATTAAGGTGTTAGCCACTGAGCCTGGCCCTACTATTTTTTCTTGGTATTAGATTGATTAAAGACTCTAAAAGAATGAATAGAAGAAGTGATAGTGGATATCTACTCTATATCTGTTACTTGAATTGAAATGCTTCTAAAATATCACCATTAAATATGATGATAGTTATTCAGTAGCTGACATTGCTAGTTTCCTATGCAGTATTCATTATCCCCTTCCATCTTACTAATACAGAATTGACTTTGAAAAGGGCAGCACTATGTCCAGATTTTTAAAAAATCTTACGTTTTCAAACTCCATTGCAGCTAAAATACCAGTGCTAGATAATGACATGCAAATTTAAGGTTTCTGGGAAAGCTTTTTGCATTCTTAACGTAGGCACTCCCCTCCCCCCCTCCACTTTTCTCTTCTTGCCTAGAATGCAGATATGATGCCTCTAAGAGGAGCAGCCATTTTTTGCATCAAAGTTTATGTAAGAGAAAAGTAGAAGAGGCTGGAGACTCTGATGTCATGCTTGTGTTGCCATATGGTTCTGAACTGTTGCTTCTCACAGCATGGAACAAATACGGATTTTCTTATGTAAGCCCCTTCATGTAGGATTTTGGTTGTTCTTTGCTAAAACAAACCTAACTCACATGTACTTGTGGTAGGAAGAATAATGGTCTCCCAAAGATGTTCACATTCTAATCTCCAGAAGCCGTGGGTATATTAAAATGCACGGAAAAAGAAAATTAAAGTTACCAATGGAATTAAGATTGCTAACCTTAAAATGAATTTAAAATAGAGACATCATTCTGGATTTTCCAGAGGGGCCTAATGTTATCACAAGGGTCTTTGAAAGTAGAAAAGGGAGTCAGAAGAGAAGAGTGATAGAGTGTGAAGGCTTAACCAGCCATTAACTGGCATTGAAAATGGAGGAAGGAGCCACATGCTGAGGAAAGGGGGCAGCCTCTAGAAACTAAAAAATGCAATGCAAATTCTCCCCTAAAGCCTCTAGAAGAAATACTGCCATGTCAACAGCTTGATTTCAGCCCAGTGAGACCTGTGCCAAGCTTTTAACACACAGAACTGTAAGATAATAAAGGTGTATGGTTTTAAGCCAATATATTTGTCATAATTCGTTATAGCAGCTCTAAAAAAAATCTAACACAGTGTTCTTTATGAGCTTTAGAAACCTGATGCTTCTGTTGGCTAGGTGTTTTATCATAGGCAAATGTAAAATTAAATCAAATGTTTTTCTGATTTTACTGAGAAATAACTATGATAAGACCCTAATTTTTTCTTTCTTCCTTTAATTATTAATATGCTGAATTACATTAGGATGACTTTAATAAGTTTTCTGATTTAAATAATCATTGCATTCCTAAGATAAACAATGCATGAACCTGATGCTAAAATTGGTTTGCTAACTGTTTTAAAGGAATTTATCAATATTTTCATGAATACAGTTGGCTTGCAATTATCATTTCTTGTACTTGCCCTTGATAACTTTAGAATTAAAGTAAAACTAACCTTGAAAAATGAATTGGTCAACTTAATCACATGTCGTAGACTGAAACATTCTGAAAATATCATTATTTGGTTTATTAAGAGTTTGGCAAAACTTGACTGTAAATGAATCTATAACTGGTTTCTTTTTGAAAAAGAGGAAATTTTATTACAATGTATATATTCTAATGGTCATTGAATTTTTATTGAGATACTTTGGTAATTTATATATTAATTTAGGAAATTATTTATTATATCTGAATTATGTATCACTCTTTGATTTTTAAAATCCTTACTATGTTTGCATTTTTATTCTCTTCTCTAATCCTAATTTATAGACATATAGACATATTTCCTCTTTCTTTCTTTATCTCTCTTCTCCATCTTTCTGGGTTTTTTTTATCAGATTTGCTGAGATAGTTCTAAAAATTGCCTTTACTTTCACTAATTTTATCTTATTTTCTTTCATTTGCTGATCTTTATTGTTTTGTTTCCTTTATCTTTTTAAAGAAAATTTGTGATACCTTTCTATAGCATCTAAGTCAAACATAAATCATTTACCTCCAATCTTTAATTTCTTTCTTTTTTCTTTCTAAATAACTGTCTAGAAAGCTAACTTCCCACTAGTCCTGTGTTAGCTGTAACTCCCAAATTTGATTACATCATGCTTTTATTATCATTCAGTTCTAAATATTTTATAATTTCCGTTGTTAAAATTTTCCCTTTGACACATAAGCTGTTTTGGAGTGCACCCTTATTTTATTTTATTTTTTTATTATACTTTAAGTGCTGGGATATATGTGCAGAACTTGCAGGTTTGTTACATAGATATACACGTGCTGTGGTGGTTTGCTGCATCCATCACCGTGTCATCTACATTAGGTGTTTCTGCTAATGCCATCCCTCCCCCTAGTCCCCAATCCCCTGACAGGCCCTGGCGTGTGAGGTTTCCCTCCCTGTGTCCATGTGTTCTCATTGTTCAACTACCACTATGGATGAGAGCATGTGGTGTTTGATTTTCTGTTCTTGTGTCAGTTTGCTAAGAATGATGGTTTCCAGCTTCATCCATGTCTCTGCAAAGAACGTGAACTCATCCTTTTTTATGGCTGCATAGTATTCCATGATGTATATGTGTCACATTTTCTTTATCAAGTCTGTCATTGATGGGCATTTGGGTTGGTTCCAAGTCTTTGTGATTGTGAATAGTGCCACAATAAACAGTGTGCATGTGTCTTTATAATAGAATGATTTATACTCCTTTGAGTATATACCCAGTAATGGGATTGCTGGGTCAAATAGTATTTCTTGTTCTAGATCCTTGAGAAATAGCCACACTGTCTTCCACAATGGTTGAACTAATTTACACTCCCACTAACAGTATAACAGCATTCCTATTTCTCCACATCCTCCCAGCATTTGTTGTCTCCTGACTTTTTAATGATCGCCATTTTAACTGGTGTGAGATGGTATCTCACCGTGGTTTTGATTTCCATTTCTCACATACACATCTACACATGATTTTTTTGTACATGATATTAGGTGGGAAATCCAAAAACAGTTTTTTTTTTTAGTGTATAGCTAATTCTTAAAAACTCCATTTAATAAATACTGTATGGCCACTGTTGTCTATTTGCATGCCAGGCCACTTTCGTCACAAATGCATGAGTCAATTACAGGGTTGTAACTTCACTGCTCTTGTCAATTTGTTTCTGCCTGTGCCAGTGCCTTATACACTTAATTTCTATGAGTTTGAAATAAGACTTGATGTTGGATAGTACCAGTTCTCTCTTCTTAGTCTTTTTCAAAAGAGTCTTGGCTATTTTTGGCTCTTTATTATTTCATACATATTTTAAAATCTATAATGTATCAAATCTATATATAAATTAAATAAATTTTACAATACTAATCTTTTCCTTCTTTGAACACCATATCTCTTCACTTCTTCAGGCTTTCTTTAATGACTATAAATAAATAAAATATAATTTTCTAAGTATAGGTTTGTTTATCTTTTGTTAGATTCATTTGTGGTTACTTGTTGTTCTTTTTTGATATTGTCTTCTTTTTAGTTATATTTTCTGGAGTATGAAAATGCAACTGACTTTTTTTTTTGGTTATCTTATTATTTAGCCATCTTGCTAAACTCCCCTATGATTCTAAAATTTATTCATAGTTTCTTTAAATTTTAATATAAAGTCTCATATCATTTACATTAATGAGATTTTGATTATTCTTTTCTGAACTTTAAGCTTTTTATTTTGTTTCAATCACACTAGCTAGGATCTCCCATACAAAGTAAAGGAGTTGAATTAATAAAAGTGGGTGCATTATCTCATTTCTCATTCTTCTAATATTTGCTGTTTATAATAATGCTAATAATATACTTTTTTTAATGATAGAGAATTTTGTTCTCTTCCTAGTTTGGTGGAAACTTTTAACATTAATTTATATTTAATTTTATTAAGTGTTTTACAGAATTATTGAAACAATTATATGGTTATTCTCTTTTAATCTATTAATATGCATTTCTAAAATAAACTCACATTAGCAATTATGCTTTCTACATG
Source organism: Ateles fusciceps (assembly GCA_036589455.1). NCBI lineage: Eukaryota > Metazoa > Chordata > Mammalia > Primates > Atelidae > Ateles > Ateles fusciceps. The sequence continues at coordinate 3,363,925 of JAZHEH010002924.1, read as the reverse complement.
ATAGTGGATTCAATTAAATAATATTTTGTCTAGAATTTTTGCATCTGAATTTGTGAGTGAAATGAGTTTGTTGTTATAATATCTTACCCTCGTTTTACCTGTTTGTCTCTCTGTGCTGCATTTTCAGAATGGATTTAAGAAAATATTCTTTCCAATTCTAAATATTTTTACTGTGCCACAATTATTATTGTAGCCCATCTTGAACTGCCATTATGAATAATATATTTTATACCAATAGGCATTCTTGATCATGCAAGATTTTCTAGTTGTTTCTTTTTTTATATCCACATATATTTTATTTCAGCACATTTTAAAAATAATTACTTCTTCTAAAATATGAAAGTTATTTTATCAGTTAGAGCCTTACTTATATAAAACACAATTATCTTAAATTCTTCCTCTGACTATAACATTAGTTTTATATGAGGAAATGGTTCTTCTAGTCAGTTGCTTTTTCTTTTTACTTTCTTACTGGTATTTGATTTTTTTTTTTCATTTGTTTTGAAATTTGGGGTTATAGGTGTATGTTTTGTGGAGATTATTTTTCCCTAGTTCTCTTTATTTTATTTTTTCAGGTTTTTTTTTATTGTATTTTAGGTTTTGGGGTACATGTGAAGAACATGCAAGATTGTTGCATAGGTACACATACTACAGTGTGATTTGCTGCCTTCCTCCCCATCACTTATATCTGGCATTTCTCCCCCATGCCATCTTCCCCAACTCCCCACCCCCTGCTGTCCCTCCCCTATTTCCCCCCTACTTCTCTTTCTATTGCCATGCTTGTTTCTCACTCCTAGTGACTTTGCAACTACCTCCACTAGTTTTCAAGATCCAGGTCTCACAAGTGCAAGCATCGTGTCTTGTCTGGTGATGATGTTAAAGCTCTTGCAGATCCAGCCACAGAGCCAGTGGGTGTCTTGACTCAGTTTCTGGTATAGCCTTTATGTCTGTGCCTTTATGCACATCATTCTGAGAATTATAATCCAGGTTTACTTTTTATTCATTTTTAAATAAACATAGAACAAAATTTCTTGTTTTTGCTATAAAGTCAGAATTCTGAAAAATGCATGGAATCACCACTATAATCAAGAAACAGAACAGCTCTATCAACATTTCTCATCAACACATGCATGTACAGAATTCCCTTGTGCTGCCTTTCATAGTCACATCTACCCATTTCAACCGTTCAGCCCCTGGGAACCGCTGATGAATTCTCCACTCCTATAGTTCTGCTTTTTTCAGAATGTAATATACATGAAATTGTAAAGTATGGAGTCTTTTTATCTGGATTCTTTGCTTGGTATCATGCATTTGAATGTTACGCATGTAGTGGCATGAGTCAAGAGTTTAGTCCTTTTTATTGTTAAGCAATATTCCACTTTATGAATGGACCACAGCTTGCTTAAATATTTCACAATTGAGAGTTATTTGGTGTGATTTGATTTTTTGGCAATTACCTGTAAAGCATCTATAAATATTCCCTATAGGAAAGAAAATTGGTTTTTGTTTCTTTTGATAGAAATCAGATTTTAATAATCAAAGTTGTTTCATGTAGCCTATTTTCATGAATGTGGTAAAGTCACCCTGTACTTTCAAAGAGTCATTTTCTAAAATGCAGTGTGTTGGGTCTCCTTTGCTCAGAGAAGAAGAATCCCTGGCCACCACCACCTATTTTTAATTCTGGGATAAGATGACCTTCAGGTTTAGCCCCTTCTTTTAAATTATTCTTTTAATTAAACAAATTAGTCCCTATCTTCAATGTGTATTTCTGGACTGTGGAACTATTTCCTTTATTTGTTTCCAAGTTATGCTTTTATTGTTTTCCCATTATATATTATGCCCATAATTAAAATGTGGCAAAACAGAAGAGGTGATCAGAGTACAGACTCAGAGTCATCTTGAAGAAGAAACACCTGGAATTTCCAGACAATTCTGCCTCTGCAAATGGCATCATCATTCATCCAGCTAAGCAAATCAAAGAATCGAGGGCTATTCCTGACATCTCCTTTGCCCTCAGCTTTCTTATAAAATCAAATGCAACATCTTATTAATTTTTACTTTGGGATCATCTCTCAAACCGTTCTGCTCCTCTCCATTTATAGCCTCCACTCTGGTTCAAACTCCCAGGGAAGCTGCTATAACTTCCTGTGTGATCTCCCCCATTTATTCTTCCCTTCTTTATGCCTAACCTATTCCTCACAGTGAAGCCAGAGAGTGCTTTCTAAAGGCACATATATAATCTGATTACTCCATTGCTTCAAATATTCTTGTGGCTACCATTGACCATAGTTTATAAATAAATTAAGCCTGTGGGCTCTGTTAGTTTCCTATTTCGTTAATGTTTTCCCCCTCATCCTGTATATTTTATTTATACCAATTTCTCAATGCTTTGTAGAAGTGATTCTTGTCTCACCTTAGGAGCGTTGTGTTAGTCCATCTTCTTGAAGTGCTTTTTTTTTTTCTCTGTTGTTAAACTACCTTTTATATATAATGTCTACCAAGACTTACTAGAAAACCTTCAAGTAAGCCTTCCCTCACTCTCCAAAGCCTTTCAAGTCCTGTCACATACTCTTTACGCTTTGTAACTTATAGTAATTCTTTAATTTGTTGTTAAATGTCTACTTGCTTGTCTTGGTTATTGCACTAGCAACTCTAACTTTCAAGTAGTAACTTCTCATCTAAGATTTTTGTGTGTATAAATAAGTAGCTACAAAAATACTTTATATATGGAAGGAGTCATTTAAGTGGTGTGATTTGGTGGATGCAAAGTACTTTCCTCTCTTCAAGTATCTCACCTACTGATAGCTGAAAGTTTACCAATCTTCGCTGCTTTTGATTAATCACTGACCTGTCCAGAATCCTGATTTAAAAACTAATTCCTTCTATTAACACTAATACGTGATGCCTTTAACACCTTAGTGTAATGGGATTATTAGATCACTTTGATTACCAAGAGATAGATGTGTCAGATAACATATATAACATTGGAGGGAATTTTCCAGGTTAAGCTCTTGCAAAGTTGAAGTGGTCAGGTAAAACTAACATTGCACTGCCTAGTTTTTCCCCCAAAGGGTATACATAGTAAATGCATAAAGTAGTATTTATCGCAATAGCTTAATTGATATCCAGAAGTAGTCATCACAATTTAGTTGAGTGGCGATGGTGCCTCCCAATCCTTAAATAATAAGCTGCTCATTCTGAGTGAGTCAATTTCATTTCTACAAGTGTTCGTGTAGAGCCTAGAACTGGTTCATTTAACTTACTTTTGGGGTTGACCAGATAGCTGCCTTCTACAACCCCATCAATTTGGCCTATAACTTGAAAGACAATTCTATCCTTAAGTCACTCTGAATGACCAGTGAGATTATTCCACAGCATGTAAATTATAAAACAAATATTAGGCAGATCTCTTATAATGACTTTAATTTTTTAATTTATTCATTTATTTTATAATAAGCAGATATTGGGACAAGAAACTTCTGAAAATATTTATAGTTCTCTGAAAAAAGTTGTCTTCCTTTCTTTCTGGGAGTTTAGGAATGTTTTGACAAGGAAGAAAGATAGGTGAAGAAGAGTATATTGTATTAATAACTAACATTAATTGAATGTAGAATATTAGGTGCTATAAAAAAGCTCTTTATATTGAATTATTGTATTTAATCCTCAACCTTATGAGCTTGATGCTATTTAATGCCTCTATTTTACAGATGAAGAAATTGTGTCACAGAAAGGTTAAATAATTTACTCAAGGTCAACTCGCCCAGTGAGCATTAAAACCCCAGAGCGATCCTCTCCCTAGGTGCAGACCAAAGTTCCAAGGGGCTTGGTATGCAGCCAGTCTCAAATGATTCTATTGTGGCTGGATGCCAGAATCAAGCTTGTTGTGAAAATACTGATTGAAGAAAAAAATAATAGTCCACACAGCTATGGCTATGGGTCATGTATATGAACTGAGAAGAGAGCAAAGTAGCATCAAAATGTGGGGTCAAATTTTGCTGCAGCGCCTCTGAATATAGCCATCTGCACCAGAGCATGGATGAGGTGGTCAAGGTTCTAATGCTAAAGATGAGAAAATAAAAACCTATCTTTTACTCTTTAGGAAACCTATTTTTCAGGTTATGACAACATTTGGAAACAATGCCTAAAAGGATAAAAGATAGGTTGTATTTTCCATAATGCAAGGAAACATTTAAGAACAGAATTTAACCCAAGAGCTAACTCCATGCTTCTGTGGCATGATCTTAGGGATCTTGAAATGCCATGGTGAATGCCTCACTCAAAACTTGCTTTCTAAGCTATATTCCTGTCACTTTACATTCCAATTCCTACTAAAATGCAAATTCTACTTTTAAAAAACTTTTCATTTAGAACAAGCAATTTTCAGACTTTTAAAATAAACCCAGCACACCTGAAAAATATGCCAGTCTCCATTCGCAACTGTAGTTCACATGGCAGTGATTGTCCAGCTTCCCACAACTTCTGGGTGCAGAAGATATCAGATTTTAGGGGGAAGTTGTGAGTAGAGAATAGAAACCCATACTGCCAAGAAGGGAACTACACATGGATCTGTGTAAGGGAAAAGAGAGCAGTGGGCACCTGGAGCAAGGAGAAAATAAAAAAGGGAAACCTTGCCAACAGCTCTTCTGACTTCACAATGTACCAGATATCAGCCTGCCAAATGCAGTGTGGCTTAAAGGTTGATGTAGTACAATCTGATAATGTCGAATAGCCTTCCAGTCCACTTTAAAAATTAATTCCAAGTACTAGACATTGTCCTCACCAGGAAGAGAAGCTCATATGTGAAAAACAGCTTGGGCTATGGAGGAAAATTTAGATTTAAATTTCTGCATCATTATTGATTGGCTCAGTGACCTGAGGTCTATTAACTAAATTCTCTGAGAATGTTTCTACCATAACATAAGACACATGGATAACAATATTTATGCAGTAGAATTTTTATGAAGATTAAATGAGGTAGGTTCCAGAGGGTGCTCAACATAGTACCTGCTCAGAGATATGTAATATGAGTTTACACCCCCAGTTTCTTCCTGGCCCCATGATCTTCTCCTCTCCTCATGTCTCCCTCCTGCTGCCTCCTGGTTTTCTGAGGCTACCCATCAGGACCTGTACATTAGAGATGATGTGTTACACGTTGGCTGAGCTTTGCCACTGTACTGGCTTATCTCAAGAAAGGACCTTAGTAAATACATTCAAACCAACATATTGATAATCCAAAACCATAAGTAATGTTACTCTCTGACAAATAGTTACATCTTAATAAAGATAGCAAATTAAGAGTTTGGGTTTCAGCTGGAGTTTCAGAGTTTCAGCAAATGAGGCATTAGTGAATCTCTGATTCATCTAGGCTATAGGACTCCCAAATTCTGGTCTCCAGGTTCCAAGACTAAGAAGGGCTCATTTCCACCCTGGCTCAGGACATTTAGGAAGAGACTGTGGATACAAGAGAGCTGAGGGTTGTGAGCAGAATGCTAGACACCCAGGCATTTCGAAGTTGAGAGATGGGGAAGAGGCCTGAGAATTAGCAGATAGCAAGGCCGGAGGAAAACCAGGGTATTGATTCACAGAGTCACGCCACATCCATGTTTCTACCTGCTCAACTGGAAACCACTCTGAGGCTTGCAGAAGTTAGCATGCTGAAAGCTGTTTGTGTGTTCTTACTCTTTCATCCGCATCAAAATCAAAGGCACCACTGGTTCATCTTTTTACTATAAGTCATCTGCTCAATCCTTCCTTAATATTTTAGCTAACAATTGAAATATTTTCAATTATTTAAGTTACGTTGGAATCAGAGATACTGTTATCCTACACTTGAATTTATTTTGTGTTCCATTATGACCTCACCCCTTTTCATAGTCTAATGGTTAAAGCTTGAGGTTTGGAGTCAAATGATCTGTGGGGCTTGGGCAAGCTGATCCTCCAGTTTTCATCTACAGTGGAAATACGAGATACTTCACATTGTTCTTACTATTAAACACTTAAGAAGGAAAAGCATTTCAACAGTGTCTGACATACCAGCAGTATTGCCCATGGGTCTGCAGCTGGCATCTGGGGTCAGAGACAACCCCACCTGGAGCTCCAAGAGGCCAGAGACTCCAGAGCGTAGATTACAAAGGAAACAAAGCAGCCCATAGGTTCTAATTGCACTCTCTATAAAGAACATTCTACCAGAACAGCCATACTCTATTTTAATAGACGTGTTAAAGCTATTCATAATGTTAACAAAAAGCATCAGAACCAAGCCACCTACATCGCTAGGAAATTAATTAGCCTTAGGAGAAGATAACTTCAGAGAAAGTGGAACTTGCCCTGAGCACTTGAAGCAACTATTGTATGAAGAAGGGAAAAAGCTGATTGTTGGTATCAACTGGTAAAAGGTGAGAAAACTTTGGCTCAGTGGAGGGGGGAGAACAAAAGCTTTCTCTTATATCTTTCTCTACCTTATCGAATAAAATTGTAAAATTTTATTGCTAGAAGCAAATTCTGAAATCATGTTAGCTTATCTTCTCAACTGACTTGTGAGATAACTGAGGTCAGGTTGGGTTTAGTGACTTTAACAGAGTCACACAGGAGGGATACAGAACTGGAAAACATGGCTTGACTCCCTGCTCCACTCCTCTCTAGCTATAAAACTTTATTTCCTTTGTTCTACTTTCAGAAGTCCTGAGAGAAGCCGAGGGCTTGGAGCGATGAGATTTGAGCCTATCTCCCTTCATCAAAAGTGCAGCTAGAAAAGCTTGGAGAAACAACCAGAACAGGAGTTGGGAGGGTAATACTTTTACATCAGAACAACAGTAGCTTTGTTGGCTTACCTGTAGTAAGAGCAAAGTGTGTAGGTAGAAATGATATTAATCTCTCATGCATATCACTTCTCAAGTGGCTCCTTAACAATACTGTTAATCAGGCTTTGCCCTACTTTTATCAGAAACCTGGTGAAGGATAGCTTTGACATTTATCAGACATAGGAGACTAAGAAAATTGCTATATATATAAATAGATTTATGCCTTGAAAATGTTTGTGCCATGCTCGGAGAAAGGGGGCCAGAGATCCAAGGAGAGGGCAGAGGTAGAATGGGAGAGGTCTGCAGAATGTAGAGGCGAGAAGAAAAGGGTTGGGCATGGAGGGCGGTAACGTCAGGGCTAAACCTAACAGGCCTGGGGAGCCTCCCGAGATTTAGGCAGTTACGTTGCTCTCCTTATTTTTCTGGTTTTCTCATTTTCATTTGGGTGGCTTTGGGCAAGTCTTTCTGAATTTCAGATGATGTTAACACTTTCATCCAAATGAGGAATAAATAAGATGACAAGCTTGAAAGTGTTTTGCTAACTATAAAGTGATACACTAATGTTATTTAGAGCAAGGAAGAAAACTTAGCATCTAGTAACTTACATTACTATTATGGTAAAAAAAAAAGTTTATCTACAGGATACACAAAGATGAATGAATAAAAAGTGGTTCATCAATTATCTCAACCTAGAAAGACTCAACCAGGGATGGGCAAAATACTAAATTACTCTCTTAGCTATACATGAAATAGATGAGGGAGAGGGTTTATTTTACCGCTCTCCTTCCTATAAATGTGGGTTTCAGAACTGAACACTTGTTCCATCAACCATGACCCTAAAAAGCTGGCTATGCTAGGAACCTAGGAGAAGAGATTCAAATATATATATATATATATTTGGCTTGGATATAAAAATGGGGGAGGAAAAGCCACAGCGGTGATGTATCATTTCGCATACTTCAGAGTTCCAGGAGAATCCTGTGATCTCTAGCTTTTGATTCTATGCATGGCTGTCTGTGGCACTGGCTGTATTAGCTGCTCTTAACCAGGAACCAGAGCATCTTGGAGAGATGCTGCTAAGTGCCTACTGAGTCTGTAGCATGGAAAACACGTCTGCAACATTAATAGGGAGCTCTGGTTTCTGGGGCTGAGAGATTTCAATCACTGATATTATCAGTGAGTGAGGGTGTCCGGGGACCATGGCGTATGCTTGTCTGGAATAAAGAGCAACACTTTTGAAAAAATAAAACAAAAAAACAAAAACAAAAACAACCTTGCTGAGTAGGTGCCAGGTCTGGTTGTGAACCATTGCAGGTGTATGAGCAGACTGGAGCTGGGCCGACTTCCTCCCATGGAGCAGGGAGCCCTCCTGCAGGGCCAGGCAGCTCACCACAGCTCCACTGCTCAGAAACAGGAGGTTAATTAGCCCAGCACTTAATGAGAGCGTCTGGAGGAACTGTTGAGAAAATACTAAAAAATAAATGAGATAGAGGAACGACGGAGGGGAAGGCATAGACGTGCTCTGAAATGGCTGGTAGGAGAAATAATATGGCTGAGACAAATTGAGAATGACTGAGCAGCTGAAGCCTGGCCCCAGTGCTGCTGAAGGGGCACCCTGTTAATGAACAAGCAGTGCAGAGATGGTGGAACTTATGAAGCTTGGCAGCTATGGTGGTGGTGAAGTGTGTGTACGTATGTGTGTGTGTTGGGGGTAGGGTAGAATGGGAGACAGGCTTTCTTTTCCTTTTAAGGACTTAGGAATCACAAGACTCCTAAGGCAAATAAATTATCTTTTATCCCTAGGATCATTTTTATTGACTTCCTATTAAGCTTGACACTTATTGAAAGTAAATATTTGTGGAATAAATGAGTGGATTTAAAAAATGAGTTTTGTTAAGTCAATGCTATGATTTCATGGCAGTTGTTTTCTAGCCATGCTCTGAAAAGTCTGAGAGTTCCATGGAGATATGTCAGGAAACTCCATGAAATTGTTGGCAAACTGCTTAGATGAGTATGTGGCTCTTCAGAGAAGTACTTCAAAGTCCAAACAGTCAGCAGGATCTGATTTAGAACTAAGGATCTAACTGAGCCAAATTTCAGCCTGGCTATCCTAGCCCAAGGTCACAGGGAGAGTTGGTAGCTGAGTTAAGAATTAAGTCAAGAACTTCTGACTTCAATTCCAGTGCTCTTTCCAATTCACCATGCTTACGGCTGCATAAATTTCGTAAGGTTGGGCCAAATAATACATCAAATGTTCATGCAAAATTGTCAGTGTCTTGGAAATGCAATGAAACTTGAGAGGGAGAAATGAAAATTTAGCCAGTTTTCTCAGGGAAATGATTGTCCAAAAAAGAGGACTTAGACAATAAACAAACTAAGGACAGAAAACCTAGTAAGAATGCATATACAAAGCATTAACAAAGACATTAAAACTCTCTGAAATCCTACTCTCAATCTGACCTACTATTCTTTGAGGTAAGTAACATTATCCCAATACTATAGAATGAATGCTAGTATCCGCTCAAAATTTATATTATGGAACCTAATAGAGTTAAAAGGTGGGGCCTTTGGGATATAATTAGGTCATGAGGGCTCCACCCTCATAAGTGGGATTAGTGTACTTATAGAAGAGTCTCAAGTGAGCTCCCTGCCTTCTTTAATCATGGAAGGATGAAGCAAATAGGCATCATTTTTCAAAAAGAGCAGAAGTCTTGCCCAGAAACCAAATAGTTTGGAGAATTGATCTTGGACTTTCCAGCCTCCAGAACTGAAAGCAGTAATATTCTGTTGAATAAATTATCTGGTCTGAGGTATTTTGTTATAGCAGCAGAAAGAGACTAAGACATTCAATTTACAGATAAGAAAGCTGAGGCTCAGAGAGATGACGTAGCTCAACCAAGGTCATAGTGCTGGGAAATGGCAGACCCTGAATTCAAACTTAAGCCTATCCAACATCAGTCTCCACAATTCCACAAAGTGGAATAAATGAGCACAATCCCATTGTGACATAATTAATAAAGTTCAAAAATAAATGGGCAAAATAATCAGAAAAGACTGACAGATACTGTGGTGACAATGAGAATCAAAGCTGTTGATCTCCACACTCTGTCTCGGCACTGAGAACCGAAACCACGCTTTACCATCTACAATAGCATGACTGTCCCAGTTTTCCGTCTCTGTTAGCTTGTCTTTGTTATTGCTCTGTCTTCATTAGCATGGCCTTATTCTTTCAAAAGTCTCTTGCCTGGGCAAATACATTGATTGTTCATTATAGGAACTTCCTGAAAGACTTAATTCTCACCCAAAAACATCAACACTTTGTGATCCCAAATTATTTGAATTCGTAACTCAAAATACTCATTGTGCTGTTTCCACGAATCCCAAACTGTTTTATCACAATCCTTACCCAAATGCAATCAAACTCTAACTTTGAAAGATTTGCCTAAAATCAATAAATTTTGACCTTATCTTCTCTCCAGAAGACACTGACAAAGCTTTGCAGTGGTGGTGTTCTCCCTTACAATAATAAGCAATTTATTTGTGTTTTTCTTATCAAGAGGTTGTGTTGGTAATATTTGGGAAGCCAGCTTTTGACACAAAGTTAGCTTTGGAAAGCATCCAAATGCCAGAATCCTCTCATCCTTGCCTCTCGAACAGAGAAGGAAATGAGGAACCCAGACCTAGAACACCAACAGACAGAGCTCACAGAAGACTCCACTACTCTGCCAAGAATATTTAATTTCAGAACAAGGGCCAGGTGATCTGTCATCTTTCCCCTTTTGCTCTAAATACAATTGCTCCCTCTGCAGTCAGAGTTGAAGTGAATGCTGTTGGGGAAGAAGAGTAATAATCAGGTCACCTGGAGAAGCCAGAGGCAAGAGGGAAAGGAGAAAGGCAGAGGACCCCATCATGTCAAAGCTGGGAAGACAAGAGAGTCTAATAGTGTTACTGGGGTTGGCATATTATTCTCTTAGGCTTATAATGTCATAGTGGTGAAATGATGGAAACAGATGCAGAAGACATTTTCTAAATAACAAATCAGAATCACAATGTGACACCTTTCCACCCGATTCTTTAACACTTTGAAGAGTTCTTTTCCAAATTTATTTATGAAACCCAAATTCTATCTTAAAGGCATTGGTATTGGTCTGACATTAGAGACAGAGGTAAGAAATAAAAAATAGGCTGGGAAAGAAAATACATGCACTTGAGTTCTGTGCGATGTGTGGGGCTGTTCTATCAGGAAGCCACCAAAGCACCATAGCCTCCCTGACACATAGTCCTCAGGCTGAGGACATATAACCTACCTGCTGATTCTGCAACTCAACATTGAATGAGATTACAGATGGAGTTGCCAAATTCTTTCCATATTAATTTGCTTTTTGAATTATTTTAATCAACCCAGCATGATGTCTAGCACATAACAGTATTTTAAATAGCAGTCAGATGATCTGATCATTCAAATTAGGTGGGGCTCTGAAGGTGGCTGAGTATAGTGTGAGATGAATGGTTTATGACTCTGATTCATTGAATAAATATTTAAAAGGAGTCAACACAAGCAAAGAACCACTATAGTCACTACAAGGGATGTTAAAATGTTGGGATGGAAAATCAGGCAGAGTGGTAGAACATGTTTATAAGCCTAGTGCATGCAGAAGAAACCAGGTGAGGGAGTAGCAGGCAAACTCTTTATATTCAAACATCCCTTGAATTTGGCACATTTTGGGGTTCTACAGAAACAAAATAAAGAGTTTTCTTCTTGCTCTTAATTTTATTATGTGCTCTCAAATCATGGTATTTTCTGTTCTTTAGTATCAGTTACCTCTCCTCCGTCTGGTTTACAGGCATTTCTATTTCTATTTCTTTCGTTTTTTTTTTTTTTTTTTTTCAGATGGAGTGGAGTTTTGCTCTTTCACCCAGTCTGGAGTGAAGTAATGTGATCTTGGTTCACTGTCACCTCCACCCCCTGGGTTCAAGCGATTCTCCTGCCTCAGCTTCCCAAGTAGCTAGGATTACAGACACATGCCACCATGCCTAGCTAATTTTTGTATTTTTAGTAGAGAAGGGGTTTCGCCATGTTGGCCAGGCTGGTCGGCATTTCTTTTTAACCAATGATTCCGCTCATATTATTTTTGTTGTTAGTCACATTTTGTATTGCTTTTATATTGCTTCTGTATTGCTTCTTCAAAACATTGTACTTTAGAGGGATGTGTAATAAAGGAGATGAGCAAAGGAGATGAGTATGAATATTAATCCATCTTCTTCATCTAGAAGACTTCCATTGTCTAGTGCCTGGAGAAACAGCAGTAGGGTTCTAACTAGACTTAACACCCAGATTTGGCAATCCTTAATTCTATTTGCCACATCTTTCTAAATTGCAAGTCTGATTACACTATGCTTCTTTGAAGAACCCTCCAAAAATTTCAAGCAGTTACTAAATAAAGTCAAAATTTCTTGCCATGACCGAAACAAGGGTCACTATGATGTGCACCTGCCCGTAACTTTAATCTTATTTCCACAGACTCTTGGCTCAAATCTTATGATCTAACCCTCTTGAATGTCTTTCATATCCTCATGCATACCATACCAATATCAGCTTCACACTTCAATCTCACTACCCCTTCTTCCTGGAATGTTAGTACCATCCCCCATTTTTTTCTGGCCATCTGGCTAATCAACTCATCTTTTGAGACTAGCACAACATCCTTTTCTCCCTGAAGTCTCTACTAAATCCTCCAAATAGATGCGGCCATTCCTTTTTTATGATCACTGTGTATCCAGTGCCTACAACTATTGCAGCATATTTTGGTATGCCATAATTTTAAAAAAAGGAACCACAAAACCTATGGTCTCCCTCTACTAGATTTTATGCTCCTTAAACACTGACACTGTCTCATTTATCTTTGGCCCTATTGCTCACCAGAAGATCTGGCATGTAATAGGAACACATTAAACATTTGGAACTTTGTCTTCCTCTGCCATCTAATATTGGTTTGCTTTAATTACTAGCTCATCTGCAAAAGATTTTTGCCCTCTCCTTACTCCCTAATATATGTTCCTTCTCCCTTCTGGCCCTGGTCATAGTAATCATACTCTGGCATATGAATCCTTACCACTTATCTGCGTTCAGAGTAGCAGCTCAAAATTCACTATAATTTCTGGGGTTTATCCCAGACTCAGTCCTAATTCCTAGTTCATCTTGATGCCACCTGCTGCTTTCCATATCTGATTACTGGTATAAAGTGCTTTGATTAATGGACAGGACAGGGACTAGAACCAGTAAGAGCTCAGCTGAGTCATGTCTCTCCCCCATAAACAATTGTGTAACTTGGGTAAGACGGTTAATCTATCTTATCTGCAAAACAAAAATAATACCTTCCTGAATTGTTGCTTAAAGAGCAAATTAGAAAATAGTTGCAAAATTTATTAAAATTCCTTTCGTACTCCAAATGTTCAACAAATATTTGCCTTTTCTTGTTTGTCAGTCAAGTGCTGAGTTGTGCTGAGTCGTGCTGAGTCAAGAACTGTACTAATAGTAATATAAAAACAAGCTTTATCATGATGTCTGTTTCACTATTAAGAGCATTTCTTGCAGAAAGATCCAGTTGCCAGGACTTACATAAAATCTTTAAAAAACATCACTCTGCAGAAGCACAATGTTCTAAATCAGTTTATTCCAACTTTCATCTATTATTTATGAACAGTCTTGGAAGTTTCAAGTTTGAACTATGGTATGTTTTACTCAATAAATGTTTATTAAGCTATTACCATGTATATATCTTAATACTCGTACTCTGACATCTGCAAGAATGAATATGGCATAGTTCCCACCCTCAAGGAGCTCTTTTCTCAAAACATATTTTTCAATTTTTATATAGTAAACTTCACTCTTTTTGTGTACAGTTTTGAGTTTTTACAAATGAATGGTCACGTAACCACCATCACAATCAATATACAGAAGACTTTCATCCTCCTGCTTAATATTCCCTTATGCTGCTCCTTTCTTGTCAAACATTACCTCCACCCCCAAACCACGGCTGCCACTAATATGTGAAAAATTATCCCTATAGTTTTGCATTTTTCAGAATTTTATACTTAATAGAATATACAATATGTAGGCTTTTTGTCTGTTTTTCTTTTAATTAGCATAATGCATTTGAGATTCTTCTATATTACTGCATGTATAAACAGCTCTATGTGCTCTATTGATAAGTAGTATTCCATTGAATGGTTGTACCAGATTGTCTTTATCTCTTCATCTGTTGAAAAACATTGGAGTTGTTTCCAGTTTTAGGCAATTACAAATAAAGCTGCCATGAACATTCATTTACAAGTTTCTGTGTGAACATGTCTTTAATACTCTTGGGTAATGAGTGAAATTGCTGGATCATACGGTAAGTGTAAGTTTGATTGTATAGGAAACTGGCAAACTATTTTCCAGAGTAGTTTTGCCAATTTTACATTTCCACTAGCAATGTATGAGAATTCCAGTTGCTCTGCATATTTATTTGGTACTGTCAGGTTTAAAGTTATACCCATTCTAGTAGTTATGTAATTTCATTACAGTTCTAATTTGCATTTCCTAATAATTAATGATGGTGAACAGCTTTTCAGGTGCATATTTGTCATTTATATGTCTTCTTTGGTGAAGTGTATATTCAAATCTCTTTGCCATTTTAATTAATTGCTTTCATTTTTTGAATTTTGATAATTCTTTATGTATCTTAGATGTAACTTTTTTATTGACATGCAATTTGAAAATATTTTATCCCTGTCTTTGGCTTTGATCTTTTTCTTCTCTGAACTGTGTTTTTTACAGAGCAAACATTTTTAAATTTATGAATTATAATTAATCAATGTTTTAGTTTATGGCTTATGCTTTTGGTGTTGCCTCAAGGAGCTTTTAATATGGTATCAGGCTTAAAGCCTTCGGCTGAACATCCACAGGATATGTTAAGTGGGATCTGAGCAATGTAAAGTGCTATAAGAGTTCACGGGAGGGAGATATAACTTGGAAGTAGGTAGTTTTACAGTGTTGCTTAACAGTTTTCCAATAAGCTGCTGCTGACTCTTAAATTTTCTAAGTATTGACATATATTGTTAATGTTTAAAATTTGGCTTGAGCACAGAGCTTAAAAAGTGTATCTATCTGTTCCCAGTGAGCCCAAAACTGAGCCATTAGTGATATAAAGAGTCAGGAATGTTCCTAAGCTCTCAAGCTCTGCCCCAGAAACTCTTTCCTTTACCCTGGTGCTGGCCAGATATCATTTTATTCCATGAGCATTTCTTTAACATTTTGGTGGGCACTTTGGGTTTTATACATTTTCTTCTATGATTTATGAGAAACAAATTATCTGTTTATTTTACTTATTGCTGTGATCCTCTGTGCCACACTGAGATCTTTGGTTCTGCTTATCTTGAATTTCCTTGTGAGGGACTGATGGTTTGTCTGATTAAAATAAAGTAAATCTTGTATTAGTATATGCCTTTGTTACAGCACCATGAGTGCCTTGTAATCTCAGTCATTACATGATCAGGATTCAGCACCTAGTAAGTACTAAATAAATCTTTGATGACAGAGAATAATTTGATGGAACTCCTAATACAAATTAGGAAAGATTTGAGCAGAACTTTTAATCTTACATCTGTATATATCTATCCAAATCAATGTATGTACATACACTAAAACAAAGAGCATTTCAGATATTTCTGAGGTTGAAGGAAATATTTTGTCCCTGATGTTGGAGGGGAAAAATCTAAATTTTCTGCAGATATAAAAAGAAGAGTCATTTTAAAAGTTGTTCTTAGTTGTAAAACAACAACATTCACTTTATTAGAAGCATTATTTTGCTTGGTAGCCTTTATTATAGGGCCAACGAAAAACGTAAATGTGGTAAAGGAATAGAAGTCCATGGCTTCATCGCCTCAGTGCACATTTTTAATCAGGTGGGTGACGCCAATGAGGTGAGCCTTTTGCTGAGATGTCTGCAGTGCAGCCCAGTCTCTGCCTCGCGATAGTTATTGTTTGCATTCACACTGGGTGGACACAGTACCCCAGCCAGCTCCTATATCCTCAGCTTCCCAACACTGCTCATAACTAGCATATGCTCTGGCTGGATGACCTGGCTTCATTCACAGCTAAATCAGTACTAAAGCAGTTTGAATGATAGATAGCAGCTTATCAATAATTGAAAAGAAAGGCTCAGAGATATCCCATTATCTGAATAATTAATGCTCCACTTGGGTTTTGTAATTCCTTAATAAAACTGACTGATTGATTTGCTTAATTAATTCCTCCTTTGACAGGCTTATTGCTTTCTTTGGAGACAGGGATGGGTAAAAAGAAAAAAAAAAAGATAATTCAAGCCAAGAGGAAAGATTTAAAATTTTCATAATCGTTAACCCCCTCGGAGTATTATGGAAACAAGTTCTCTAGCAAACCTTCTCCGACAATCTCTGTTTTGCTATAAAAGACCCCTATACCCCTGTCAACGGATGCCACAAGGGGGTATTTGGAACTGCAACTGATAAAACATTATGCTAAACTGCAAGGGCCCCAACCACATCTGTAGTAATAAACTCAGCTCAACCTTAAACACCTTTGAATAAATCGATCTGAATGAATGTTTAAAGCTGACTTCCATTTAAAGTAACGAGCTCTGAGTGAGGCGGCAGCAGCTACCTTGATGCTGAGGGAGCTGCTGGCTCTGCCGGCACGGAGCATCCCTCTGGCTTTCCATGCACCTGCTCTGACTGAACTACAGAGCCTGTCTCTAGAATTTGGTCCAATCCCAACTCTGCTGCCATCTTTCCTGTGTTGACTGGGATCAACCAGAGAGGAATTAAACTACTACAGAAAATTAAACCAACAAATGGAAAGAAACCAGGGCATATGGAGTGAGGAGTGGAAGGCAGAGAGTGAAGCACCAAAGAAAGAGAAAAGGAAAACTGAATCTAACAAAGAAATTCAGACAGAAAGAAAATAAGGGGATTTACCTGAATTTGGGAACTTATATATAATTTACTGCTTGAAAAATAATACCATCATTCTTTAAAAAGCTTATGAAAATGTTTAAAAAATAGAAAATAAGTTATTTAACCGAAAGAAGGAAACAAGTCTTACAAACAGACATTCCAATGACTTGTCAATAATTTTTGTCAAGTGAAAGAATCAGGATATACAATGGAAGTTTCAATCCTGAATTTTGTTTAGTCATCTCTGGTGTCATAACATTGATTCCTGTGGTTTTCTCAAGAACCTAGTTAAAGACACTTGGTGAGAAAGAGTGGAAGCCTCCTTCTCCTTGCAGAGGAAGGGGGGGGCCTATTTCTGACCAGAGGTTTCCATGCAGGAACCTGGGTAATGGCAGTGTCTGTGGAGTAGTGAGAACAGCTTTCTTTTCACCAATTTTTAATGAAAAAAGGTGGAAACAGCACTAAATCAAATATGCTTTCTAATAAGCAGCATCCAGTCCTGCAGTGTGGACAGCTCAGCTAAATGACTAGAGGAGGTTGAAATGGTCAGAGGTGATCCTTAGATCCCTTAAAAATCACACTTCACAATTTTGAATTGTCACAGTGAAAGTTATAAGTTTGTTCATTCCAAGAATGAACAAACAAATGATTGAGAACATCTGAGTACACATTGTGAGCACGGTTCCAGGAGCTTTGTCACATACCATCTCAGTTAATCTTTATGGCAGTCCTGTAAGATAAGCATCATTAGTTGCATTTACAGATCAGAAACCTGAGACCAGATAGAATCAATTGCAGAGAAGTGAATGCGAAAATTGAGACTAGACTTACCTCACCATTTTTGACCCAATTTGGTTGTTTAAGTCTCATTGGCTTGCTGCAATTCTTTACCGTTTTACCCAACTTTATGTCTGTTCTTTCAGGTTGTTCTTCTCCACAAAGACTTCCCTGATTACATCAGACTGTATCAATCACTCTTCTCTGAAATTCTTTCACCTTTGTCATTAAATATCTTCAATTAAGCACTAGATTTTTTTCTTTCTTCCTGCGTTTCATTTTTATCTTTTTATCTAGTATATAAATATCTTTGCTATTATGATTTCTCTGCAGAGAACAGAATATTTAGTATGTTGTTGGTTACATAGATATCTCAAAATATTGTAGGCAATCAATTGATAAGCAATTTTAGATATTTCTTTTGCAAAAGGTAAAATTAAAATGTATTACACCTACCACAATACAGCTGAGCAGGTTTTTACTGGAGATTCACTACATGTTTGGTTCTATGCTATTACAAGACTTTCAAGAGCTTTTGGAAGAATAAGTTTCCACATTCCCAAGTGGACATTTACATGCTACTTTACAACTATTTTATGTATTTCCCCCATTGTATATACATACTTATTATGTGTTCCTATTTCTCTTTCTTCTGTATATCTGAAAGAACACTGAATTTCCATAGAATATCACTCTATTTTCAGCTGGCTGGTTTGTTAAGATTGGTCACACTCCTAACTCTAAGGGTTAGATAGTCCTATTAGAATAATCTCATTAGCATGTCCCATCACCTGAACATGCAAATTTGCTTAAGGATGGGCATGACACTTTTGCTAGAATCTCTTCTTCTTGTCTATTTTTTAAAAACATTTGATGATTTTATTGCTTACAATGCTCTGAATAGAGCTACACCAAGATGAGAAACAAGAAACAACTCCTTAGCTGCACTAATGACATTACCCACTGTGTGTTCTTCTTGCTTCTCATTTCTGTCTCTGTTCAGTTTCCTTTCTAAAATTAAAAGCTAATCAAGTCTCCCCCATGCTTAAACACACATGATAGCTCCCATTGTCTAAAAGATAACAACCTACTTCTTCAGCATGAGTTATTGTTTTGTGTAACTCTAATTCCCACAACACCCAGCCAACCTTTCTCAACTAAGAGTGCTACTAGCATTTTGGGCAACATAATTCTTACTTTTGTGGGACTGTCCCACACATTGCAGGATATTGATCATCCCTAAATTTCTAGCATTTAATGACTTCAATGTGCCCCATCACTGTGAAAAACAAACACATTGCAGACATTTCTAAATACCTCCTTGTGTTTGATGAGAAAACTTGCCACATCATTCTTCTTTTTCTACATATGCTGGAGCATGTATGGATTTGTCATCCTACAGGGCATAGAACAGTGCTGAATACACACGAATCATTAAACCATTTATTTGATTGAGTTGAATTAAAGCACCAAGAATTGACTTAAAGATGTATCTTGACTACTTATTATATATTGAATTGGACTGGACAAAACCCAATATCAAATAAATGTTATAATATTTTATTCCTAACTTCAAGTTACTTAAGTTCTTAAAGAAAAAAAAAATTAACCCCTATGCAAAGTGAACTGATTGTACAAGGGAGTAATAACTCAAGACACCAATTTAAAAGAACCCACAACTTAGTATAGGATTGAATGTCTATTGGGTTAAAAAGATGAGTTTTTGAAGGGCTGTTTGAAAGTTCAAGGTGACCACAGAAAGGTTTTAAGCCTAGTGTCCTCAAAAAATGTTTCTATTAAATAGGAATGTGAGTCAGTCTTCCAGGATTTAAAACCAGGTAGGTACTTCTTATAATAATATTTTACCATGCATGCTTTTCTAAAATTTGCTAGTTCCATCAATATTGAAAACACAGACAGGAAATTTCTTCCCTGATCACATTTTGCAGATGTCATAGAAGATTCTTTCCCACTTTTTTATTTGTGCAAGCAAATACACAACATAAAATTTGCCATATAAACCATTTTAGTGTACAATTTGGTGGTTTTAAATATATTCATAATGTTGAGTAACCATCACCACCATGTATTGTTGAAATTTTTTGTCTTGTAAAACTGAAACTCTGTGTCCATTAAACAGTAACTTCCAATTCCCTCTTACCTCAACCTACATCTTGCATATTCAATCATCTTATAGATACTTGGGTACTTTTACATTTTAGCTATTATAAATAAATACTGCTATAATCATGGGTATTCAAATATCTCTTTGCATCCTCTTTCAATCATTTTGGGTATAAATCCAGAAGAGCAATTACTGGATCATATGGTAATTCTATTTTTAACTTTTTGAAGAATTGCCATACTGTTTTCTGTAGTGGCTCTACCATTTTACTTTCAACAAACAGTGCCCAGGGGTTTCGAACACAATGCATCCTTGCCAGCACTTATTATTGTTTTATTTTTACTTTGTTTGTTCTTGGTAGTAGCTATCCTGATGGGTGTGTGGTGGTATTTTGTTGCAATTTCTTATTTGTATTTCTTGAATGTTGAACATCTTTTCGTGCACTTATTAGTTATTTGAATATTGTCCTTGGAGAAATGTCTATTCAAATCTTTTCCCCATTTTTGAATCTGGTCATTTATGTCTTTGTTGTTGCATTTTAGGAATTCTCTACATATTCTCGATTTTAATCCTTCATCAGATATATAATTTGCAAATATTAGCTCTCATTCTATAAGTTGCCTGTTTATGTTGATAGTGTCTTTTATGCACATTTTAAAAATTTGTAAGTCCAATTTATCTATTTTTTCCTTTATTACCTATTTCTTTCATGTCATATTCAAAAAACAATCACATCTAATTTTATGAAGTTTTTTCCTGTGTTTTCTTTCTAGGGGTTATATAATTTTAAATTTTACATTTAGGTCTTTGATTCATTTTAATTTAATTTTTGTTTTTGATGTGAGGGGAAGAGTTTGATTTCAGTCTTTTCTATGTAAATATCCAGTTTTTCCCAGCTCCATTTTGCTGAAAAGATTGTCCTTTCTCCATAGAATGGTCTTGGCACTCTTGTCATAAATTATTTGACCATATAAGTGAGCATTTATTTTCAGTGTTTTTTTTTTTTCTGATGTCTCATTCTATTGCCCAGGCTGGAGTGAAGTGGCATGATCTCAGCTCACTGCAACCTCCGTCTCCCGAGTTCAAGGAATTCTCCTGTCTCATCCTCCCAAGTAGCTAGAACTACAGGTGCATACCATGATGCGTGACTAATTTTTTTTTGTATTCTTAGTAGAGACAGGGTTTCACCATGTTGGTAAGGCTGGTCTTGAACACCTGACCTCAGGTGAGCCATATGCCTCGGCCTCTTAAAGTGCTGGGATTACAGGTGTGAGCCACCGTGCCTGGTCCAAGCTTTTTGTTTTATTTCACTGGTCTATATTTCTGTCTTTATCACACTGTTTTATCTACTTTAGCTTTGTAGTAAGCTTTAAAATTAAGAAGTTTGGGTCCTCCAGCTTTGTTCTTTTGTTTCAAGATTGCTTTGGCTATTTGTGATCCCTTAAGATTTCATATTGATCATTGGATAGGTTTTCTATTTCTGCAAAAAAACATCATTGGGATGTTGATAAGGACTGCATTAAATCTGTAAACAACTTTGGGTGCTATTGGCTTCCTAACAATGTTAGGTCTTCCTGTTCATGAACATGAAATGTGTTGTCATTTATTTATATGTCTTCTTTAATTTCTTTCAGCAATATGTGGTGGTCCTTCACCTCAATTGATATTCTAAGTTTTTTTTTTAATTCTTTTTGATGCTATTGTAAATGGAATTGTTTTTATAATTTCATATTTTTCAGATTGTTCATTGTTAGTGTATAAAAATGGAATTGATCTTTGTATGTTGATTTTGTATTCTGATACTTCACTGAATTTATTACTTCTAACAGGTGTGTGTGTGTGTGTGTGTGCATGTCTGTGTGTGTGTGTGTGTGTGTGTGCCTAATTGCCCTGGCTAGAACTTCCTGTACTATATTTCGTAGAAGTGGTAAAAGTGGTTATCCTTTCCTTGTTCCTGATTTACTGGAAAAGCTTTTAATCTTTCACTATTGTGTGAGGCTTGCTGAGAGTTTTTCATATAAGGCTTTTGTTATATATGTTATATATGTTTTGTCATATATGTTATGTTTGCCCTTTTCATATAGGGCAATCTTTAGCAAATGGAGCTGAAAAGATTGGTATGTTGTTATGTTATTTTGTTATGTTGAAGTAGAATTAATTTCCCTTTACTCCTTTTTTGTTGAATGTTTTAATCAAAAAATGATGTTACATTTTTTTAAATGCTTTTTCTGCATTATTAGAGATGATCATATGGTTCCTTTCTTTCATTCTGTTAATGTGATATATTACATTGATTGATTTTTCTGTGTTGATTCACCCTGTGTTCCAAGAATAAATTCCACTAGGTCAACTTTTAATGCTTAATTAAGTTGGATAGTGTTTGGCTCAGAATTTTAAAAATCAATGTTCATGAGGGATATTCACCTTCTCTTATAGTCTCATTTGACTTTGGTGTCACAGTTAATATGATGCTGACTTAATCAAATAAATTGAAAAGTGTTTCTTCGTCTTCAAATTTTTGGAAAAGTTTGAGAAAGATTGGTTTTAGTTCTTCTTTAAATGTTTGGTACAATTCACCAGTAAAGCTAACATGTCCATGACTTTTCTTTGTTAAGAGATTTGTTATTACTAATTCATTCTGCTTACTCATTATAGATCTATTCATAGTTTTCATTTATTTGTGATTTAGAGCTTGTTAGGAATTTGTTCATTTCACCCAAGTTATCCAGTCTCCTGGTCTATAATTATTCACAGTACTGTCCTTTTTATTTCTCTGGCAGTAATGTTCCCATTTTCACTTCTGATTTTAGCAACTTGTGTCTTTTGTCTTTTTTTTCTTAGTTTTGTCTAGCTAAAACTTCATCCACTATGTTGATCTTTTCCAAAAAATAAACTTTTGATTTTACTTATTTTCCCTATTTTCTATTGTCTATTTTGTTTATCTCTGCTCTATTATTTTTTTATTTCCTTTTTTGCTTGCTTGGGTTTAGTTTGTCCTTCTTTTCCTAGTTCCTAAAGTTTCAAAGTTAAGTTTTTGGTTTGAGACCTCTGTACTCTTGATCAGGTATCTAACCACTAACTATGATGCTCTGCCTAGCACTCGGCAACTATCCATGACAGGGAATTAGGATCTTACTAGCAGCCTAGAGATGTATTTCTGGCTTTCTTCCCAAAAAAACAAAAAACATTATGTTAATTGAAATCTAATTTTCATTTATCCCTCAAGTATTTGTTAAGCTTCTATTATATGTCAATTAATCTTCTAGAAACAAAATATGTTAGATGGAGAAAGTCAAAATTTTAAATTGGCTAGTTCTGGTGAGAGAAAAAGAAGAGAGAGAATGAATATGTCATGCTAGTATTATCCTAAATATAAGCTATTCTGGCAGAGAAAACTTCATATGCTCTGAAGTGGGAGAGTGCCTGGCATGTTCCAGGATTGTTAAGACCGATGTTTTTGACTAATGGAACAAGGGGACAGCAGAGAAGATGAAAGAACAAAGTAACAGGAGGCCAGTTTCTGTAGGAACCTGTAGGTCACAGTACATATAGTAAGTCATGGTAAATGGTCACTAAGAGGAAGAGTTATGCATATATGAACACTTCAGCTTTCCCTTCCCAGTAACAAGAACATTCTTTGGTAGAACCGTCTGACTTTTGGAAATTGGATCTATCAAAAAGCCTATAGAGGGGGCAGAATCATTTTTTCAGTTACATCATTCCAGAAAACTCTACTTAGCACTTCCTACACACAAGATGCCCTGTTTAAAAACTTTCAACTTTATAGCATCCTTTGTTGTAGATATTAATAGAAGGTACTAGGAGTTGAAATATGTAAGGTATTATGTAATTTAGTCTGGACTGAATAAAATTCAATCCCAGAGAAAGATTGTGACAACTATAATTTATGTCCAGAGAAGGGCAGTGTTGGGAATGTAGCTTGTTGCTCTTACTGAATATAGGCATAGGCATCAACAGACAACTTCTCAATCTAGACTGCTCACTCACAATGTGATGTGGCTTTGATTCAGTTAACCACTCTGAACATCACTATCCTGATAAACATATAGAGTTGATAATGCCTTCCTTATAGGACTGCTGGGAAGATAAAGTAAATAAAAGTTGTAAAGCACATAAATTATATCTGACACAAAATGTATTGTTTAACAAATGGTAAAAATTAATATTGTAGTAAATAATTATATGTTAGGAAGCTTGACTATGAAGAAAAGAAGAATGCCCATCAATACAGATGATGTAATCCACACATTGTGGAGTAGAATGAAAAGATCAAAGGAAAGAGATAGATTCTTTCCTTAACTTGCAACACTTGACTGACCTGAAAGAATTGGAATTGGGTCAGTCATGGAAATATTGCGGGTGAAAGACAATCGCATTCAGCATTCTGCTCAGAGAAGAGAAAACATTAGATAAAAGGCTTTGGGTGTTCTGGTCCCTTTGGCAAGGCCATCCTTCTGTGGGAATGAATGCTGAGAAAGATACCCAGTGGATTTCATGTATTGTGGACCTATTGACAGGATCATTCTTATCTTAGCCTGATGTTAATTCCATTAAGTACTTTTTTAAAAAGCCCAATACTTACCAATTATGATTATTTTATGATTTTCCATATACTTCTTCACTTAAGAAGATAAATGTTGGTTGTATGGACTTTGCATATTTTACTACTTATGAATTGAATTTATTCTCCCAATAGAAATGTATTGTTTTTAGTCAATGAATAAACTGATTTCCTGTTTTTTTCATCAGTCTCACAAGTTTGGTTACAGTGAATGTGCTTCAGAGAAATGGACGCAGTCTCAATATGGTAGCAAAGTAGGTTTCCAAGGCTGTAAAAATGAAGGCCATGATCCTAGTTACTGAGAAAATTTAGCAAGAAAGAAAATGTCACCCTGTGAGATCTTCGGGAAGAGACACTGCCATGTCTTTCCTAGAGGTCACATGCATATATTCTTAATATCATGTAGGACTGTCTTGTTTAAATTGCTGTAAATATTAATTCCAGACACCTTTGGGTAGTCTCTTTGTATAGTACTGAGCATTTTGTTAGCCAATGAGATGGGAAGATGTCTTAGCTATAGTACCTGCCCCCAAAGACTTCATATTCTAGTATATTACTTGTAAATGAAAACATACTGCAGACAGAAGGCTATTATAGAGAACTACCCATATTTAAACTATTCATAAAAACAGTTTTGAGGCAAAAAATCGTATGTCATAGTCCTTAGATGTCTCAACTTCCACAGAAGAGCTATTTAAGTGCTAACAGTCCAAATGTGGGTGGCGGCCTTCTCCTCTTGTTTTCCACGGGTTGACACTAACCATAGATCTTAAATGTATGGAACAATCATTCTTTCAAATGTCATAAATTTCCTGGGTCAGTCTTGATTTCAAATAATTGGCTTTCTTATTCCCACAAACTATTAAAATGCCTCAGAAATTATTGTTACACATCAGCATTCGAATTGTGTCAAGCTCATTGGCAGAACTAAAATATACGTAGTTTTTTAGACCATGATATCATATTGTGCCTTCTAAAAAAGGTCACCTAAATGTTATCTGATTCGTAGTTCCTACCACAACACCAGCCACACAACCGACGTTGAAACAGTAACTGACGATGAGTGGGTTGATTTCAATGTAGCATGACACTTCAAGATAAAGTCTCATTAAAGACATGAAGGAGTCATGAACTCTCAGTCTTCTCTAACATGATGACCCATTTTATTATGTGTTTGGCAAGAGATGCTGGGCTGTCATCACCTGGGTGTCAATACCTCTTTCCAACATCTCTTCTACAATGCTGAGGAAAATCCAGGAATTGGGTTTCTCAGAATCCCCTTTTCTGTACAGCTCCAGATGTAGAAAGGTGGAAGGGAGGGGAGGGCATTATTCTTGGGAGATTATGAAAGCCAGATGGAGTGGCTTCTCAGATTAATCTATGTGCTCTCACTCTGATAAGGCTGACTGAGACAGGAATAGCATCTTTATGTGTGGAAACTTGAGAATTGAAGCAGCATTTCAGTCACCCACCCAAGTGAGTACTTCAGACCAAAGTCATCAATGACTGTTTCTCCAACATTCTGGACTTTCACCCTCCCTGCTTTTTTTTTTTTTTAACCTATGCGTTAGCCCTAATTCCTATATTAAATTTGTTTATCCCTCTAATTGTTAGAGTGGCTCTGATTCCATGGCCAAGCCCAGAATGATTCATAGAGAATGGTCCATATGGAAATTTCAAATGTATTTCTATTTATTCAAGTGAAGACAGCATAAGAATTGTCTTAGGCCATTTGCATTGCTACAGAGGAATGTCTGAGGTTGGATACTTTATAAAGAAAAGTAGTTTATTTGGCTCACGTTCTGCAGACTTTAGAAGAAGCACGCCGCCAACATCTGTTTCTGCTGAAGGCTCCAGGAAACTTCCACTCGTGGAAGAAGGAGAGCAGGCATCACATGGCAAGAGAGAAGGAAGGAGAGAAGGGAAGAGGTGCCAGACTCTTTCAACAACCAGCTCCCATGGAAACCAAGAATGAGATCCCACTCATTATCATGAGGAGGGCCATTAAGGAGGGGTCTGCTCTCATGATCCAAATACCTGCCACCAGGCCCCAACTTCAACACTGATGGTCAAATTTCAACATGAAATTTGGAGGGGGATAAACAGCCAAACTATATCAGAGATTCAATCCATCCTGACAGACAGGCATGTACCAACCATGCAATTTCTTCTGATGAAATCGCTCTTTGGAAATTTGAGGAAAAGCTAATATGCAAGTATCCCTCAAGGAACCCTTTCACTGGAGTGGCTAAGGCCTAAGAAAACCTGAAGAAAACCCAGCCAGGTTGGCTGAGAAATACCTGTTTCATAGAAAACTTATAATGTTTCAACTCTCATTTTTTCAGTACTTCTAAAAGAACTAAATTGCATAGGGCAGAACGTTTTCCAGAATTAAAAATTAACTTAGATGTCAAAATAAAACCCCAGAATTTAATTTATCATAAAAGCTATATTCCCGAATAGGATCTAATGGACCAAAACAGATAAAGCAATTAAATGGGAAATGCTATGAATTAATCTTATTTAAAGAGGCAGTCAGGATGGAATTCATATTTTTAAAGATACAATAATCAGAAAAAAAAGCCTTCTCAGCTCAGTTAGTGGTGCCATAATTTAAAATAATAAAGCATTATAAATACCTAATTTATTCATTTTCTGCAGGTGCTATTTGTTAATTTTGACATTCCTTTCAGTTTTGATTGCTGGTGACTTTCCTCTCTTTGGGAACATTTCACATTTTTTATCTGTTACTTGCTAAATTTTGGTGGTAATTGTGTGTATGCTAAGTCAAGTGGAAGAGTATTGAAGCACTGAAATAACTTCAAGCTTAAACCCAATGCTTTGAGAGGATTCTATTGGGTAGTCTTACTCAGTTTCTCCTCAGTGCTTTGGTTTCTCCTCTCAAGCGGTGAAAATCTCATGCAACAATATGCTGGTAAAAGAGTTTGTAAAAGACTGTATAGCATCTCAATTATTCCTCTTATTGTTATTGATTAATGGAGTACCTATGCTTTGAAGTTTGATCTTGGATTTTGTTTACTACTGCTTTTGTGGCCCGATGACTTATGAGTCACAAGGCAGGCTACCTAGCCTCTCTTCTTGATTCCATCACTTCCTAGCTCTGACATCTTTTACATATTCATTCTTTCTCTGTCTTGGTTTCTTCACCTGTGAAATAGGAATAATAACAGTACTTGTCTCATAGAGATTTTTGTGCTAATTAAATATGATTTTACAATGAAAATGCTTAGAATATTAGATAGTACATAGTAAACATCAATACATATTGTCATATTATTGTTGTTGTTATTTTATAATCTTTCTTTGACTTAATCCTACATACGCATCTTAAAAATGTAAAGGATTATTTGTACCTTTAAACTTTTTTAAAAATTATACTTAGAATAAATTGAAAAATGGACTAACAAAAATAAACAAGAAAAATTCAAGCATTATTTAGTAGTAGATCCTAACCATCAAGAATTTCCCCATTGGAAAATATAGCATATCCTGATATGGTTTGGCTGAGTCCTCACTGAAATCTTATCTTGAATTGTAACTCTCACAATTCCCAAGTGTCATGGGAGGAACCTGGTGAAAGGTGATTGAATTATGAGGGCAGGTCTTTTCTATGCTGTTGTGTTGATAGTGAATGAGTCTCATGAGATCTGATGGTTTTAAAAATGGGAGTTTCCATGCACAAGCTCTCTCTTTGCCTGCTGCCTGCCATTCCATCTAAGACGTGAGTTGATCTTCCTTACCTTTCACCTTTTGCCATGATTGTGAGGCCTCCTCAGTCACGTGAAACTGTAAGTCCAATAAACCTCTTTGTTTTGTAAATTGCCCACCCTTGGGTATGCCTTATCAGCAGCATGAACATGAACAAATAGGAACTAATACATATTCTATTTCTTTTTTTTTTTTTTGAGACAGAGTCTCACTCTGTCACCCAGACTGAAGAGCAGTGGTTCAATCACAGCTCACTGCAGCCGTGACCTCCTGGGCTCAAGTGATTCTCTCATATCAGCCTCCTGTGTAGCTGGAACCATAGGCACATGACACTATTCCTGGTTTGTTTGTTTTTTAATTTCTTGCAGAAACAAGGTTTCACTTTGTTGCCCAGGCTGGTCTTTAACTCCTGGGCTCAAGCTATCCTCCCATCTCTGCCTCCCAAAGAGCTGGGATTATAGGCGTGTACCACTGCACCCGGCCATAAATCCTAGTTTATGAAATTTCAAGGTAGATAGTATGAAAAAAAATTAAGCAGTGAGGCAAAATGCTTTGCCCTCCCCATACACAAAGCTATGAGCTTTTCTCCACCTACTCCTGCTTGCCGGGAAAGTCATGGCGATGAGGTCACACATTCCATGCATCCTTAGTTCTTCTCTTTCCTCCTTTTGTTGTTTTCTATAGTCTCTGTCTTCAAAATATTTTCATGCTTCCAGCAGATTTGTTTTCCTAAAGTGCCGCTCCCAAAGTGGTGCCTCCTCTGCTCAAACATAGAGTCTGATCTTTGGACTTCAAAGCCATACACAGGTTGTCTGCAAATGCCACTTGACTACCTCTGAGTCACTGATAACTCTATTTAGTATCAGTTCAGTTCCTCCTATCAGCTTGATGGTCTTAATCACCTCCAGTCACATCACATCTGCCACAGTCCCCCTAGGCTGTGGATCTCTCCCCTTCCTTGGATGTTACACCCTCCCCTGCATTAATCCAATCCCATGCAACTTGATGACACCCGAATATCTAACAATTTAGCAAAGCCATCTCTGGGCCTTGACTCTCTCAGAGCTTTCTTCTGTGAACCCCATAGCAATGATAAAGGGCAACCCTATTGTTCACATTATTTTATCTCCCCCACTATGTTTTAAGAGTCTTTGGGATAGAGTTTATGTAACATATACCTAATGAAACAAATTGCAGACTTATGTTTTACTGTTATTGTTGTTTAATTTGTGATGACTGATTTACACAATTGAAAATTTTCATTTCCCTTCTTCATTATACCCTGCTCCTCAGATAACGTGTCTGTGGCTGATGGTAATGTGTTCTCCTGTCACAATAAAACTTTTTATTTATTGCAAGGAACTCTTACAAGTTTTTACTATCAACATGCATTGGCTTAATATTTACTCCTTGGAGTCATACTGAGTTAATGAAATTTCAAAGTTAACACTATGAGTAAATAGCAGTGTAACTAAAGTCAAATTTGTTGTTATGCAATAAATTTGAATTTGTAATCAGTTTGCTTCTGCTATAAGATTTAAAATGGTATTTAACAATGGTGAATAAAATAAGTACATTGATTATGATAAGAGAACATTGACTCAATTTCTTTTCCACAAAATGTATAGAAGTCTAGAAAATTCTACGAAGGCTAAAGAATCTTTAGGCAGTCATTGAAGAGACATTTCTGGGGTAACTAAGCCAAAAACATAATTACTTTAGCTTCTAGTTACAAGAGAAAATACTGGAACTGATTAGAATGATTAATGCCACCTGAGAATGAATGATAAATATTTAGTGATAAACAAAAAAAATAGGTAGTCTAAAGTTGTTGGTCAGATTGTCAGGCAATGTACTCTGAATAGACTTGTCTGAGTTGAATCATAGAATATATAACTCTTCATTAGTTAGATAATTATGGAGAAGAAGGCTTATTGGAATGAAAATAATTACCTTAAAAAATAAACTTGCAGACTCAATACAGCTTCGTTGTCAACAGTGAGATAAGATTAAAATGAGGAAATATAGTTTAAACCTATGAAACCTTGATTGAATTAAGTAGAAACATATATTTTATGGGAAAGCAACAGTACAGAGTCTCATTTCATTTGCAATATAATCAGATTCCTAATTATAATGCAATTCTTTTGGTTTGCATGTGTCTGAGGTAGCTACTCTGTTAAATTGAACATCTGGAGAGTGGTTAGGAGCAAGGGAGCATTGTAGCAGCACTGTAGAAAAGTGAGGCAATGGTATGATAGAGATTGCTGTGTGAGCACATTTAATGGAGGGAGATGGGTGGATTAAAGGACTGAGTGTTTTATGCATAGGAACTTATAAGACACAAATAGAGATGCGTATGACCTATAAAACCATACTGGGGTAAGTACAGTTTGAACAAAAATAGCAACAAATTTAAACAAAAAATAAACAAATAGGAATATCCAACTTAGACCTATAGAATCCATAAGGCATTGTTAAAAGTAGGTATTTGTTTTATTGTAGTAAAACATACTTAAGATTTACCATTTTAAAGTACAGATTCAGTGGCATTTAGACCATTCATAATGTGGGCAATCAACACTACTATACATTTCCAGAAAGGTTTTATTACCTCAAACAGAAACTCCTTACCTGCTAAGCAGTAATTCTCTACCCCTCACTTCCCTAATCCAAAGTAACCTTTCATTTTACCATCTGTATGAATTTGTCTATTCCAGGTACCTCAGATAAGTGGAACTGTACAATATTTGTCCTTTTATGTCTGTCTTATATCACTTAGCATGTTTTGAAGGTTCATTTATTTTGTGTCATAAATTGGAATTTCATTCATTTTCTCAGGATGCATAATATTCCATTATATGTATATACCACACTTTGCTTGTCCATTGATCTGTTCATAAACACTTGACTTGCTTCCATCTTTTGGCTATTGTGAGTAATCCTACCATGAGCATGGGTGTACAAATATCTGTTAGAGTCTCTGCTTTCACTGCTTTTGGGTATACACCAAGAAGTGCAATTTATAGATCATACAGTAATTCTATGTTTAACTTTTAAAGGAATCACCAAGCAGTTTTCCACAGTGACTGCACCATTTTACATTTCCACTAACAGTATGCAAGATTTCCAACTTCTCCACTGTTTAGCCAACAACTATATTCCACCTTTCTGAAAATAACACCTAATGGGTGTTAAGTGGTGAAATAACATAATTTTTAAACAATATGGAAATCTCAAAGATATATGTTTAATATTTTTTTCCATGAAAAAAAGCCAAAGTCCAAAGCAAGATGTATTTTGTAATAATATAAGCAAAATGCTCACATGTTATCCAGGGCCTTCCATAATTTGGCCTCTCCTGTTTCAAAATTTGCCACAGTTAAGCATTTCTCATTAAGGAGTAGGAAACTATATATCTTTCATGTATTTATAAATTTACTCTGCCTCGCATATTCTGTGCTTTAGCTGGGTGATTAAAACCTTTTTTTATGCTCTACCACATAGAAGGCAATGACACATTTCCATCACTGTGATGATGATTCCCACAGAGAATAACGTCCCCCTGAGAAGGAACATCAGATTGACACAGTGGAGACATAGAGGAGGAATGAGAGGCAACAGGGGTTATGTATGCTTTCAAAAGTCCCCAGGTGACCTGATTTGAGCAGTCCCCATAGTCCTCAAGCATGACTATTGCAGTGACCACACTGGTGCACTCATCTACCAGCAGAGTCACTGCAGTAGACATACTTGAGGAGTCATCATTTATGTAATGAATTAGGTAATCAATTAATGTCTCTACTATTTATTAATAAATTTATACTTTGTGTCTTTTTTCTGTAGAGAATTCACAAGGTGTACTATCTGTACATTGGTGGAACTCACAGTCTGTGAAAGCAGGGAAAGCTGAACAACATAATATGACAACATGTAATTATGTGTTGGAATAATATAGTATAAACTAAGTGCTGTACAATTAAAATTAAAGGAAGATAAATAAAGACATAATGCTTCAATATGCAGATAAATATTGAGAGGACCTTGAAAAATGGGAAAAATTCACTTAAGTGGAAGATAAAAAGGTGAGCATTCTGGCAGTGATGTAAAACCTGAATAAAGTCATAGAAATGGCAAGTTGTGAAGGAGTGTTTGCAGGACTGTTAGAAGATAAATTTAAGGCCAGGCACGGTGGCTCACACCTGTAATCCCAGCAGTTTGGGAGGCCAAGGCAGGTGGATCACTTGTGGTAAGGAGTTCCAGACCAGCCTAGCCAACATGGCAAAACACTGTCTCTACTAAAAACTACAAAATTTATACAGGCGTGGTGGCACACCCCTGGAGTCCTAGCTACTCAGGAGGCTGAGGCACGAGAATTGCTTGAACCCAGGAGGAGGAGGTTACAATGAGCAGAGATCACACCACTGCACTCCAGCCTCATCCACAGAGTGAGACTGTGTCTCAAAAAAAAAAAGAAAAAAAAAGATAAATTTAATAGACTTAGAGTAGATATAGCAGGAAGCTGAGCAAAACATATACAGGTAGTCAATTTATGAAGGTCCTTCGTTATTTAAAATGATATAGCAGCAAACAGAATTTTGAGCTGGTTGATTTGGGGTGTGATACATCTTCAGTTTGCCTAAAATAGTACTATTCAAAATTGCAAACCTTTTCTGCTTTATTCCTTGTAGACTGAGTGAATAAAACCAATTGCCATTTACCTGGAAGTGAAGATTATCTGATAAAAGAAATGAATGTGGTATTTATAGCAATATACTTTGTTTCTTACACTTTATTTATTTTTTTTTCTTTTGGTAATAGAGGAGTAATGGAGATGGAAGTTGTCCATTCTGAGTTGACAGTGAAAGTTCTGAATGTAATTCTTTGTTTCACTTTCTTATAATCACTTAAGAATGTTTTGACTGTGCACTGCCATTAAGTGCTAAATGAAATCTTACTCTAGAATCCAAAAGCTAATTGAAGTTACATGGAAAAGAAAATATTTGGATCTTTCTCCTCAAAAAAAAAGAAAACAACCTCTTCAGACACAAATTTAGAGAAACTTCACTTCTCTAGAAAGATATTTTATTCACTAAAAAGGAGAATTATTAAACCCAGTCCCGGGTGGGGTGAAACATGCTAATCATGAAATCATAAGATAGGGGCTACCTTAATTTCTTCCTAAAGGCTTATAATCTGACAATAATATAGTTGGATGACTTTTTAAATGAAACTCAGCTACCAAATAAAACCAGTTTCTGGAAGAAGAAATAGTACAACGAAGACCTTCCCAGACACAGATGTGCCCTCCTTCCCACACACCTCAAGTTTTTAACTGGCAGTGGAAATGCACACCAACCAACCACTCACCTTAGCACCTAAGAGGCAATTTCTGAGAGTAGTCAGTACCCACCCACAGAATAAGACGGCACCACTTCCTCCACATATGGGCAAACTCCAGGCCTCAATTAAGGACCTGCGGACTATAAGGAATCTCTGTAACATAAAAGCCAGAAATAGCACTCAAAATATGGAAGAGAAAACTTGTAAGTGTATTTATTGCAGCACATATTGATTTTAGATTTCTAGACGTGCCTCACTGCCAAATTCATACATAAATATACAGCATTGCATATATATATTTATATATAATAAAATAAATTATATTTTAAGTAACAATTGAGCATATTATTACTGTTCCTGCAATCTTTTTTCACTTAAAGGTACATGGTGAAAGCCAATTTTAAATAAAACAAAAGAACAACCACAAATATATTGTGGGAAGATTTCCAGGTTAGTACATATAGGTAGAGCTCTCTGATTATTCTAACAGTCATCTTGTATTCCACTGTACCGTTTGCACAATTTTTTGCTATTACAATACAGATACTTTTGCTTATTTGTGTTTTTCTGTCAGATAAGTTTAAGAAGAGGGACTACCTAAGTGAAGAGCTATATTTCCATATTTGGATAGATATGTTCATTGTTCTTCATTATACCAATCTACAATCTAGCCAAGAATTTATAACTGTGATTGTTTTCCCACATACCTGCCAAACTAGGTATTAACTATGGAATAAATTTGGTGAATATGGCTTCAAAATGAAGCCTATTGTTTTAATTTGACTTTTATTTTCTGTCTCTTCACTCTTTCCCTCAGCTTCAGCAAAACTGGCCTTCATTCAGTAGTCAAGCCTGCTGTGCCCATTTCTATACAGGGTCTTTGCACTTATGACTCCTTTGCCTAGAATATGCTTTCCCAAATTTTACATGATGGATTTCTGCTAAGTATTTTGATTCCTTGATATTTTTCCTAAAAAAGCTTTTGAAGCCACCCCTACTGAAATCCCCCACTATCCCTATCTTGGTCACCCTCTCCACCCTTTTATTTCCTTTATTTTCTTAGAAATGCATGGAATCATCTTATTTGTCAACTTGTCCTGTTTCGTTAGAATATATGTTGCTGGTATAGTATATATGCTGCCTAGACTTAACTTTTTTCCCTAAATATAAGATTATCTCCCTCATCTACATGACGTGTGGAAAAAATAATTATCTCCCTCAATATCATTTATTGGATAATTCATCATTTTTCTCCTATTTGTAATGATAGCATCTTTATCTATTTAATTTTCTTTAATTCCTGAGGCTGTTTCTTAATTTGCTCCTGCTTCACACCAGTTAGATATGTATTCCACAGTAGAATCCTATTTTTCAAGTCATTGAACTTTTTACTATTGTTTGATATCTGATGGGGGGAAACTGTGGTAATTTTTAAGTGTTTTTGGTAAAGTTTAGGCTTCTATATTTTAAATAAATGTTAACAGTCAATATCAGTAAGACAAATTGATAATAGAGAAAAACAGGTTATAGTACATATTTATTTTTCAGAACTTAAAAATAGCTACAAGTAAAATTTAAAGTTGAGTGTGTACTTCCAAAATTATGGGCAGGAACATAATATGGGTGGTAAAATACAGTTCATTTAGCAAAAGACAGAAAATCAAGAACATAGCAAGAATACATAACAAACATTCAGCATATGTTCTAAACTAAAAAATGCCCATTTGGCCAATAGAGTTAAGAAGAAAATCGTCTGATTTATTAGACTATAGCTTTCAGATTAATATAACAAAATGAAGCTTTGACAAGTATATACCTAAACTAAGAGGTTCAGAAGGTACAGAAAGAAAAGAATAACATAGGAACAAAAGACAAAAAGAAAGGTGAGAAGAAGAAAGAAAGGAAGGATGGAAGAAAGGATGGAAGGAGAGAAAGGATGGAAGAAAGGTAGGAAGGAAGAAAGGATGGAAGGAAGGAAGGAAGGAAAAAGTATGGAAGAAAGAAGAAAGGAAGGAAGGGAGGGAGGAAGGAAGAAAGGATGGAAGAAAGAAGAAAGGAGAGAAGGGAGGGAGGGAGGAAGGAAGGAAAGAAGGAAGGGACGGAGGGAAAATAAGCAGTGATCTCTATACAATATCAGATGTGTAGACATCTGAGAGAATTATCATGCATAAAAAAGAAAATCTCTATAAAGCACAGGGTACAATTTACCATGGGATTATCAATCTACTATAAAATTAGTAAAATATATAAGGTAAAAATCTATTATAGTGGTGAATTTTAATACAATCTCCTCAGTCTTTAACAGCTTAAGGAGACAAAATTATAAATTGATTTAATAGATACTTGAATACTTTCTATTTTGGTATACAATATAAAAACCCAGAAATCATCCAGATCTTACACAAAGATTCAATTAAATCACAGCTCATAATAAATAATGAAAATTAAAATAGAAAAAATACAACTACATGAAAAATTATAAACTATTTCTCTAAATAATAATTTAGTCAAGTTATGACTCTTGAAATTTTGAATAAAAATGGAATGAAACTAAAATTTAAAAAGTAATAACTAACAAAGCAGAAAAACTAAAATTAATATATAAGTGTAGTTTCTTTGAAAACAGAGACAAAATTCTAAATAACATAAGCAATAAAATATAAGAATATAAATATTAAAAAATAGCCAGAAAAATAAACATATGAACAGATAGTGAAATGAAAATAATACCAGGATTGAAAATATTATATACCATTATATTTGAATATATGGAGAAAATTAATAATTTTCAGAAAAATATGGTTATAGTAGACCCAGGTAGAAATAGAAAATTTTAGTCGTGGAAAATTATAAAAAGAAATGAAAAAATCTATCAAATCATTAGTTTCTAAAATGTTACCTAATTTAAATGTCTCAATGAGTAAGTTATTTCTCACTTTCACAAAAAAGGTAATTTTGTGTGATACTGGAAGATAAAAACTCTTAAATTCATTATGTTAATATAACACTAACCTTAAACCAGATAAATGAAACATGTTTTTAAACAGCTATAGTTAATTCATCTCTAAATATTAATCAAATATAAAATAACCTGAGTTTAATATTAACTAAGAAATGCTTACTGAAATGAAAATAAAATATTTCCAAAAAATGATATTTGTTTTAAATCAAGTCAACATAATAATAATTGTGATAGCTCTTGCCACATTAAAAAAAAATTATTTAAAATTGACTGCAAGAGAATGAAATAAAGGCATCCAAATATGAAGAGAGGAATTCAAATTATCCCTATTTGCAGATGCTATGATTCTATATCTAGAAAACTCCATAGTCCCTGTCCAAAAGCTCCTTGATCTGATATACAACTTCAGCAAAGTTTCAGGATACAAAATCAATGTGCAAAAATCAGTAGCATTCTCAAATACCAACACCACCCAAGCTGAGAGTCAAATCAGGAATGCAATCTCATTCACAGTAGCCACACAAAAAAATAAAATACCTAAAAAAACAGCTAATCAAGGAGGTAAAAGGCCTCTACAATCAGAATTACAAAACACTGCTCAAAGAAATTGGAGATGACACAAATAGTAAAACATTCCATGCTTAGGGGAAAGAAAGAATCAATACTGCTAAAATGGTCATAGCAACCAAAGCAATTTACAAATTCAATGCTATTTCTATCAAACTACCAATGACATTCTTCACAGAATTAGGAAAAAAAATATTCAAAAATTTTTCTGGAACCAAAAAAGATTCCAAATGGCCAAGGCAATCTTAAGCAAAAATAACAAAGCTAAAGAAATCACATTATCTGATTTCAAACTATTCAACAAAACTGCAGTAACCCAAACAGCATGGTACTGGTTCAAAAACAGATGCATAGACCAATGGAACAGAACAGAGGGCCTGGAAGTAATGCCACACACCTACAACCATCTGATCTTCATAAAGCTGACAAAGACAAGCTGTGGGGAAAGGACTCATTCAATAAATGATGCTGGGATAACTGGCTATTCATATCCAGAAGACTGAAACTGGACCTTGTCTTATACCATACAAAAAATCAACTCAAGATGAATTAAAGACTGAAATCTAAAATCAAAACCTATAAACATTTTGTAAGATAACTTAGAAAATACCATTATGGATGCAGGACTTGGCAAAGACTTCAGGATAAAGATGTCAAAATAAATTGCAATAAAAACAAAAATTGACAAATGGGACTGTGATGGTTGATATTTAGTGTCAACTTGATTGTATTGAAGGATGCAAATATTGTTCCTGGGTGTGTCTGTGAGGGTGTTGCCAAAAGAGATGACCATTTGAGTCAGTGGACTGGGAAAGGCAAACTCACCGTCAGTCTGGATAAGCACAATCTAATCACCTGCCAGCGTGACCAGAATAAAAGCAGGCAGAAGAACCTGAAAAGGCTAGATTGACTTAATCTCCTGTCTTATGTCTTTCTCCCATGCTAGATGCTTCCTGTCCTCAAACATTGGACTCCAAGTTCTTCAGCTTTGGGACTCAGACTGGCTTCCTTGCTCCTCAGCTTGCAGATGACCTATTGCGGAACCTCACCTTGTGATTGTGTGAGTCAATATTCCTTAATAAACTCCCTTTTATATATACTTCTATTCTATTAGTTCTGTCCCTCTAGAGAACCCTGACTAATACAGGGACCTAATTAAACTAAAGAGCTTCTGTACAGCAAAAGAAACTATCAACAGAGTAAATAACCTACAGAATGGGGGGAAATATTTGCAAACTATTCATCTGAAGAAGGTTTAATATCCAGAATCTAAGGAACATAAACAAATTTACAAGCATAAAACAAACAACCCCCAAAAAGTGGGCAAAGGACATTAAATAACACTTTTGAAAAGAAGACATACATGCAGCCAAAAAGCATATGAAAAACTGTTCAACATAAATAAGAATTAGACAAATGTAAATCAAAACCACAATGAGATACCATCTCATACAATTTAGAATGGCTGTTACTAAAAAGTCAAAAAATAATAAATGCTATTGAGGTTGTGGAGAAAAGGGCATGCTTATACACTGCTGGGAGAAATGTAAATTAGTTCAGCCATTACAGATTATTTGAGTGGTTTGATGATTTCTCCAATAATTTAAAACAGAATTACCATTTGATCCAGCAGCCCCGTTATTGGGTATATACCTAAAGGAATTTAAATTCTTTTACCATAAAGACACATGCATGTGTATGTTCATTACAATAGCAATCTATTGCAGACTGCAGACAGGGATATTAAATCAACCTAAATGCCCATCAATGGTATAGAGTGGATAAAGAAAATGTCGTACATATACACAGTGGAATACTATGCAGGTATAAAAAAGAATGAGATCATGTCCTGTGCAGCAACATATAGTAAAGGAAGATACAATCTTCAATCTCTGCCATATGGAAGAAAATACATTGAGTTCATTATTCTGGAAAAAGAATAAAATGCAAAAAATAAAAGTGCTTTTATTACTAAAATGAGTCTATATATTTACTCTAGCTTGCATGTATCAAAGATTTTATAACATACATTCCCTTTAATCCAATCACTCCACTTATGGAAGTTGTTCTAAGTAAATACT
Organism: Ateles fusciceps; assembly: GCA_036589455.1. Taxonomy (NCBI): domain Eukaryota; kingdom Metazoa; phylum Chordata; class Mammalia; order Primates; family Atelidae; genus Ateles; species Ateles fusciceps. The sequence continues at coordinate 3,324,984 of JAZHEH010002924.1, read as the reverse complement.
ATGATATAACCAAAATCTGTTTAAAATATACATATACTTTTATTATCACTTACAATGACAAAAACTCTGAGAGAAAAAAAAAATAAGTAAAACCCATTCAAAAAGAGCATTGTGACATTCATAGAATGGAACAATTTTTAATAATTTATCTGCAAAGAATATTTTATGGCATGGAAAAATGTCTATAATATACTAATAATATACAAATATATAATACATATAAATAGTATAATTTTAATTTTAGAATAATGATTGATATATATATAATTTATACTTTTTATATTTATCCATATTTTTTATATTTAAAAGTATAAATTTTTCTACTTTTGAAAGCATTCTTTGTTTTTACTAAACTTCTAGAAAACATGTAAGGGGTTAATTGGTCCTGTATCTTCTACCCAGAAAACATGCCCATCTACCGGCTCCACATAGTTTTTGCCTTGTCTCATATATATGAAAGGTTATTTTCTCTCTCTTTGCCTATATTCTGAGTTAGCTCCTAGAAGTTCCTAGCAATAGTGAAAACACAGTTGAGAAACAATGGTAACAGGCAATAAGGAACCTATCACCATTTAGATTCTTGAAATGTTATGAGGAGAGTTTAAGGTTGATTGCAGCATGGATGGAGGAGGGGAGACACAAGAGGTCACATTTGCCTTTGTGCAAATCTAAAATCCACTGGGTTGATCCTGGAGTTGTTAAATCTTCTCTCCAAACAGAAGCCAAGCCTCTGTATTTTCACTTGTCAAAAAGAACTATCTAAACAGTTCTACCTTGCCCTCATAGCAGTCCCTAGGTAGGTGAACTCTACTCTTACTTACTAGAAATTTAACACTAAATTTGATATTATAGAGGTGGCATAGCAATACTAAATTTAAAAAAGAGAACACAGCATCTCAAAAATTAGTATAGGGTAGATCAATAAATTAAATCTGATAGTCAAATTTTTAAACAATTTACAAGAAAATAGAGACAAATATTTTTATAACTCAGGATAGGCATAACATATTTTCTAAACAGCACTCAAAATAATCACAAACTATAAAAGAAAAGTCAATAGATTCAATTGCATTAAACTTAAATTTCTTGTCCATAACAAACTCTCTTTAAAAGAGAATGAAAAGGCAATTCATAAACAGAAAGGAGATGTTTGCAAAATATGTATGTAAAATGTGTATCTAGAATACACAAAGAACTTTTGCAAATCACCAAAAAAAAAAAAATTCAATAGAAAGAACCCAACAGAAAAGAAATGACAAATAACAAGCAAACATATTAAAGACCAAAATGTTTAAAAAGGCAAAGTCCCCATGATATGATTTGTGCCCCCATCCAAATCTTATCAGAATTGTAATTCACAGGTGTTGAGGGAGGGATTTTTAATCCACACATGTCAAGGGAAGGAAGTGATTGGATCATGGGGGCAGTTCTCCCCCATGCTGTTCTTGTGATAGCGCATGAATTCTTAGGACATGTGATGGTTTTATAAGCTTCTGGCATTTCCCCTGTCTTCCACTCCCTTCTGCCTCCTTGTGAAGAAGGTGCCTGTTTCCCCCTTCAGCTTCCACCATGATTTTAAGTTTTCTGAGGCCTCCTGGCCATGCTTCCTATTAAACCTATGGAACTGTGAGTCAATTAAACTTTTTCCTTATAATTACTCAGTCTCACGTAGTTTTTTTGTTTTTGTTTTTGTTTTTTTGAGACGGAGTCACTCTCTGTTGCCCAGGCTGGAGTGCAGTAGCTCAACCTCATCTCACTGCAACCTCCTCTGCCTCCTGGGTTCAAGCAATCTTCCTGTCTCAGCCTCCTGGGTTGCTGGGACTATTTGTGTGCAACCATACCCCACTAATTTTTGCATTTTTCGTAGAGACAGGGTTTCACCATGTTGGCCAGGCTGGTCTCAGACTCCTGACCTCAGGTGATTCGCCCACCTCAGCATCCCAAAGTACTGGGATTACAAGCATGAATCACTGGGCCTGGCACAGATGGTATTCTTTATAGCAGTGTAAAAATGGACTAATGTACCCTACCATCATCTGGAATTTTATTTAAATAATACCTGTTGGATTCCTGACATATACAACTACTGTGGATGAAACAGAATAAACTGCTTCTTGCCCTCCTGTGGTTTACAATCTACTGGGGAGGGAGGCCAACACTTTAATGTAAGATGAGCTGAGATGAAAATATTCTATACTATGGAAATGTACTTCAGCCACATACGTAATTTTAAATGTTCTAGCAGTCACATTAGAAGGGTAAAAAGAAATGAGTGAGACTGATTCCTGATAATATATTTTATTTTGACAAATAGATTAATATTGTCCAAAATATTATCATTTTAATATGCAATCAATATAAAATGATTAATAAGATATTTTAATTTTTAGAATATTAAGTCATAAAAATCCAGTCTGTATTTTTACCCTTATAGGACATTTCAGTTTGGACTAGCCTTATTACAAGAGGTGAGTAGCAACTTGTGATAGTGGCTACTGTACCAGACAGAACAGGTCTATAGCGTGGTTACAACTAAAACATGATCAAATGACAGGGTTGGAAAGGGATGTTTTGAATTCGAATGTTCAGAAAATTACTCTTGGGGATATGGTGCTTCAGTAGTGGATGGAAGAGGTGGAGACACAAGATGTCACATTTGCCCTTGTGCAAATCTAAAATCATCTTTTACAGATGCCTGCATGAATGAAGCAAAGATAGTAGAAAAGGTATTGCAAGGAGTGGACAGAGCACGAACTAGAGAAATGCAGTGTACTGTGTGCCCACTGTGGCTGAAGTGGGCAGTTTGTGGGGTGAAGGGAGAAATCTAGAGAAGGTGGAAAAGCTGGGCTAGGTGTAGAAGGTCCTGAATGACTAATTGGTGACTAATGATTGTATTCCACATTTGTTGTTAGTTTTCTGAGGGTATTTTAAAATGAGACCTGTGACAGTAGTGTATAGCAAGGACAGAAAAGGAAGCAGGACAGTAGTGGGAAGGCCAATTAATGATAGTCTGAGCCATCCCAGCCAGTGGAAATGGGGGTCTGGCCACAAGCATCAGAATACAAGCATGGGGAGCATTACAGGCATGGATTTGGCCGAATGTGGCTCATGACTGGGAAGAAGTCCTCGATGCCTCTAGGTCAGGTACTGACCCACAGAGCAGTGAGTGAAGGAGAGGATGGGAAGGTTGCTTTTAAATAAATTAAGTTTGAGGTATATATAGAAAGAAAACTAATGTTTTATTAGTGAGACCACAAAAAATGTTGGGAAAAAAAATTAGTTCAATCTTTTATTTGAGGAAACAGAAACAATATTAACAGTTTGGTGTTTATATATATGTATTTCTTAACAAGAGAATCTATGTTCAACTATGTCCAAGTTTATGTCCATCACAATGAAAGGAAATGACATGAGGTGGTTGCTTGTAAACTTACACATCTAAATTCTTGTCCATTCAGACTTTAATGTGAATATCAGGTCCTAATATCTCAAGTCATCCAAATGTCTCTATTTATTTTGGGAAGCAGCTAAAGTGTAGAATTTCCCCTTCCTATATTCGTCCCTCACCCCATTCCCTCCTCTCTTCCCTCCCTTCCTTCTCTTTCTTAAAGCATTGGCCCCTTTTATAGCTTCTTCTAACCCTCCCTCCTTGACTAAAGAACAAACTTTTCTAAAGAAAGCCAGTCCCTAGCACACTTATTCCCTTTAGAGATTTTGTCAGTTGCCTATGACCTAGTTAACCACTGATTTCCCACTGAGGGCAAGTTTAGTGAAAGTCCCACAGGCCCTCTCACAGGGAAGCTCCTGTGCAGTTTGTGGTGTCTGAAGAGCTGTGAGCAAGTGCCCAGGGTCTTGGTGTCTGCCTCAGCATGGGTAATTTATGAGTCCCCAGCAAGTCAGCCAGAGGAGGAGAAATCCTGGATAGGGGGACCCTGCTAATTGGTCCTTTCAGTTCCTGGCAGGCACTACTGGTGGGAAGCTCCTGGGCTCAGACTTCTTATGTCCTTTTCAAAAGACAGGGAGATGGTGTAGGTCGACAAATTAAAAAAGAAAACAAGTGGGAAAAGCCCTCAGCTCTAGGGAGAGGTTGTCATTGGCTTTGCCCAGCTGTGTGGCCATCTCCTGATTATGAAGGAGCCATGGGACCCATATCAGCTTTTGTTTTGCACAGGCTGAACAGAGAAAACATGTCTCCTGCTACAGATAGAGGAGTCAAGCCAATTGATTTAGACCCATATATTTCTGATTCATAAGGAGTTAAGCAGCTATTTGGAGCTCAGGTGCAGCAAGGGGCAGCCCAGAGAGGGGAGTTGCCAAGACACAATTGAACCCTGGTCTGCCATTTTGGGGTCTGCACCAGGAGCCAGAGATAAGGATATCAACTTGCCATAGGGAACTTCATGAGGATGTGGCAAGTCCTTTAAAAGGACTAACGGTGCACTGTAGCTTTCCCCTTGTGAATACTAGCATGTAAAATAATGAGAACAGCCTTTATCCTAATTGTACTGCTAATTCCTGTTTTCCTGCCCATTTTCTACCACACATCCATACCTGTACCTACCCATGTTGTTTATTTGACCCAGCTTCAGCTGCACAAAATTGAGGGCAATTAAAGCAGGCAGAGTGTGAGTGGATGTCCTTATGGAATGATTCATTCACTTCACCCCTGGAAATGACCTCTGGCTCAAGGACCCTTTGAAGAAGCACATAGGTTGCAAACAGAAGGATTACTGGCATTGCACCCTCTCTCCAAGTCCGAAATAGAGAGCAACGTGACTACAGTTAGAACACCACAGGCGGAAATAGCTGAATTTCCTTCCAAGCCTCTTAAAGCTACACTGGCTACTGAGGAGAAAGAGAGAGATTGGAAGTCTGCCTTGATTGGGGTTATGAGACATACTCAGATTAAAACTTGGGTTGGACTGGAAGGTAATTCCCTTTGCAGAAGGAATTAGTTGTTCTCTTTCCTATAGTAGCATGGCCAAACAATTCTGGACTCAATATAAGTGATTAAGTCAGGAGCTGTTAAATTTGAACATGATACTGAACACAATTTCCTAACTTTGCCTGACACTATTAGTACAGCATATTATTATTTAAAGAATATTTGAAGTTTCCCATCTAATTTCTTGTTCAGAACAATGCTAAGAGAAGGTAATAATAATCATTATAATATCTTATATTTATTCATTAACTACAGTATGCCAAGCACAGTGTTAAAAATTTATATTTTACCTATGGCCCCAAGACTGATAAGTATTAATTCAGTTTAGTTTTGGCATGCTTGTTGAGGTAAAGTTAATAAATATGTGTTAAGAGATTTTACTTTTCAGCTCAGGCCTTAACCATCTAACCAGTTCTGTGGCTCTGGGCAAGCCAGTTCATATTTCTAGGCCTCAGTTTCCTTTTCATAGACAATAACTTGTATTCACATGACCCTTAAGAGTATATTATAAGCTTTCACATTTGTTATTCCATCTCTTCACCTAAAAGGTATAAGATAAGTGTCTCTTTTACAGATGAGGAAACTGTGGCCCAGAAAGAATAAGAAACTTGTTTAAGATTACAGAGCCTGTGAATGTGTACACCTCAACTTAAACTCCAGGCTTCTGACACCACATGTTAGGGAATTTCCCCTTCATCTTGCCCCCTTCAGTGTTATTACAAAGGCTAACATTTTAAGATTTCACCCTGTGGTGTTTGATGACCTGAGGAATAATATGCAATTCTGGCAGGACTATAAATAGCGAGGAGTTTGCTATAAATAGTGAGCAGTCTCCTAAACCCACTAAACCTATGTGTCTTCAACTAATTATGATCGTTATAGCAGAGTTTCCTGCAGAGTATGGTGGGAGATTAAATCTGAGACCTTAGCTCAGTGCCTAGAATTCTTAGTACACATGATCAATATTAGTTGCTGCTCCTATCATACAGAAGACACGGTGAGGTAGAAAGCAAAGCGGGATTCCACTCTGGAGGTGGGGCTGAGACACCAGATCAAATCGAGGACCAGTTAAAATAGTGCTGGCAGAAGCAGCTTTTCATAAGACATGCCCACCAGTGTATCATGTCAGTTTGCCACTGCTATGGCAACACCCAGAAGTTACCACCCTTTTCCACAGCAATGACCCCACCACTGGGAAGTTATGACTCTTCCTAGAAATGTATGCATAAATCACCCCTTAATTGGCATGTAATTAAAAGTGGGTATAAATAAGACAACAGAACTGCCACTGAGCTGCTGTTCTGGGCACACTGCCTATGGTGTAGCTCTGCTGCATAAGGAGAAATGCCTCTGCTGCTGCTCCTTACTGCTGCTCCGATAAAAGTTGCTAACACCACCAGCTCATCCTTAAGTTCTTTCCTTGGAGAAACCAAGAACACCGTTGGGCTAAGCCCCCTATTTTGGGGCTGGCCTGCCCAGTATCAGAGGGCTTTTGCTACTTAGCCATATAAATACTGCCAGCTTTGGGGATGCAACCATCGAGTACCTCAGGCCAGGGAAATGAGCCAAAGGAGCTACAAGAGCCATAGTTCCCCTCGGAGGAAAAGTTAATTCTTTTCTCTGGATTCTTGAGATCATGACCATATTAAATTAAATTATTCCACTGCAGTTCCCAAAGAAGCAAAAAAATCCCAATCACATCACTTTACACCATGAGAGAAACTGCCAACATTTCCATAAGGTACTCTGGCTGTGGGCTTCTGTAGAGTTCATATATTGATTGTTTTCTTTTTAAACTATTGATTGGGTGTCTCCAGAACATTGGAACATGACCACTGATGTGCAGTGACATGGTGGGGATCTTTCTTTACATCTTCTCAAGCACTGGGCACATTCTTCCTGTCTGTGTGTATCCATAGCTGCAATTTTAATAACAGTAAGAAGGGAGAAAAACAAATTCCTGATGCCACCCAGGATCAAGATTCTCTTCTCTTGCAATCTCCTTTGGAATTTCTCAAAGTCCAAAATGCAATTATTCACTCCTGTGAGGAAATTTGTAATCAATCAATACATTTCATCATTGCTTTAATTATCCTTAAAGCTGTTTGAGGACCAATGTTTCTTGCATTTGGAAAATAAATGAATAAACAGAATCTTCATTAACACCCAACCCACTCTCTCTTTCACCAGACATAGAGCTGTGGGCAAAGATACAGTATAAATAAATATTTTTTTCTTTCTTTTCTCTCTCCTTCCTATTTCTTCTCTCCTCATTTTCCCCTTCCCTTCCCTTCCCTCCCCTCCCCTACCCCCCCATCCACTCCTCTCCCCTCCCCTCCCTCACTCCTCTCCCTTCCACTTTCCCTCCCCTCCCATTTCCTTCTCTTCCGCTCCCTTTCTTCCTTCTTTCTTAATTAGGAAATCAGAAAGTGATTTTCTTAGGATCCATTAGCAGCAAGTGACAAAGCATTGAGCACACAGACTGATTCTGGAATTCAGTGGCAGAGTAGAAAGTGAGAGATGAGTTTGGTAGAAGTAGTGAGGCAGAGGGATTAAGTTCCAGAAGTCATTAAATGCATCCTTCAGTGCATTCATGGTGGATAAAAGGACACAGGCACCAGACAGTACACATGGAACCGATAATGCAGGCATATGAGTTGAAATGTTAAAGTATAGATCTTCTACTTTGGGGCCAAGCTTTTGGTTTCTTCACTTTGCCGTAAAATAGGTTTCTCCTCAGGAGTTAGTTTTGAGAAAGGGACTATTATCATTTTGTCTTAAAGCTGAACTACAAGCTAAATTCCTCTGATAATTAGCTGGGCTATATGCAAAGCTAGGAAGAAACTTTTAACTTAAAAGATACTCCTGCCGGTATGGTACAGGGGCCGGGAGTTGCGCTGCTCAGAAGCAAAATGGAAATGGAATCAGTACGCTGAGCCTCCCTCCACTGTCACAAGTATAGCAGAGACTAGGAAGGAATGGAGTCAGAAAGCTGGCAAGTGGACAGATCATGAAACATTTATTATGCATTCATTTATCAGGGCTTCATTTAGAACTTCTTATGTGTATAAAGCCTAATTTCAGGTGCATTTCTAGAGACAGGGTTGGAGTGGAACATATTATGATTCAAACTTATGAAAAATGTGTCCAGCAATAAGGGAGTTTGAAGACATTGATTGAGTCACTGTTGAATATTCTTAACTTGCATACAAATAAATACAATTCAAGGAAGCATGTGATTGGCATTGCATCATTAAAGATCTTTTAGAGTTCACTAGAAACGATTTTTCTGATATATCAATGAAACTTCCAGAAGTAGGTGGCAGATGAGCTGAACCTTGAGAGGGGTTAGGATTTAGAAGTCAGAAGTGGGGAGGAAATTCTAAGTGGAGGAGATGCCAGGCACAAAGGTTCAAAAATAGGAAGATAGAGCATACTCTGTGAGCGGCCAGTGAATCCATTTTCCTGGACTTGTCAAAGTAGTAGCAGGTTGTAAAGTCATGTTCAAGTTAGACTGTGGGTGAACTTGAATGCTAGGATAAACAGTTTTATGGTTTAAAAAGTAGAAAGTTAAAGAAGACATTTAAGCTAGCAAATGACTTATTTAAAATGGAATAAGAAGAACTGGATTTTAGAAAGGAGAAAAAAAAAGTGGCAGTGTTCAAAAGGCAAATTTGTACCACAATATCTAACATAGTGCACCAATCCAGAGGTGAGGGTCTAATGACCTGAATCAGGGTAGAGGAAACTTAATGAAAAGACTGAAGAGACACTGAACTTAAAATGGAACTTCAGTTAATAGAGGATAGGAGGAATGTGTGCTGTAATTTCAGCTATAAGAGTTAAACAACAGTATATAGGAGCATAAATTATGAAGCAGTTTATATATGCATACATACTGCAATACCCATATATTTGCAAGTATATGTATTGTATATATTTGCCAACTCCTTGTGTCTTTCTTTTTTTGTTGTTGTTTGTTTTTGTTTTCTTTGTCTCTGGAATCCCAGTCTTTCTCTTTTTTTCCCCTACATTTCTGAAGCTTCTTACTAGCATAATTTATATTACTTGTCTTCTAGGTGAATCCTTGTAGAAGCTAGATTTTTCCGGTGCTTCCACCAAACAAAATTCAAAACATTACTCTTCCTAAATGCCTTTTTTAGAGCTCTCTTCCAAAGTAACAATGAGCCATGTAGTGGTAATAAACTTGAATATTATAGTACTTTTCTTATGTAACATATGCAACACCACACACATACATGCACACACACACACAGACATACATACACACACATGCCTGCTGAGAATACTGCCTAGACTTACTAGAAAGTTCAGGAACTGATGAAGACAAAGAAAAGACATTCTGTGACTGTTATCTCTTTTAAGTCACACAACATAGGTAACCATCCATAATATGCTAATTCTGCAGGGAGACAAGGTAATTGGTGGTTAGAAAGCATCTCCTGGAGTAGTATTGCCTCCACTACAAATATCCACTCTTAAGAACTATGATATTGGGCTCATGTCCTGAATCTCAGTTTCCTTATTCTGTGAAGCAGAGTGTTTATGTTAATTATATTGTTGTTCTGTATTAAAGATTGTCTAAGGTTAATATATGAAAATACTGAGAAGTGAGATGGAAAGGGCAAGCATTCAATAAATGTTAGCTATTTTGTTATATTAGTAGTCCTTAAGTCTCAAACTCTACCAAAAACAGGGAGTTTCATGTCAATTTCATGTACACTAGGATACCTATGAAAAGCAACTTTCAGCTGGGTGAGTGGCTGATGTCTGTAATCCTAGTACTTTAAGAAACAGAATCAGGAGGATTGCTTGAGTCCAGGAGTTTGAGACCAGCCTGGGCAACACAGAGAGACCTCATCTCCATTTAAAAAAAAAGAAATAAAAGAAAATCAACTTTTAAGATGTGGCTCTCTGTGTCTTAAAACCCATAATTCACTATGGTTGATGCACAAAATTAACTTCAATAGCAATCTTATTAAACCCCGGATCACTCAAGCCATTGGAAAACCTGCCTAAGGGTTGCTATGAACGTAAGAGCAATAAACTGCTGCAAAGTCTTGGTTCTGCCATTAAAGAGCTGGGCAACTGTGGACAAGACATTTACCACCCCTGTCCCCCATGACTTCTGGTGCCCTATCACTAAAATAAGGCAGTTGAATCAAAGACTCTCTAAGATCACTCTCAGGCCTGTCTTTCTGTTTTTATCATTTTTCTTTTTAGAATAAGTTTAGGGGATATAGGAAAAAAAATCTATCAAAATGGGTTGTTTGTTAAATGGCTTCCTTCAATGAAAGTATAAACGCACGCACAAGCACATACACATATACGCATACTGTAAACCATATTCTTCTTGTTTATCACGTTACTCCTTGCAAGAAGTTGGAGTTGTTTTCTATTTCTCTATGTCAGTGTCAGGCGACACTGATTGTACAAATTTTGGTACACAGACTTTCTGATCTCTTTGCCTTTTCACTTTTAATAAATTCAGGTTTGCCTGAGAGAAGAGTACATTTGTCATATTTCTTCTTGTATGTATTCCTGGTCTGGAGGAACAACTGAAGGACAAGAAAAATGCATAATATATTTCTATCCCTCGGAAACAATGCTAAGAGAGCTGTGAGGTAGGACATACACAACCCTTTTATAAATAGGATAAGCATACATGAAACCTAAAGGCAATAATAGATAAAACCAAACTGAAAACTTATCCAAAACATTATCTAAATAACTGCAAGAGAGAACAAATACCACCCTGCTGTCTGTGATATCACAGAGACTTATGTGTTGTAGGTAATCACATCCTCCCAGAATTTATCCCACCTTAGACATTCGTGCAGATCTAAAATTTGGCAAATACCATCTCTACCTAACAGGAGGGTGAGTTAAATCAGTGTGGGGGCTTCTACTTTGGAAACCTTTCTTGAAGAATCTTAGCATTAAATTGAGACCACGATAGAGTCATCAACCTTCAGATAAAGAGGGTGGTTGCTCTATAGGCAACTTAAAATTATTCCAGCCCTTAAATGTGAGTGTCTATGTCTTTGTTGCTCTTCCAAGCTCTACTTCAGACTCCTTGTCTCATAAAGCATCTCATTCCATTGTAACCCAGAGCTGCTCATTAGAGGATTCTTACTCATCCTGGGCTGAGCCTTTTCTTCATGCTACCTTCACTGATCATAATTTTACACACTGGAACTATGCAGAGCAAGTCAAATTTAAATCCCACATGATAGAATCTCCTGTATTTGAAGTAAATTATCTTAACTTCTTGACTTTTCTTGACCTGGACTTTGAGAATTTTCAACAGGCAGGGTTAAAGAGGATCTCTGCTATGTAGAAGCAGGTTGGGACCAGCCCCAGTGTGGAATGAACTCAAAGATGAATATTCTGTATCTTGGAAAGCAGGGAAATTAATTCATAAAATTGGGTTAGCTTTGTTATTGCAGATCCTTTTTTGTTTTTAAGACAGGGTTTCACCATATTGGTCAGGCTGGTCTCAAACTCCTGACCTCAGATGATCCACCAGCCTCAGCCTCCCAAAGTGCTGGGATTACAAGTGTGAGCCACCATGCCTGGCTGCAGATCCTTTTTAAATGTGTTAGTTAAATGGTCTAGCCCTCTCTTAGTTTTGTCACAAAGTACTAAAGGAAGGTGATGTGTCATTCTGGGGGATAAAGCATTACAAGGAGGAAAACAAGACACGAGAAGACTTCATTGATTTTGCCATAATTCACCAGGCACCCTGAGAGGAAAGGAAATATCAGCAGGCAGATTGCAGGAGGTGCTGATTGTGTGCCGCTCACTACTACAAGGCAATCCTTCTGGGGCCAGCATCTTAGGTTATGACAGTTCTTTCTATATACTTAGAAAATATTTTGTATTTCAAAAGGTAGTTTGGTGGAGGGGTACAATATTCAGAGCTACAGCATCTGCCTTAGCCAATGTAAAAGCATCAGAGCACTGACTATAAGATTTTCAAGCAGAAATGTTCAAGATGTACCTAAACATACAAACACAAATACACACACACACACACACACACACATACACACACAGACTTGAAAATGAGAGAATTCTTTACATCATTTAGGGTCCAAACTACTCACTAGAAAGCTAAGTTTCACATACATTATCTTTCCCCCTTAAGTGAAAATCTCCTTCACATTTGTCTAATAACATGTCCCAAAGCAGGGGGTATCCTGAGAAACCGGGGGCAGACAAGTTTGAGGGGCAAGATAAAATGTTGAACCTTATTTCCATTTACTGCTTATTGAAGGGTACAGAGACAGTCAATCCCCTGTATTGCAAAGAAGTTGCCTTTTATGATTTGGATTCATTAATCTATCCCCCATTATTTTCTCTCATTGCATTACATTCTTCACTTCCCAATTAAAGATTGATTTATAGCAATGAAGTCCTATTTGGAAGTGTAGATGACTGTGGGAAATGTAAATTGGCATAAATAGCTTATTTTTCTCCTATCATGTCATTGAAAAAATAGGAATAAAGGCTAAATAGAAAATGGGATGTGTCCTGAAAAAAATGCTGCAGGCATTGAGAGTCTGGGCAAGATAGTAGTTCAAGACAATAGGTGAGAGTGACCCAAGGTGTTCAGCCATGAACAACCTGCCTCTCAAGTATGCTCAGGTTAAGGTTCCCCTTCCGGCCCATGTAGAGCTTCTGGCTCTCGGAGTGGAAGGGAAGAGGCAGAGCGAGACCCCTGCTGTGCCTCCTTGTGTACTACCTTCCAGCAGCCAGAGAGCACAGAGGATCCAGGGCTCCTGCAGGTGATCGAAAGAGGAGCTGAGTTTTAAGCATTTCACTTTAAAACGTACGTTTCCTTCTGTTTACATCTGCATATATCTCCCTACTGATGTGGCAGCTTAAATGCTTTATTTACTTTTTAAAGCTCTGCAATTGGCTTTTAAGTTGTGGTTACAGCTCCTGTCCTTTTCCAGATGCGATCCAATTGTACACAAACACATAAACAATTAAAATGGCGAGATGAGGTGGGGAAAAGGGCAATAAAAATGGTCAGAGTCAATTAAACCAGTGAAATAGAAAAAAATTAAACCGTGGAATGGTGTACACAATAACCCATATTTTATTATTTTCCCCTCACAACATTGTAAAAAATACATAAGCCCTTGATGTATGTATATTTCCTCGAGAAAGGTGCTCTATGGCTCAGAGGCGGATTGGCGGCATGTGATGTGGGCAGCTGTAAGGTAACAACATGTTTTCCCATAAAAAGCAGAGGAAATAGGCACATAAATTCCATATAAACTGTCAGTGTGTCAGCTATGCTAACACTAGGGGAAGCTGGCGCCCTGGAGCTACACTAACTTATGCACCTTCATTTTTCAAACATACACTTCTTGAATTCACAAAGCTAAGCTGCAATCAGGCTACTTTCTTCTTTTCCCATCTAGCAACTTCCCCCTCCTCATTCTTGCAGATACCGCTTGCTTTAAGAAAGCAAAGCCATGAGCCAGGAATAAAGAGAAAAGGTATCAGGAAGTGATCCTTACATATTGCTGCCATCTAGCATAGCTCATTCTGGGGTGCTCTGTACTAATAATCGAACTCCACTAAATTGAATCTGAAGAGCAGCATGATGCTAAGTCTGTGACTAAAAATTTAAGGAGCACAGTGGGGACTGGAAGTTCTTTCCTCTTCTTCCTCCTCCCTCTTCTGCTCCCTTCCCATCTCTTCCCCTCCTGCTTCTTCTGCCATTTATTGTTTTTTGGGAGATGATTTCTAGGATATAAAATAAATTTTGGCATGTTTGAGAATATCATTCAGGAGACAGTAACATTTTTCCCTTGCTAATAGTTCAATGTATAAAAGTATTGAAAGTTTATATAACAAATCCAATTCAGGGTCATTTTTGAAGTGAAGCAGAGCAAAAGACCCACCTGCCTCCTCTCTTGAATGATCTGAGTTTGCTGGATATGTGTAGTGGTGGTGTCAAAATTCCTGACTCTTTTGTTTGAAACACTTTAGTAGATATTTTGTGAAATTCTAACAGAGTCTTATTACCTGAACTCAAATTTTCCTTTATATCATGACAGTTGACTTTATGTTTAATTAAAACATACAGAGTTTCTGTGTTCAAGACCTCAACTTTCTATTTGAACAAGTCTGCTGAACTCTCTGGGCTTCAGTTTCTTTATCAACCCACAGGACTCATTTTTATCATACAGCATCATAAAGTTGTGATTGCTCAGTAAAATACTAAATGTGAATAATACACATTGCAAAGTTTCATGTGATCTTCATGCATAAGAAATTATTGAGTCTTCAACAAATTATGAACTCAGGATTTTATTATTATTATTATTATTTTGAGATAGGATCCCGCCCTGTCTCCCAAGCTGGAGTGCAGTGGTGCACTCATGGCTCACTGCAGTTATGACCTCCTGAGCTCAATTGATCCTCTCACCTGAGCCTCCCAACTACTGAAACTACAGGCACATACCATCACACCCAGCTAATCTTTGTATTTTTTGGAGAGATGAGTTTTCACCATGTTGCCCAGAATGGTCTAGAACTCCTGGGCTCAAGCAATTCACCTGCCTTGGCCTCTCAAAGTGCTGGGATTACAGGTGTGAGTCACAACATCCAGCCTGAATTCGGGATTTTAAAGGCGTGTTTAGATTAGGTAGAAGCAAAAATACTTAGCTTTTTCTTTTTAAATATGGAGTTCAAGGTCCTATAATTTAAAATCCGTACAAAATAGTGTAACTACCATCTAGATTTTTGAAAAAATTAAAACGATGAAAAGCATAACACAAAAACACAAAAATACCCGTGAATTTTTAAAAATTAAAATAATAAATAGAATAAAACAAATAGGATGGTCCCACAGTTGTCCTTATTGCATATCAATGATGAGGTGGCTTTCAAACATGTCTTCTAAATTGGTACCTAAACATCCCTGATCATATTCTGTGCATTGGCTCAGCCCAGATCCACTCTTGTTATGGGTTAGCTATTAATACAATCCTATAAATTTTTTAAAATTTATACTACTTGTTAGAATCAGTATCAGACAACAGTAGACTTCCAAGAAATGCATATCCAAGACTGCCAACAAAATCATTTAGACACAAGATCTAATTGCTTATTAATCACTCTGCATCACGAAAGTGTTATTAACATTCACTTCATTATTATGCTTACTGAGAAATGGAAAAACAAAGATGCTACTGGCCTATTCACAGATATCTCGACGAAGTAACTGCATTAGGGTTTTAACTTTAATTTCAAGCTATGGATAATTCTATCTATAGTTTGTGTTGGCATGAGTTTCCAAGGTCTTTTGCACATTTAAGTTGTTTATTCATGATTCTGGCACAGATTAAGAGGGAGGCATAGTGTTAACCAACATAATTTAAGAATAGAATGATAGTAATAACCTTTTGAGTGAAGGAAAAATAAAGCTGGGAGAGTATGATTAATGAACCCCAGTGATCTGCCTACATTTCTCTGCCTTGCTCCACACTCCATTTCAATCTCCTTGTGTAATTTTTTACCCTTAGAGTCAGCTTTGCATATGAGGTCTCTCATGTTCCCAGCAGGCATAGTTTATACTGCTGTAGGACCAAAATGGTTTAAGTTTAATTACCTAGCTACATTGCTTTCTGCAGTAACTTCACTATTGTCCTCACTGTAAGCTACCATGTTATTAATGCCAGATTTTTTCCTATTAGCTTTTAAACGGTTCTTTTACACTGAGTAGTTTGCCACCAAATGGTTACCAGTAAAAATCATCAAATGCCTAAAGGTTATTTTAAACACACTGTGAGCAATGCTGGTTTCGTTTTGCCATTTATTTTGTTGAGTCATTATTGGTATGCATTGTGTGAACTTATTGTATGCATTTTTTATGTTGCTGGAATGGCAGTATATTTTTAACGATCCCATTTTAATACGAATGTCCTAAAAAAATCATTAAACCCAGGGTTTAACAAGGACTGTACTAATTTTACCTATTGCCTCCACTGTGTCAAACACTGTTGAGTGATAACTTTGGGAAACTAATATATTTGGAAATCGTGGCTTCTATTTCTTTCAGAGCTATAATGCATACTAAAGGATGCTATAAAAGAACATTTTCCTTGCAGTAAGTGTTCTCTGCCTCATATTCTCTAGTAGTCAGATAACCAAAGAGCTCAGGCGTAGAATAACCTTCTTTATAAATGTCAAAAAAATGTAGGCATATGGTACACATTTTAGGAAACTTTAAAGTCATTGAAAATCTGATTCAAAAACTATCATAATAACCAAAGGCATGTTCTTACTCATATTGTTACTTATGAATATATACTTCAGCTACGGCCATGCCACTTCTGGCTAAAATTTCACTGGGATTTACAAATTAAGCCAAATGAAGTGGGTCAATATGAATGAAGGCTTTCAGTGAAAAGGGCAAAGACAAGAAAACAAAAGTAATTAAAATGATGATAAGAAAATATGTGATGTTTGTCACTTTGATAAATATGTTGTGTAACACAACAAACTCACTTTCCCAGGAGATAAAGAGGAGTGATAGGAGAACCTGATACATCACTTAGGTTGTCTAAAACTCTCCTGGTCCATAGTATCATTCATATATGTTTTATCAAGGTATTTTGGGAAACAGACTGGCCTGATATGATATAACAAGGCCATAATTATAAGGTTCAGGAGCAGTTTAGGGTTATTACTATCATATGGAAAAGGTGTGTGTTGTGGGGGAAAGAGATATAAGGTAGTTCAGCCAACAAGCATGTCCTTCATCCACTGCTCCATCTGTTTGGTCTTCCAGCCATTGATTTAAATCAAATAAATATTTGTGGGGCACTTAATATATGCCATGCCCTGTAAGTGTCTTTCAAGTTACCTTGGCAAACAAAACAGACATAATCTGTATTCACAGGAAACTTACAGTTTGTAAAGTGAATTTTTCCACTTGATGGGTAATATAATCAGACGTAAACACGTTAGGGTTACAAGATTCTTCTGGCTGTGGTGTAAACACAATTTACAACTAGAGATATGAAGACTAGAATCTCTTAGGATTTGGCTCTCAAATTTTGTTATGTTATAAAAAACTGCAACCCAACTGAGGATTACCAATCAGAGTGGAAAAGGTAATGAATGTTAGAGAGGGAGACCCGAATTTTCCTTAATGGTTCTAATGTAGTGAGAAGCACTGCTGTACTTGGAGGGGCTGGTGAGAACTAGTCAGGCATGTCTATCCAAGAGATACAGGCTAAGGTTCCCGTAAGGTTTCAATAGGAGGGTAAGAGGTATGAAGTGGGAGGGTAATAAAATAGAGTTTAAGGCAGGCAAGCCATAGATACTTGCTTAACCTGAGTGTGATGCTGGGAGCAGCAGATTGGGCAAAGGGAGTATAGAAGAGAGAAGTCTACAGCAGCAATAAATCCAGATGCTATATAGGTTTGTATTAATTATTAAACCTCACCTTGTAACTGAGCTTGCTGACCAATTCCTCTTTCTTGGCAATGTGTTGGAAAGCAATACAGCTTGGGGTAATGTGTTACCCACTGATATGGTTAGTCAAAAAGCAAAAGCTGTAAGAAAGAGGCTTCATCTTTCCACCTATCTTTACCATGTCAAAGATGACTCTCAAGTCTAAGTGGAGAGGACATTTGCACTATGGCAATACTAAGAGGGCTGTTTAGTGAGTAAGGTAGTAGAGGGTTAAGTGTCAAGTGCTGGCTTCAGAGTCATGGATCTGATTTAAATTGCAGCTTCAACACTAGATATTCATGTGGCCTTGATAAAAGTTATTCTTACTAAGCCTTAGTTTCCTCATCTTAAAAAATATATCTGAGATAATTTGTATTTCATATGGTGCTGAAATTCTTAAATAAGATAAATTTTCTAAAATTCATGTAATAAAGTAAATGACAACTATTATTAAGCATCCCTCCTTTCCATTAACAATCAAATGCATCATTTAGGTCAGTGTTATGAACAAATTAGTCCAATGAATTATTGTTGAATTGAATGGCTAGGCTAATCTCCTTGCTCTTATATTCTTTACTAGCATGTATTAACACAGCCACACTTCTTGTTGGCTGACAGGTAATAGAGACATGCAACTCAACCACCTAAAAAATGGATGTATTTGTTGATAGCTGGAGAGAAGTGTCTTCTGACAGAGTAGGTACCATCAGCTTGTAAATCAACAAAGAATGGAGCAGGATAGAATTCTTGATGGGATTTTTGTGGCATTATCATATAGATTACAACATAAAGAAGAGTTTGAATATATCTGAAGAAGTGTTTCAGGATTTACATAATGAATTAAAATAAAGAGGCAGACTTAGGTCTGAATCCTTTAACCAATGTTTATCCATAGCAGGGCCATGAACTTCAGTGAGTTCCATCTGCATTGATGGGACCGAATGTGTCTTGTTAATGGCTTTAATGGAAGAAGAATATTTAAAATCTAGAAATAATCAAATATTCTTAACCTTTAGAAGGTTGATAAGATGAAAGAGGCACAGTTACTCAACTGTCTCCAAATTCAATAAAATCTCAGATACCTTAGGTAAACTTTATAGCCTAGCCATTGGCCAGATTGTAGAATAAAAAAGAAAATGTCAGGTCTTCACAGTAATAAAATCTTCCATTTAAAAATGCCTCCCTGTTGATAGTTTCTTTTGCTGTACAGAGCTCTTTAGTTTATTATAATTAGATCGCATTTGTCAGTTTTTGTTTTTGTTGCAATTGCTTTTGGCATCTTCTTCATAAAATCTTTGCCCATGCCTATGTCCTAAATGGTGCTGCCTAGTTTGTCTTCCAGGGCTTTTATAGTTTTGGGCTTTACATTTAAGTCTTTAATCCATCTTGAGTTATTTTTTGTATATGGTATGAGGAAGGGGTACAGTTTTAATCTTCTGCATGTAAGTAGCCCATTATCTCAGCATCATTTATTGAATAGGAAATCCTTTCCTCATCGCTTGTTTTATTAAGGTTGGTCAAAGATCAGATAGTTGTAAGTGTAGTCTTTTTTCTGGATTCTCTACTCTGTTCCATTGGTTTGTGTGACTGTTTTTGCAACAGTATCATGCTGTTTTGGTTACTATAGCTCTGTAGTATAGCTTGAAGTTGGGTAGTATGATGCCTCTAGCTTTGTTCTTTTTGCTTACAATTACCTAGGTTATTCAAGGTGTTGTTGTTGTTGTTGTTGTTTTGGTTCCATATGAATTTTAAGATAGCTTTTTTACATTCTGTGAAGAATGTCAATGGTAGTTTAATAGGCATAGCATTGAATCTGTAAATTGTTTTGGACAATTTGGCCTTTTTAACAATATGGATTCTTTGTATCCATGAGCATGGAATGTTTTTCCATTTGTTTGTGTCATCTCTGATTTCTTTCAGCAGTGGTTTGTAGATCTCCTTATAGAGATCTTTCACCTCCTTAGTTAGCTATATTCCTAAGTAGTTTATGTGTGTGTGTGTGTGTGTGTGTGTGTGTGTGTGGCAATTGTGAATGAGAGGTCATTCCCATTTGGCTCTCAGCTTGACTGTTGTTGGGGTATGGAAATTAAAGAGCTTCTGCACAACAAAGAAACTATCAATAGACTTTGTCTAAACTACAGAATGGGAGAAATATTTTGCAAACTATACATTCAACAAAGGTGTAATATCCAGCATCTATAAGGAATTTGAACAAATTTACAAGAAAAAAAACAAATTACCCCATTTAAAAGTAGGCAAGGAACATGAACGCTTTTCAAAAGAAAACACACATTCAGCCAACAATCATATAAAAAAAGGCTCCACATCACTGATCACTGGAGAAATGCAAATCAAAACCACAGTGAGATATTATCTCACACCAGTCAGAATGTCTACATTAAAAATTCAAAAAATAACAGATGATGGTGAGGTTATAGAGAAAAATGAACACTTATACACTGATGGTGGAAATGTGAATTATTTCAGCCATTGTGGAAGACAGTGTGGTGATTCCTCAAAGACCTAGAGGCAGAAATACCATTTGACCCACCAATCCCATTACTGGATATATATCCAAAGGAATATAAATCATTCTATTATAAAGACACATGCACACATATGTTCATTGCAACTCTGTTCACAATAGCAAAGACATGGAATCAACCTAAATACCATCAATGATAGACTGGATAAAGAAAATTTGGTACACATATACCATGAAATACTATGCAACCATGAAAAAAGAATGAGAGTATGTCCTTTGCAGGGACATGGATGGCACTATAGGCTACTATCCTTAGCAAACTAACACAGAAACAGAAAACCAAATGCCACATGTTCTAATTTATTAATTGGAGCTAAATGATGAAAATACAAGGACACATAGAAGGGAACAACAGATACTGGGGTTTATTGGAGAGCTGGAGGGTGGGAAAGGGAGATGATCAGGAAAAATAACTATCTGGGGTGATGAAATAATCTGTACCACACACCCCCATGACACAAGTTTACCTATGTAACAAACCTGCACATGTACCTTTGAACTTAAAACAAAAGTTAAAAAAAAATTAAAAAACAAATTTGCCTCCCCTTCCCAGACAGCTATGGAATGGTATTGTGAACTCTGCCAAATTCCCTTATTTGAACCTCCCAAATAAGATCTTCTCTCCCAAGCAATAATGTCGGTCACATTTTCCTTCCTGATTCTTCAATCCTGTTAAAAATTATCTAGTTTATAGGATACATCTAACTGTAGGTTTTATGTCAACCAAAAATTGAAGTTGCTAATGTGCAGGGATGTCTCTGTATAGGGAGAACATTTGCATTTAAATGTGTGTCTTCTGCAGGAGTTACTAATGCATGGACTTCTGACTGCAGTGAAGCAGACTTTTGCAGATTATTTCGGGATATGAATATGTTCTAATGCCCCTTATAATATGTAGCCATCTTGTTTTTTAAAAAAATTTATTCTAATCCAATATATAGAGCTAGATTTAGAATTGAGATGGGACATGACTTGGATGATGTGCTTTTTTTTTTTTTTTCTGTGGAGGTGGTTGGGAGTAGTTTCTTTATTGGTAAGATGCTTCTTTTGGTAAAGTGGTTGCTTCACCATGAGAACAGTGATGACCTTACTGCCTAGATCGAAGATGAGCTGGCTTACACAGCCACATGTCATAGACACACCTGAGATCCAGGAAGGGGTGACTTCAATCAAAATCAAAATGGATACAGTGAACTTGAAAGGAAAACCAGAGGCAGAAATGAACACTTTTCAGGGTCCATTTATGGCTATGGAATAGGTCCAAATATCAGTAGGAGTTTTTTGTTTTGTTTTGTTTTGTTTTTTGAGATGGAGTTTCTCTCATGTCACCCTGCCTGGAGTGCAATGGCACCATCTCGGCTCACTGCAGCCTCCGCCTCTTGGGTTCAAGTGATTCTCCTGCCTCAGCTTTCAACAGAAGAAATAGACTTGAAAGAACAGGGAACTAAAAAGAAAAAAAATAGTAACAAGAAGCCTTCTAGAGGAGATTGTGGGTTTACTTCATTGAGGATTTTTACTCTTGATTTATGGTGTGGTTACGAAGTCAAAGTGGTAGGACCCTGTCATTTCTTTCATTTCCATGAATAATTTTCTTTGTGATCTGATGATTCTAGTCAGTGCCTAAGTAAAAATTTAACATTATCTTCACTTGGGACTCACCAAGCAGATGTATAATTTTTCAGATTTGGTTTCATGCAATTGTAATATATTGGTAAGAAATACCTTAAGCATCCAATTCGTAATGTCTGCATGGTTTATGCATTTAACATTCTGACATCCCTAACAGGTACATAGAATCTTCCCTTTAAACATGGGAGATAATTTGCTATAGGGGCAAATCAGTTAATATTATCTGAACCATTACTTGCTACATAATTATGTATTTCCTTATATTTTTACTAGCGAAACTCTATTGCTCTTTTATTATTAATAAAGCTTTCAAATGACTAAGTCTAATCTCTGTAGCAAGATTTTAAGCATTTTGAAAAAGAGGCATTATTTTACACTTCTTGATATCTACAAAGCTCCCAATTTTATAGCATGTGTTCAGTATAAATTTGTTGTGAATAGCAGGTATTTAACATATGTTTGAGGCAGGTAGCTGATACTTGAGACATAATTGTTCAATGAGTGTCTAGAAATGAGAAGAATTTAGGTTCAAATCCTGCCCCTGGCATCAAAATGGATCAATGTAGTCTAGCCCTTGAATAGAACTGATTGTGGGTCCTAGTTTAATTTTTAATTAGTCTATTAAAATGATAGATGACTGAATTCCGTGTGTTATTTCATGTTACTGACTAGTACTGATTATATTATTGGCTCTACATAGGTGCCTATATATAAAATAAAGTTATGGTGAATATTTATATTCTTTATGATCTCAGTAGTATTCACATGAGGGTCCTACTTAAATGACCTCTGTAGCTTTCAACATAGAGTTCATTCTTCACCTCTTGTATTTGAAGAGCTTCTTTAACTGATCCTAATCCATCTATTCATACTTGGCTGCTCCCCCAACATATATGCTCAACCTAGCCCCCAAGGAGTCCTTGCCATTCTTTAAACACATATATTTACTTCCATGCCACATCGTTATGTATGAGTAGCATGGTACATTGGAATAATACCGACTTCAAAGCAACATGGATTAGTTACAAGCTGTGTCCAAGTTTTACAATCTAACTTGATGAATATCAACTTTCAGTGTTGTGATGAAGATCAGAGATAAGATATTATATGTGTAAGCATAGACATGAACAAAACTTAGCCTGATAAATACAAATCTATTTATGAGGTCGGCAGGTAAGAAATAGGTCATATCCAGATAATTTAGCTGTGTGGTTATCTTAGCAAAGGGAAAGGACTGCACACACAACTCCCCCTGTTTTGTTTTTTTTTTTTTCATACTAATTACTTCCCAACTTAGACCAAATCCTAAATCTTCTTAACACAGTGGCTTGAATTGTGTGTGCGTGTTTATATTATTGATACATATTGCTCTGATTTCTAAAGTTAAGAAGACCCCTAAAACCTTAATAGGTCATTATAATGGTTTTTATTTGAATATTGACAAGAAAGATGCTCCAAAAGACACTTTGGCTGTTCCAACAGTCTAATTCACATACCTTCTATCAGAATGAAAAATTTTCTCAAATTGTGTAAATCAAGATAACAAAAGGAAAAAAGAGGAAAAAAGAAAAGACTCATTTTTGAGACCTTGACAATCTTAACTTCACTTATCTAGCACCTAGACTTTTTCAAGATATTCCTTGAATTTCTGCTGCTTCATTTCAGACATTCATTTTTTTGGATAATGTAGGAAGACTCTTGTTTGATCAATTGTAGCAAAGCAGAATGGACTCCTTCAGGTAAGTTGAAGCAAGAAATAAAAAGCAAAACTCTCTCAAGTATACAAGTCTCTAAATAAAGCGTTTTTAGGTTCCAAAGTCTCTGGATGATGGCCCCAATTCCCAGCTAGACTGTGTGGAGAGACCTGTCCTGAGCACAGGAATTCTAAAGAAGAAAATGAGACTGCCTAATTCCTGACCTCTACCTTACCCCCTTCCCTTTTAAAGATGGGGCTGAGTCTCCTCAAATAGGCTCTGGCCCAGATGAGAAAGAACAATCAATGTCCTGGCTACAGGAGGTTTCTCTGGGGTTAATCTTACTAGTTATTGAAAGGCACACAAGACAATCGCTATTCACTCTTTTCTTAAGGGAGGAAAGTCTCCATATCTTACCATTGTCTGGGGAAAAAATCTGTGGACAGTCACAGTATCATTTCATTGCCATCTTACTTCAGGGAGGTGGTGAGGTACAAACAGAAGTAAGCCAGCAAACAAACAAACAAAGGCAAGACAATCAAGTCCTCTCAGTTGGAACAATTTGTGGCAAAATAATAATAGTCCATGTCACCCAGATTTCTTACTTGACTTACTACTACTCTCCTCTTCCTTTTTAAATTCATTTTTCAATGCTTTAATAAATAGCAAAATCTGTAGCTTCATAAATTGCTTAAATTATTCATCTGAAATCCAGATTAGTCTATGGATAAGCTCTAATTAACAGCTAATGTAGGACTACAAATGTCAATATATTGCACATTATAGATTTTATTGTTTTGTTAAGAGTTTCTTGCATCTGGTGAGGGGAATAGATTTTAGAAAGAGAAAGAGAGAGAACCCAGGCATACATATACATGTCTATAATCAGAGGCATTTAGAATAAGCAAATTTCCAACCCTGTCCTTCACAGCCAGGGCACTTGGCTGTGAAGTCAGAGACAGAAATATTTAATTACTATCAGCAAACAGAAACCCAGCAAAGAATATATGTGTCAGTTAGATGCCAATGAAACTAAGCCTTTCTGAGATGGAGAGGATCGATTTAATTTTTTTCCCCCTTCTCCAGATTTTTGCTATGACAGAATGACATACTCTTCATTCAGCCACTCAAGCAAAAGAATGACTGACGATCCAGTGAAGGTCAAATAGTTTTCCAGCCAGTTGATGCTGCTTCACACAGACTTAACTGTCTTTACCCAGAATGACTGGACCAAAAGTTTGGCTCTAAAGACCCTAGAGGCTGTCTCTCCAGAGAAAACCTCCTCTTATTTCCTCTGTCCCTAAAAAATACAGTTAATGAGGAGTTCCCAGTAGGTGGGTCCATTTCTCAGAAGGACCTTTTTCTCTGCATGCAGTTGAAATATCTTTGTGACTTTCATTCTACTTTGCTGGAGTTCCTCTGGTCTCGAATTCTTGTTGGGCTCTGGCTTTATTTCTCATCAATGTCAGCGTGCCCCAGGGAATTAGTTTTTCTCTTTCCCTGAATGAACAAATGCTTTCCCTAAATGAAATCTGGAAATATACGGCCTTTCTAACAAAGTCATAAGGGAGGAAGTAGGAACATTTACATAAAACAGAATCTCAGAGGGACTGGCGAGTCCTTCAGTTTGAAACTCTATTAGCAGGATGGAGATTTTTGCCTTTAACCTCTGATTCTTCACATTGCACATTTTGCAGTGTAGCTTCACATCTTGAGAGTGGCACCTAAGGGAGAAAGTCAGGGAGGATTTTGCCAAATATCACCTAAGGTACAAAAATATGACAAAGGCCAACAGACACGTGAATACAGTAGATCTTGACATTTTGGGTGCTATAATCCCAGACATTATTAGCTGAAGTTAGTAGATTCCTAAAGTTTAGGAAAATCAACACGTGCCATAGCCAGCCTGCCTCAAAGCAAATCCCACTTGGCTGTTTGACCCTTAGGACCTTTTCTGGCCTCTTGGAAGATAGTGCTTCTATTTTTAATATCCTGTTTTCTAATTTTTTCCACTTTGAAAAATGTGAAGAATTAGTGGATTAAAAAAAATGTGTGTCAAGGTAAAGAACAGCAATGTATAACAGTATATTTTGTGTTTCATTAAAGCACGTGCACAGACATTAGCTCTTTCAAGGCTTTGTTCTGTCTTTTAGGGAGTAGAATAAGTATTATAACTGATAGATAAGGAAAAAGAAGCCTTGAGTGGTTACATTATTTGTACAGCATCTCCTTATAAGTCACTGATAAACCAAGAATGTGGGTACAGCCTCTTTATTCTTTAGATAGGATTTGTTCTACATGTTGGTGGTAACTTTCTATTTTCAAGTCTAATTAAATATCACTTTTCACGAGTTGTTATTAACTGTAGTTATCCACAACACTACCAAAGGAATATGTCTCCCATTGAAAGAGACTTGGGAAGATAACAGGCATGCTGGACAGAAGTTACCAATGGCATAAATTCTGTAATTAGTAAACAATAATTCTACCACTTAAAAAAGTAATGCGACCTTCAGTAATAGAGCTTACCAAATGAAAACCTTAATTTCACTATTCAGCTGGGATTGACTGAACCTATTACAATAGACCCTGGAAGTGAAGGAAGTGTTGAGTTTAAAGGGGAGGTGTTTGTGCCCGTTGCTTTGGGTCTCAGTAAATGTGCTAGAAGAGTTAATGAACCTGGAGTGCCCCACTGCTCTGGTGATAGCCACAGAGCCTAAGTAAATTGGTGTTATGTATTTTTAGGTGGACCTGACACAGAAGGCAAAAACAGAGATATGGGTTTCACTTCCATCTGTGCCATTTTCTAGCAGTGTAAAACTTTAATTATTTAATCAACTTCAACTTGTTTTCAACTTTTAAATAAGGGGAAGAAAACCGGTATGTCAGTTGGAAGAGTAAATAATATAATCCACATATAGGAAATAACATTTAATAGATACATAGCAGGGTGATACCATTATTTTATTTTCTCTGTGCATTTTCCCTTATTTCACAAGACAAAGCAGGTAAAGCATCTAAAGTGTGCCAACACCATTAGAGCAAGCAAACGGCCTTTTTTAGATTTGCCTTTAAATACGGTGTTGGGATCATGACTCTTCCACCAATTGACTCAAATCATGCACCATTCACTTTATTAGTTACCCACACCATCACACCCTGATGCAAAATAGCTGAGAATGTGAAGGTCAGTTCAATTCCAAATGATGTGTTGAGTCAGGGGGAAAATGTACTCTATTTTAATCCACGTGAAATCAGTCTAAAATAATTTTGAGTTAAAAAACAAAAAGAACTCACAGGAAGTGAGACCTGATTGTTGGAAACTCCACAGTATATTGGATGCAGGTAAAGATGAAAAAAAAAACAAAAACGACAAAACCAAACATGGCTTGATGTTGTAAAACATCTGAGACTCATATATGAGAATTCTGAATTTATTCCCACTGCAATCCCTGTAGCAGATAGCTCTTATATTCTTTCACTTCGTTTCTGCTCCAATATACACTTTTGGGTAACCCGTGTGATGCCCTACCAATCAGCATTACTATTAAGTTTCCATTTGAGCATCCGTATTGCACACCTCCAGGTAACATCTTTTACATCGCCTGTATATAGTTTATAATATAAATGATGCCTTTTATAAATATGTGAGTGCTAGCCCTCGTATAATATGACCCTGTCTCTGTCCACAATTGATTGACCCGGGGATTTATATTTGATCCAAGAATTAAAAGATACCAAGAGAAAAGGCCCATTATTTCTAGCTGCTAAGACCCATTAATCTGGCAGGTTTCTTGCTCTTTCTGAGGTTTGAATATTCAATACATGTTTAGATACTCTGAGAAACCCTAGTATCCTTCTGATAGTTGGATAAAGTAGCAATATTTCATAATTCAACTTGGGTGAAACAGTGAAGAACCTTCACTGATAAAACCACTTTAATCTCACATGAACATCCTCACACATACCAGAAAAGTGGGGCCTACTCATTTTTCAAGACCCAGATCATTTTTATTGAGGATACGGCTCTGGATTCAAACATGCTATACTGAAAACCTGATTTTACCAGTAGCTGTAATGGTCTTAGGCAAAATACTTAATTACAGTGTCTCAGTTTTTTTTTTTTTCTTCTGCATAATAAGAAAAATAGTAGTGCCTCTAGAGTTACTGACAGGATTCAAGAAGTTCACGGTCTAGTAAAACCTTGATGTTAGATGTTATTATTGTCCTTTAAAATCATCTGGAATTTTCTTCAGATGTTACCCAAATCTCCATTTTTCATGATTACTTTTTTATTTTATGCTATTACTCTCCTATCCATTCAAGCTGTCATTATATTATTTTACAATTATATCCATCTTTCTATTTGTATTCGTGACCTCCTGGAGGGGCAAAGTCCATGTCTAATTCAACTTTCATCCATAGTACATAGCTAGAACAATATGTGCCAACAGTAGCTCTCAATGAATACATCTGAGAGAAATAATTAATAAAATTGCCAAAAACTTACTCTGCAAAATCACATTCTGCTCTTTGTAATTGTGAGATTTTTCTCCCTTGTCATTGACCCAAACATTTCTCCATGTTTCTATTTATTTATACACTTATTTGGCAAATATGTGGGTAGAAAGCTACAGTGTGGTATATTCTGTGAAAATGTAAAATGAATAACTAGTTCTATCCTCTAAAGCAGTTTGCAATCCAAGAGGGGATAAAACAGGTACCCAAATTGCTGTAATATAAAGTGGAAGGTGATGGGTTTTATAATAGAAGCACTAGGAAATTGCCATAAGATCTAGAAGATGTAGAGATCATTTCAGGCTGCAAAGCTTTAAAAAAAAAAAAAAAAAAAAAACTTCAAGGAGTAAGTGCATGTGAGGTTGTTCTTAGAGAAATGATTATGCTTTCAATATACTAGAAAATATTTCCTCAAATGGAAAAGGTCTGCAGGTTAATGAATTTCTGCTAAGTATGACTGTTACTGACAGTTCCTGTCTGTCAAATGGACTTTGAGAAATGCAACCACAGTCTTTGGCTTGGGTTTGATAAACGTATAAGTCAAGGCTAGAGAGCTGTGTTAACTTCAGTTTCTACTCTCCCAATGAGCCATTTTAACACTACCTAAATCTCTCTGAAGATTGAACAAATTGGTCTGTTTTAGTTTCCCTCAGAAAAAAATCAATATTGCAAAAATAATTTTCACATCCATTATGAACAAAGATGACGCAACTGGCATTCTCTTTGAGTTGTTTCCTCAATATCGGCCATAGTTCTTTGCAAAAAAAAATCACTATCTGAGATTCTTCCTAGGAATA
Source organism: Ateles fusciceps (assembly GCA_036589455.1). NCBI lineage: Eukaryota > Metazoa > Chordata > Mammalia > Primates > Atelidae > Ateles > Ateles fusciceps. The sequence continues at coordinate 3,296,352 of JAZHEH010002924.1, read as the reverse complement.
ATATCATCCAACACATATTTATTGAGTGCCTACTATGTACCAGGCATTATGTTCTCCACTAAATTTTATTTTTGATCAATACTATTTGATTGAGGTGTGATTTATAGACAATGAGATGGACAGATCTAAAGAATATAGTTTCATAAGTTCTGAAAAATACATATACCTGTGTATTCTATGCCTCTATTAAGAAATAGATAATTTCTATTACTTCAGAAAGTTTTTCTTCCCTGTCAATCTCCATCCTGCCTCAAATACACTTACCCAGTTTCTTTTACCATTGATTCATTTTGCCTATTCTAGTACTTATTGGAAGTACAATCATAATGTACCCACTCACGTCTTACTCTTTCAGTATACTGTTCTCAAGATTTTTCTACTTTGTTTCACATATCAATAGTTTCTGTTCATTGCTGCATATTATTCCCTTGTGTGAGTAAAACACAATGTCATTTTAACATATTTTTCTATTGATGTACATTAGATTGTTTTTACCTTTTAGCTATGACTATAGCTCCTATGTATACTTTTTGTGGATATGTATTATCATTTATTTTGTATAAATACCTTAGCTATAATTGTTGAGTCATTGGAAATAGGCATGTTTAGCTTTGTAAGAAACTGAAATATCTATTTCCAAAGTGTTTAAACATTTTTACACTTCTACCAGCAATGTTTGAGCAAACTGGTTGCTCAACATTTGTATCAACAAACACGTGGTATTGCCAATATTTTAATTTTAGCCATTGTTCATTTAATATTTCCCTGATAAGTAATTTTGAGTGTTTCTTTTTGCTTTTATTAGGCATTGCATACCTTCATTTGTGAAGCACTTTTTGAGACCTTTTACATATTTTTAAAATTGGGGTTTTAAATATTGACTTTTCCAAGTTTTTTTAATGTATATTTTAGACAAATCTTTTGTCATATATATCATTACAAAATTTCTTTCCCCAAAATGTGGCTTACCTTTACATTTTCTTAACAGTGTTTCTCAACAGGCAGAAGTTTTTAATTCAGATAAAATAAACTTATCAGCTTTTAGTTATGGTTAATGCTTCCTCTGTTCTAAGAAATCATTGCTGATGCTAATAATCTCCTGTTCTCTTCTAGAGCCTTGTGGACTTATGTTAAGGACTATGAGCTATCTAAAATTGTTTTTATTTTTTATATAATGTGAGGTAGAGATTGAGATTTCCTCTCTCTGCCTCTCTCTCTCCCCCTGTATAGCTATGTGGTTGTTTCAGAATATTTTTGGGGTGTTTCTTTTCTCCATTGTATACTTTGACACCTGACAATCAATTGAAGAAACATTAGTGGATCTATTTCCGGATTTTCCATTCAGTTCCATTAATCTGTTTATGTTTCTTTACACAGTAATACATTGCCTAGAATAATATAGATTAACAGATTCATAATGGATCCAGAAGTCACATAGTGTAAATTCTCCAAAATTGTTTTTTCTCAAGAATACTTTGACCACATTAGATTCTTTGCATTGACATATAAGTTTTGCATAAAGCTTGTCATTTCTTACAAAATGCTTGCTGTGATTTTTGTTTGAGATTGCACTGAATCCATAGAACAATCTGTGGAGAAGAGTCATCTTAAAAATATTGTGGCTTCCAGTTCATGAACATTTATCTACAACTTCTTTAATTTCTCTCAACAATATTTTGTAGTTTTCAATATATAGGTATTGCATATGTTTTGTTAAACTTTGCCCCTTTTTATTTTGTGGGGCATGATACTATCACAAATGGTATTCTTTATTTAATTTTTGTCACCAATTTTTTTTTTTTTTTTTGAGATGGAGTTTCGCTCTGTCGCCCAGGCTGGAGTGCAATAGTGCCGTCTTGGCTCATGCAACCTCTGCCTCCTGGGTTCAGGTGACTCTCCTGTCTCAGCCTCCCGAGCCGCTGGAATTACAAGCACCCACCATCATGCTCAGCTAATTTTTAATATATATATTTTTTTATATTTTTGTAGAGACGGGGTTTTACCACGTCAGTCAGGCTGGTCTTGAATTCCTGACCTCTGGTGATCCGCTCCTTGATCTCCCAAAGTGCTGGGATTACAGGCATGAGCCACCGTGCCTGGCCTTTGTTACCAATTTTTAAAATACTCACAGACTTACAATTTAATTATATACATACATATATATATATACATACACACACACACACACACACACACACACACACACACACACATATATATCTTGTGTATTTCAATTAAATTGACTTATCAGATCCAACAGTGTTTTTGGAAGTTTCTTACTATTTTATCTTTTCTTCAAATCTATTTGTCCTTTATTTATCTTTGTGTTTTATTGAACATAATAAGACTTCCAGCCCAATGTTGTATAGAAGTTGGCGGGCCAAACTCTTTTTCTTATTCTTGATTTTAAGTAGAAAACATTCAGCCTTTCATCATTAACTATGAAGTTAGCTGTAGATTTTGCACAGATGCCCTTTATCAGGTTGAGGAAGTTCCCTCTGTTCCTAATTTATTGACAGATTTTTTTTCTTTTGAATCATAAATGAATGCTGAATTTTCAAGTGTTTTCTGCCTTTGTTGAGATGGCTGTGTGATTTTTCTTCTGCTCTTGTTAATGTGGTGCATAACATTGGAATGTTTTTGAATGTTAATCAAACCTTGCATTACTAGGATTTTTGTCATTATGTTTTAGATTTTCTAAATATTGCTGAATTCAACTTGATAATAAATTGTTAGTAATTTTGTGCACAAGTTCAAGAGAGATATTAATCTGTAATTTTATTTTCTTATAATGATCTTGTCTTGATTTAGTATCAAGGTTATGGTGACCACATAAAATGAGTAGGGAAATATTCCCTTTTGCTTTGGTTTCTGAAAGAGTTTGAATAGTTTATATTACCTAATCTTTAAGTTCACTGACTAATTTTTTTCTTTTGTAGTTTCTCTTAAGTTTTAAGCTAAATGCAGATATATATACATATAGATGTATGAAGACATAAATCTAAATATATTTCTAATATCATATTTCTAAATTCCAGAATTTTCATTTGCTTCTCTATATATGGCTTCGATTTCTCTATTGAGATATTCCATTTCTTTCTCTGTCATGGTTTTTTTTCCCTATAAATTCTTGAACATAATTGTAATAGCTCCTTTTAAAGCCTCAGTCTGCCAATTTCACCATTCCATGGTCTATTTCTTTGGGTTTTTCCTTCTCCCTCCTGGTTATAGGTTATATTTTCCATGTTTAGTATGTTTTGACTGTGTGTTGGATATTCAGTTTCTGTGCTGTTCAATATCTAAAGTTTGTTGTTTTTCTTTGAAGAGTGCTAAGTTGAATTCAGGCAGGAAGTTGGTTTGCTTGTAGATCAGCTTGTTTTTTTAAAGCAGTGGTTCTTAACCTTTTCCCACCAGGGATCAGCTTTGTAGAAGACAATTTTTCCATGCATAGGAGATGGGGAATGGTTTTGGGATGAAACTGTTTCACCTTAGATCATCAGGCATTAGTTAGACTCTCATAAGGAGTGTGCAACCTAGATCCCTTGCATGCACAGCTCACGATAGCGTTCGTGCTCCCATGAGAAGGCTGTGGCCTATCTGACAGGAGGCAGAGCTCGGGGGAGACTGCTTGGTTGCCTACTGCTCGCCTACTGCTGTGCAGCCTGGTTCCTAACAGGCCATTGACCAGTACCGGTCCATGGCCCAGGGTTGGGAACCCCTGCTTTAAAGGCTTAATTAATGTTTTAATAGTGTCTAGAGTAGACTTTACTTTAAAACTATATCATCTTTGCTCTCAAGGTTGGTCCTTCTGAAGTCACTACTCAATACTTTATCTATTCAGTAATTTCTTTCCCCTCTTATTATCACAGCTCAGAATCTCCTGGTCCTGTGTGATACCCAGAAATTGCTTGGGTCACAATTTCTCCATAGTTATTCTTCCCATGGCATTTGTTTTGGTCCAGTTTTGTAGAGCCTCACCCTGCGCATGCTCTGACTAGCATTTGTTTAAAGTCTCACAGGGGCCCTATGCAGTTTTCTGGGGCTCCCTTGTTACTGATACTACGTCCTGCAAATTCCAGTCACCAATATAGTCCCAAATTCTGATCTTTGTGCTTTACTTTGCAAGATCATCATGCTCTGCCTCAAATCCTCCCATGCTGGGTCTGGAAAATGTGTGTAGACAGAAATATTGAACAATTATGTAGCTCTCTTGCTTTCTTTTCTTGGGTTTGGGTTATGTATTTCTCTCTGTCCTGTATCTGAAAACTGTATATTTCATAGGCTTTGTCCAATTTTATCTTTAGGAAGGCAAGTCTTGTACCAGTTCCTCCATTATGATTATAAGCAAAGTCTCCACTGGATTCTTATTTTACAAGATGCCATGTCAAAGTAGCAACGTGCTCCAGAGCTAGCGAATGGCAAATACACTTACCATCCATAAATAACCTGGAGGGCATAATAATAAGTGAATTTGTAACAGGTAGTTTAACAGAAAATATTGTATCTGGATAAGTTATCACATAAGAAACATGTATTATTATAGTTTTTTTTTCATTTTTGATTCTATCATGGAAGAGCAACATAAGAATCCAAAATACAACAAAACTCATGTGTGTTTTGAGATGGCTATTCTCTTTAAAATGTGAAAGGTAGCTAGGTCCGGTGTATAGGTTGCTATACAACATTTAACATCACAATGATTTTATCATCACATATCTCTTTAGTGGTTATTTCCATAAAGATGCCAGAAGTAGTCCTGACCCAAAAGTCCTTTAGAGAAATGAAAGTTGAACCCTCTTGTTTGGGGAATATTTATTTCTTCCAGAGAAAAGCAGCAGTCTGGTGTTCATGTGTTTAATTCAGCATACTGCATTCCAAGTTTTATACCCTGGAAATGCCCCTTTCTCACTGCTATTTTTCTACATGTACAAAAAATTAAGTAGTGCTATTCCTAATGATATTTTCTTGCAAATTGACTTTTATGGCAAAACAATTATTTCTAAACACAGAACTACTATATTTACACCTTCAGATTCTACATATAATGCAGATTTTCTGAGCATCATGATTTTCAAGTACATTGTGAGAACTAGAGTAAAGAACGCAGAATTTTGGTGCCAAATGGAACTGGATTCTAATCTTGATATGCCAATTACAAGATTGGGACTTGGAGCAATTTCTTTTACCCATCTAAGACTTAATATCTACATCTGGAAAACTGGAGTAATAAGAATACGTATCCTATAGTATCATTTTAATAAAAAATGAAGTCGTGTGTGTAGCAAAGTGCCAAACACTTGCTGAATACTAAACAAATGTTTGCTATAGTTTACTGTATTAGTATGAAAACATACAATCACATAACAAGTGGTTAAATTGAGAAAATATGTATAGTCACACATTGTTCAATGATGGGGACATGTTCTGAGAAATGCATTGCTAGGCAGTTTTGTACTGTGAACATCATAGAGTTAACCAAACCTAGATGGTATAGCCCACTACACACTTAGGCTGTATGGTATATCCCATTGCCCCTAGGCTATGAACCTGTACAGCATGTTACTGTACTGAAGATTATAGGCAATTGTACCACAAATGTAAGTCTTCATGTATTAAACATAAAAAGCTACCATACACATATAACATCAAAGATTAAAAAGTGATACACCTGAATAGTGTACTTACCATGAATGGAGTTTGCAGGACTGAAAGTTGCTCTGGGTGAGTCATTGAATGAGTGGTGAGTAAATGTGAAGGCCTAGGACATTACTGTATATGTTTATTCAACTGGTAGTACAGTAGGTTTGTTTACACCAGCATTACCATAAACACATGAGTAATGTATTGTACTACAACATTATGAGAGTTATGATGTCACTAGGGAAAAAGAAATTTTCAGTTCCATTATGGTCTTATGAGACCACCAAGGTAAATACTGTTTGTCATTGACTAAAATGCCATTATGCAATATGTGACTGTATATATATTTATAAATCTACTGAAGAGCCAACCAGCTTAAGCAATACCAAGTGTGATGGTGAATTTTATGTGTCACCTTGACCATGGGGTGCCTAGACATTTGATCAAGCATTATTCTGGGTGTATCTGCGAGGTTGTTTCTGGGTGAGATTACATTTGAATCAGTAGACTGAGAAAGAAGATTGTCCTCCCTAATGTGGGTGATGGTCATCTAATAGTTGAAGGCCTGCTGGAATAAAAAGGCTAAGAGGGAATTCCTCTTGCCCAACTGAGCTGTGACATCATTCTTTTTCTGACTTTGAACTCAAAATGAAAAATCAGCTCTTTTTACGTCTCAAGCCAGTTTTCAGGCTAGAAGTTATATCGTTGGCCCGCCTGGTTCTCAGGCCTTTGGACAGGAAGTTTAGACTGGAACTACAGCATCTGCTTTCCTGAGTCTCCTGCTTACTAACTGCAGACTGTGGGACTTATCAGCTTCCATTATCACGTAAGCCAATTGCTTATGGTAAATATGTGTGTTTCTGTGTGTGTGTGTTTCTGTGTGTGTGTGTGTGTGTGTATACACATATAATTGGTTCGTGTCTCTGGAGAACCCTGAACGAATACACCAAGTCTCTGTAACTTTGGACATTCAGACAAACTCTCACAAGTTACAACATAAGAAAAAAAATTTCTGCATTTCCAGGTATGAAAAACCCGCAATCTCGAGGCCTATATCCTGACGTTTGCTTCAATTCTTATCTTACCTGCTGTTACTCTGAAACTAAAAGGGATAATGACATATTTATTTACATGTGCTGAACAGTCACAAAGTAAATAGCCTAGAGGGGGGATAATAAAACTGCAGCAAGAAACAATTGTTTTTCTATTCCAAAGGTCTATAAGATGAATTTATAATGTGAACAATAGGGGGGCCAGCCCATCGCTGACTTAAAATGTGTTTGCCTTGAGTATTACTCAGCCTTTTATGGTAGTAAATTGTCTTAGTCACCTTTAAAAATAAAGCAGAGAACATTACAAAGGCATTAAGGTAAAAGGCCAGGCACAATTATTCCTCAGACACATTCAGACTGCCCCATCAACAGGCAGTTAGCACTTACTAGAGTGGCAGAAGCTACCAGAGAAACTGCAGGGCTAAAGTGGATACTGTAAAACAGAACCCAAAACCAAATATGAAATACCACAATAACAAATAACCTTTCTTTAGAATTTTTTTTTGAGATATACCCTCCTGATGAAGAAAAAAATGAATCTCTGTTGTCTGATAAGTTTCTCTTATCACCTAATGGCCCAGGTTCTGCATCTGAGCCCTGCACCCAAAAAGTAGTCATGCTCTGCCCCAACAAAGCATCCATGTTTAGAGTTTAGCTCATGGATTCCCCCCTTGTTTTACCAGCAACAAATAATCATTCAGTTCCATCTATTTACAAAGCATTGTTTTAAGAATTGTAAGAATGTAAATGTGATCAAGACGTAATTCAGCCTCTCCAAGCAGCTTAAAATTCACTGAAACATTCTAATCAGCATTTATTGATCATCATTACGTGCCAGGTTTTGTTCTAAGTAAAGGGGCTGCATAGATATATATGACACATTCTCTGTTCTAGATAAATGCTTACACTCTAAGGGAGAGACACATGAGATAAATGAGTTTTATAAAATAGAAGTACATATGAGAAGTGAAAAACTGAGAGTGGGTAATTCAATCTGGAGGGGGAGACAGATTTGTTTAGAAATTTAAAAATTAAGATGAGAGAGTGGGAAGGTACGCTTCATGGGTCCATCACCTTTCTATAATTCATGTTTTTTAAAAATGGTATACAGTGTGCAGTTAAAGAGCCACGTTGCTTACGTCCAATCCCAGCAAGGGGAAACTGGCAGTCCTCTGTGGCCTGACATGCCTCGTCTAGTTTCAGGTCAGAAAAATATTTTCCTCTAAGCTCCTTCAGCATGCATGGCCTTTTACATACAATTTATCTCTAAAACCCACTGATCCTTCGTAAGCACTTAGTGTTAAGACTAAGAATTTCTGGAGTCCATTGTGATCATCTGTGGGGATCAACAGAAACATAGTGCCCTGTTTAGTAGCTATGGAAAGAACATTTCCTTAGAGTATGAAAGGAAGCATGGAATATAGAGAATATATAAAATGATGATTTTTGAGTACCCATTGTTCTTTGGCCGAATTCACAAATAGTAAAATGTGGATATGTGTAGCGGGGGAGAGATAGGTAGTATGTATGAAATATATTCCCGGCCTAAGTGATTGTTAAGAATTACAAGAGTTCTCAGAGCTTAGTTGGCTTCCAAAAAAATAGGATATATAAAAAATTTGCACCAAAATAAATGGACTTCTTTTTCTGGTTTCAATTTATATAAGATTTATAGATACTTTAAATTTATTTTTAAAAAACATGTAAACATATCTGGGAGGTATAAGACAAGAGGTGATATGAAGATTCTATTTATTCCTGCAATAAAAAGTGGCTAAATATTAAATAGTAAAGCTTTCAAAGTAAAAGTGCCCAGTTTTCTGCGTCAGGCTCATTTAATTAATGGTTTCTCAAACTATCCAGAAAGGTGTCAGTTAGAAGTATGTAACTCCTTATTTGGGTGCACAAATGGGACATTCATTTTACCATCAATTCAACCAATCAATATATATTTTTTAAATTCAATGCCTCATATATACAAGGTACTACCCAAATTGTCATAAGGACATGAAAATAGGCATAAACTTTGCCCTAAAAAAATTTGTCACCCAGCTAAAGAGTTAAAAGAATCAGATATATCTCTATATAAACACATAGATGTACACACATACACATATACATACAGTTACTTTGAAACTAAAAGGAATATATATATATATATGTAGACACACAGAATTACAAGAGGGAGTGAATGCTTTTATGGATGTGTTTGTCATGATACCAGCTGCAAGGCTTAGAATTGCAGTTGGACCTTAAGGGGAAGTAGTATTAAAAGGAAGCTCTGAGTGTTCTTGAGGATGAGGCATTGAATGCTTACCCTGACTTGAAAGGACAATCTCTGTATGGGACTACTGGGAGAGAGGCTTGGATGCAGACCTTCAAATATCTTGAAATTAGGGGTGAGAAATATAAATTTTATCCTGTGAGCAATGGGGAGAACTTAAAGGATTTTGAGCAGGGGAGTTACTTATTGAAGAGGATGCTTTTGGATATGGAATCTAGGTAAACTATGCAATGTGATATTCAGAGAAGCAAAAGCAAGCAGAATAATGAGGAAAAAAAAAAAAAACAGATTTAAAACTACGAAGGTCAGAGCTAAAGGCTCGAAAGCAAAGTGCCTGGACCTGTCTCACTCTTGGAGTTAATCTGAGGCTTCTGAATCTCATTTTCTTTCTACTTGTGATACTTTTGTTTTTTCTTTTTTTAAATACTATAATAGATTTTATTATAAAAACCTACATTCCTACGAAGCACAGATTTTGGAACAGACATTTTTTCCTGATCTTTTCATACCGAAAGACCCAAACCAATTCCCCTAGACAAAGATTTACTTAGATCTCCAGCCCTGCCCACTAAGCTCCTATAGTATATTCCCGGAATACTTGCCTAACTAAAACTCACACATCTAAAGGTTGGGATTTTGTAGACAGTGGGATTTAAGAAGTTTCACTGTGTTCATTCCCCCCATCCCTGGTTAGCCAAGGTCATGCTTTCTGGGAGTGAGGCTATAATCTGTCTGGAAACAATCCAAGACTGTTGAGCTTTCAGAAGGAAATAGTGAGAACCTTACCAACATGCACATATTGCATATAATTCTTACTTTAAGAGAATGGGCTTAACAGAAATCCAAACCTTCTGTTATATTCTCATTCGTTAATCTGGTACTACAGTTTATAAACAACAAGTGGCAGGGAAAATAGCACTGCTAAGGAAGTCTAAAAAAGACCTCCTCAAGTCTATCAGAGCTTTATAAAAATATGCAATCTAGGCAGAAAAGCATTCAAGAAATAACTATTCAATGAGCCCTGTATTTTCCTCTGGTCAAAAAAGGAAGCTCTCCCCTTTTTTCTTCCTGCTCTTCTCCTTTTTCCTTCCTCTATCCTTTTTTTCCCTTCCTTTCTTTATCTTCCTTGTTATTCTCCTTTTCTTTCTCCATGCTCCTCCTTCTTCTTCATGTCTCTCATTCTACTGAAGAAAATAATTTTATTGTCTAGTTTCACTGAACAAAAGGTTGAGTACGGAGCGCATTTTTCTGGCTGTTGCCGTTTCTTTCACATCCTTTAGCTAAAAGGAACTTTCCCTTTAGAAGCCCAAAGGTGGAGCTGTTGCAAAAGGAGAAAGTCAGACAGGCCAGCCGCGCCCGGCGGGGCGGCCAACACATACAGAAGCCACACACACACAAACGCAAACACATACATGCCGGGTCTGCACTGAGGAGCCGCAAATCCTAGAGGCTTTGCTTCCAAAACATAAACATTTCCCCCCCTTTTTTTTCCCAAAGAGAAATAAAAATCCTGATTACAGCAGATGCATTACTGCCAAATTGTGCAAAGAGAACAAGTATTAAGTGTCTGCTTAACCCCCCTTTAATTGTTAATTCCATGTACTTTACTAGATTCGTGTATTATCAAAACAACTGCAGGGAGAAAGGATTCAAATTCATTTAGGTTCATTAATACCACCATTTATCAGCATAATGTCCTATAGATAATGATTGGAAGATCATTCTATTTTCTCTGTTTCTACCCTTCTGTATAGTGTGCAGAAATCTCTATCGGGATGGTTACATTTCAGTAGGAAAGACATAAAACAAATGCTCATTTCAGCAGCTGGAGAGACGGCTTTTGTTTTTGCATTTGGTGACCTCTCAGAATATTTTCCATAGAAGTGGCATTTATCTTTGTGGATGCTAATATGATATTTTGCTTTCAACATCCTGGGAAAAAGCAGCAAGTTTTGAAAACCCATTTAATGGAGAGAAACACACAGAACTTGCTGCACTGTTCCTCCCAGAGATAAGATGAATTATCACTATCGTTTTTCATAGATGCTTAGCTCGTGGCTTTGTCTAGCAGTTTTGGCTGCTCTGCTTGAAAAACAGAAAACCCTCCTTCAATCATTCACCTCTTCCTTTGCCTCTATCCCTAGAGCAGAGGCCTTCAGTTCGATATCTCAAAATGAGCAAGCAAACATTTTAGAACAATTTCAAAGTGTCCTCATTTACTCTGAAAATATGATTTTACCCTCATGACTTCAATGTTTACGTTCAACTTGGAGTTGCTGGAATAAACAGGGACAAAATAACCTGAGATGTTTTATGCCACTGAGACAAAAAGGTATTGATCCTTTTTGCCTCTGGAAAAAAAAAGGTTTTTAATAATTTCCAGATATATTGTAGATTACCTTGCTATCTTTAATTAAAACGTGCCACAGGACATAAACCAATTATTTATTCTCTTAAACGGTAGGTCCACCTTTGTCTTAATGTATTCTGATGTCCCATTTGCAAATTGGCAAGTTTGTTCTCAGTAACACTGTAGGCGTACGCGCGTGTGTGCATGCTAACGTGCTCGAATGCAGGCACGGTCGTGAATTTATTCTTGGCTTTGCTACTGGTGACATTTAAATGTGGGTTTATGCCAGGTAGTTAAAAATATATAAAAGGCTGAGTTACACCAACCCTGCCTATCATGTATGTCCCCAAGATGACTGAGTAGGGAGTTTCCAAAGTGGTTTTATTTATGCAGTTTGGGTGCACTATGAAACAGGAGTTAGGAAGCAGGGGCTAAAGCAAAGTGGAGTAAAAAGAGATGCCTTGAAAGGGAATGGGTTTCAGATGCGGAAATAAAGCAACCTCATCCTATTACAAGAATACTTGAACTGGCTCAGCCTCTTCCTTATTTCTTATTCTCTTCTCGCTGTTTCAAAAGGCGCATCTCATTGCACGTCTCTGGGGCTTTTCCTCTGATCCAGACCTGGCCTGCATTCTGTTCTTTCCTTTCAGATGCTGCTGGTCTTGAAGACATCTCCTCGGCAGCTTTTGCCATCTGAAGCTGTCTGCCTTCAACTCTGCCGTGCAGGATTATGTTCCTCGAAACTGTCATCTCAAAACATATTTATTACTTCCTCATGCCCAGGCTTTTTGGTGCCACATTCCTTCTGCTGTTTGATTGCTCTGGGCAGAGGCAGTGTTATTTTACCATCTGAATTAGTGCTAAGAGGTGCTGTTAGTATGAAGCCTAACAGAAAGGTAGACATAGTGTGCAGCCACCTCCCGGAGAGCCCAGGGAAGGGTCACAGGCTGCCAATGTTAGGTGGTACTTTATGCAGCTCTGAGGCTAGTGGCAGAGGCATCCCGGCCCTTCCTTTCCTGTTACTGTTTATGCTGTGCAATGCAACTGATGTGAAATGAATCCAATGTGAATGTGTCTCCCTCTCATCAGTCTGATAACGTACCCAGATACCTCAGGTGGCAATGCTTTTTAGGTCATTGCCTTCACTGGCTGCATTCTGTGCACTAATGGACTCACCCAAAGAACAGAAGGAAAATTGTTTTAGAGTCCAGGAAAGAAAGAGGTGCTGCAGTCAATTCCCAACAAAATGGCAGACTTGCCAAAGCCTTACAGACAAGATTCATCTAATTCACCCTGAACAGAGAAACCCATTTGCACATTTGTATTTGCAAAACTCTCCTTGGGGTCTATGCCTCATGACCTAGTTCTAGTTAATCCCATGGCACTACATGGTCCTCTCAGTGATTCTAGCCATACAATCACATTTCAAGGACCCATGATAGATATATTGAACCACAAAGTTAGTGCAGCCTGTAATGGCAGAAGTCATATCGCACAGACATTGGACAACAATTGAAACTGATTTTACTTTTTTTTTTTCCTTTAAACTTCTCTTGGCTCCATATCTTCATTTGTACCATTGCTTCTTTGATTATGGTTGCCCTTTAATAGGTAACATTAAATGAATGAGGGGGGAAAGCGACTGCCAAATGTGTCCCACTGCAATTTTTGACAGATGCTCTGATATGAGCTGCTGTAATAATGCACAAGGAGGGAGAGAGCTCCGAAAGGATTTTAGAGTTCAGCTTTGGTTCAAGAAGTATCATTAGTCACATGTGAGAAATATTAACATTTTTCATTAATTCCAAAAAAAAATTCCAGATTTATGTGGATTTACATGCTTCCTATCATGGTGGAAATTCAATGAAGACTGAGAAAGGAAAAGAAACTGATGTTTTTTAAGTGTCTACTAAATGTCAGGCAGGCACACTGATATGTCTTATATCTATCAGGCTGTTGAATCTAATAAAATCATCTCAGCAACCACGGAAGGCAGGTATTTCTATCCCCGTTTTACACATGTAGAAACTGAGGCTTAGAGGGTTAAAGGACTTGACAGAGGCACTGCCGGTAGCAAATAATAGGCTGCAGGACTCAATGATGGAAAAGCAACACTGAGATCCATGTGACCTTTTTATAAAAAAAAAAAAAGTATCCCTTGGGGTGCCAGTCCATTAGGAAAGCAGATTCACAGGTCTATCCTTGCAAAGATCTTAACAAACAAATCATCACCAAATAATTAAAAGACACAGACAATGAGGTACAATGAAGCAGATACCTTGGTGAATTCTACTTGTTCCTCAGCATTGCAGGAATAGAGAAAAGCATTACAACCCCCCTGGATCTACTTACTCATTCCTCCATACAAAGGACCAGCTGAGGAGGAAGGCAATCTGGAGGACAGTTCACCAAGAGCACTCTCCAGGGGCCATTTCTGAAGTAGAATACAATGGTTTTGCCCTATTCTTGGCTAATCCTTCCTTAGCAAAGACAGAATTTATATTGGATGGGGAAATAAAAGGGTAAGTTGCTAACACCCTCCTGGACATGAAGGATAGAGTCAGATTTCAAATGTCATTAAATTTTCACCAAAGATGAGAGGAAGTGGAGGACTTAATGTTGAATTGCTATTATTTTTTAATCTCTGTTCTTCTTTCTGTCTTAAGAAAGAGATGGGTCAATGCTCTCAGAAGTATAGGAACTAGAAAAAAGTACAATGAAACACTTAGATAAATAAATAAAGCATATGGGAAATATAAATGTTGTTTTCTGAGCAATGGGAAATCCAAACGACCCTTGTTGTTTTAAGATTTATATGTCTGCATATCACAGATGCCCTATTGCTTTATTCATACTGTTAAGAAGGAAAGGCAACACAGAACCATCAGCAACCATCACTAAGTCATTACAGAAATACCATTGTTAAAGAGATAAGCCTTTAAAAAAAGATACATATGCTCACATATAAACATACACAATATTGTAAAACTTTATTTAACCAGAACCCAGGGAACTTAGACACTTTTTGTATTGCCTGGCCAACACATAGATTCTTCAAAGCTGCTATTTTAAAGAAATAAATACACACAAATAAAATTTAGTATTTATTTCTTTTCCAATCTAGTCACCATTTGGAGAATTGGATCAAAGACACATTTAGAATGGGTTTAGGGACACCAAATGGATCAGAAAGAGATGCACTTTTTATACCAATGCTACATTTAAGAATACCAAACTGATCACTATATATGTGCCTATTGATTAGGTAGATTTTTAAGAATAATTCTGATCAAGGACACTCCCATCTTCTTTGAGTCCAGACAGCATTTTTGAGGGTTCTCTCTGCTAATTAGATGGCACATACTTTAAAGTTGTCTGGAGGGGCACTTGTATTCAGTATCAGTTTCCACCAAACATTCTATATAACGTGTCCTAAATCAAGGCAAGAATAGGTGGTAAAAATAAAATCTGCCTTCAGAGAACTACAGAGTTGTGATTTCATAGTGTTGCTTCATCCTAAATAGATAGTGTCTTCTTATATCAGATTTGTAAAGCAAATACTGTACTTATGTTAGCAAACATTATGGTGACATAAAAATCCTAGGTTTCTTGTCCCATTTGTTAATGAGCTTTCCTTAGTCATTAAGATCACCCATTTTTATAAATGGCTATGTATAAATTAGTATAGTTTGCAATAAATTTTACACATCCATTGAAGGGCAGCTGAAACTCATCTCTTAATACCCTAACAATCTCCCCCAACTTCTGACCCACCCCATGACTTTTTCATTATTATCTCTACTGTTTACCTCACTATTTAGAATTGGCAAAGATTTAGACCTTAATTTAACTCAACATGGTTTTGATACCTCAACTGGATGCTAAACTCAATGACAGAATCATGATCTTAAGTTTTCCTTAAGTCTTGTGTAGAAACATTTCCAGCACAGTGTTTCACACTTATGTATTAATTAATTCATTTTCTTCTTTGTTCATCAAATATCATTGTGCACCTGTTCTCAGTGGCTATTGAAGGTGGAGTAATTACATTAACAACAATGAGATATTTGCAGCAATATAATCTATAGAAAAATAAAAAGAATACATTTACAGAATAAATTTGAGTGTCACCAGTCAGTGTAGAGAGAGAAGAAAGCTTGATAAACAGCTTTATACATGGTAATGGCAGATAGCAGAGTTCTCTGAACGTTATGTGAAGTCCCACATGAAATTTTAACTAACAAAGTGGTCATGTTGGCAAATACATGCCATTGGGCTGAGATTTGCAGAAAGCCCAGGACACTTACATTGTTTACCAGATCCATCTTTTCTGTTCATTGACCATTCCTCTATTTTTTTAAGCAAACAAACAAACACAAAACAAAGTTGGCAATTATTACTTTTTTTTTTTTTTTTTGGATGTCCTATAGGAAAAACAAATTGGTCAAAAGATGGAAGTTCATTTTAGGTGTCATTGACCAAAGAATATAGAGATGGAGAAGAGTTATGTTATGAAATTTTGAATCATTTCACCGAGTTTAGAGTTACTTATGGCGAGCATGGAATGGTGGGAGGAGGCAGAATGGCAGGCTGAGGTGTCAACGATTTTCTGATGAAGGACTGCACTGTTGTTGAGGAGGAACTTTAGGTGGCAGGTGGCCATGATGCACAACCCTGCAGATGCCATTCACATTATCATCTGCATGAATGTTGATTTCATGGGGATTTACAGTGGAACTGTGCAGGGCACAACCTACTAAACCACCCTGCTTAATTGGCTCTGACCATAGGATTGGTATCTAGGTATTACCATTAGGACCATGTTGAGGTCCCATGTGTAAATGTTTCTATCTAGGGCAAAGAAGTTATTAATGGTTTAAGTGTGGAGTGAATATCTGTGGAAAAATCTATTCACCTATCATTGCTACAGCAAATTATGTTTCTTCTTTGAAAAATGTTACTGTTCATGTGCATATTCTTTGCTTTTCTATCCCTTGGGTGCCACATACTTGATGTGAGGCTTTTTCCTTTCCTTTTTGGCAATTAGAGTGCAAAGGTGCACATGAGGACTGAAGGTTTGGCAGAGTATTACTGGTGAACACAGGGGTGCCTACTGCTGGCAGACAGCACCACAACTTATTTTGCAAACATTCATTTGGGCTAAAAATGATAAATCTGTATTTATCTTCTTAAAATGCTCCCGAAGGGGAGGAAAAAGAAAAGAGAGTATGGATTTGGAAAGCACATAGACCAGAGAGAAGAAGAAGGCAAAATCTGCTTTTCCCAATAATTTATCTTCTTTGATACTTCCCAGTGGGCATTGGGTACATTTCCAGTCTGTGTTTTGAAAGATAAAATGAATATTTCATTTAACCTGCTGTATTCCAGAAAATGTAATTTCCAAAGTCTCATTGTGAAGAACCAGAAGAGGCTGCTGTTCCTCACCACATATAAGCTGCAAGAATGTTTTCCAAATAAAAAACAGTAGATACCATCCCTGACAGTTATAGTAGCTGACACTAGGTAGTTCAGTATTACTTTCTACCAGTTCTTTCTGGTTACTAAGATGCTATGTATATTACCTAGGACCATTTTTCCTCAATGTTTATTTTGTAATCATGTATTTTGAAAGATAAGTTGGAATGAATGGATGATTCTTAGACATTGGTAAGAGAACCAAGATCTCAATTTTCTCTAAATTGATAATCCATTGTTGAAAATTATAATCAATTAGAATACAATTGTATTTCAATAACATGTTAATGAATACATATATAATGGTATTTTTTTAATTTTAATTTTTTCTTAGTTAAAGACCAATGACTTTATCTTGTTTTCTTATACAGTATTTATCCAACTTTAATGTGCATACAGATCAACTGGAGATCTTGTTAAAAATGCAAATTCTGATCTGGGGGACCTGGGTAGGGCCTGAGAGTTTGCATTTCTAACATGTTCGCCATAAGTACCAGTGCCTTTGGTCCGCAGATGACACTTATAGAAAGGTTATCCATCCTACCACTTAGAATATTGCTTGGAAAGACTGGGAGCTGTGGCTCACACCTGTAATCCCAGAACATTCAGAGGCCGAAGGAGGAGGATCACCTGAAGTCAGAAGTTTGAGACCAGCCTGGCCAACATGGTGAAACCTCGTCTCTACTAAAATCACAAAAAATTAGCCAGGCGTGGTGGCACACACCTGTAATCCCAGCTACTCAGCAGACTGAGGCAGAAGAATCACTTGAATCCGGGAGGCAGAGTTGCAGTGAGTGGACATGGTGCCATTGTACTCCAGCCTGGGCAGCAAAGAGAGACTCTGTCTCAAAAAAAAAAACAAAACAAACAAACAAACAAACAAAAAAAAACAGAAAAACAAACAAAAAAAATACATTTGGTAGTGCAGGCCTGTAGTGTGAAGTACTCTGGAGGCCGAGATGGGAGGATTAACATGCCACTGCACCCCAGCGTGGGACACAGAGAATCTGTCTCAAAAACTGAAAAATAGGCCGGGCACAGTGGCTCACACCGGTAATACCAGAACTTTCAGAGGCCGAGGCAGGTGGATCACCTGAAGTCAGAAGTTTGAGACCAGTCTGGCCAACATGGTGAAACCCCATCTCTACTAAAAATACAAATATCAGCCAGGCGGGGTGTCACGTGCCCGTAATTCCAGCTACTTGAGAGGCTGAGGCAGGAGAATCACTGAAACCCAGGGGGCAGAGGTTGCAGTGACCCTAGATCACGCCACTGCATTCCAGCCTGGGTGACAGAGTGAGACTCCATCTCAAAAAAACAAATTCTTGCCAAAAAATAGGAATTAATAAGCCTTTGCCAGTGAGTGAATTGCTAAAGAAATGAATCTCAGACTCATTCTTGTTTTCAGATTCCTCTTGGTATTGTCTCCTAGTTGCATTAATTGCAGACCTTAATTAAGACAGACATGACTGGTATTTACATTAGATCAGCAAATGCTAAAATCTATAGCTTTCAAGCAAAATGTATATATACCACCTTTTTGCTACAGGAAAAATAAAATTGTAGCATAAAAGGGTTCTTATAAGTCATTCAATGCCATTACACTATTCAATAGGTTAGAAGAGAAAAGCCAGAAAAGTCAAGTCAGAAGCCACTTGGGGTAGTTAAAAACAAAAGTTGGAAGCTGGGAGGAGTGGTTATGCCAGACAGAGTTGTGGGTCAAACCTTACTCATTATGTTACAGTGTGGTCTTGGGAAGTCATCTTACTTCACTAAGCCTCACAATCCTCCCCTGAAAACAGACTGAATGTTAATTGGGGTATCTATCCTTCTTCTTGCAATTCTGTTCCTTGAAGGATTTGGACTTCTGAACTCACTCCTGCTCCAGTTCAGGGACCCACTGGGAGTAAAAATCAGTACATTCTATTCTCCTGGCCACACTAATTAAGCGTTTAGTTTAAGCAATCTAATGAGTCCATTTCGGAACTCTGTTAGAGATGCTGGGAAAAAAAGCTCCCTTTATCTTCATCAGGATGGTGGTTGATACGCATGTGTGAAGCTTGAAACTGTAGCAACAAATTTGTCTTCACTGGGGAATCCAGTCTTTGGACGAGACTGGTGCGATAGAAGCAAGTGAGAAGGTAGAACTGAGCCAGGTCTGAATCAATCCAGCTCTGAAGCCTAATCCACTGAAGCACTTCTACTTATATTAAACCATTTGAATTATGTTTTCTGACATACAGCTCTACAGTTTTTCTCTTAATTATTGTATCCTGAAATGTTTCCAAATCATCTTGGACCTAAGGATATTCAAAAATAAAATACCTCTGTATATCTAAATGTGGTCCTTCTTATCTAAATATCTAAGTAGCCCACTTTCCCAAAAGCCTCTATCAGAATTGGGCCACCTGAAGAGTCTCTCCTTAGGCCTTACATTCAATCTTCCATTGTGTTCAGTTTTCCATTGCAATAGTTGCCATCTGATCAAGTGTGGGGAATATTATGACAAATCTCACTTTAGTTTCATTTTCCTTGAGTCCCTTTAGCAGAGTGGCATCTTTTCTCTTAATGCTGGCATTTGTACATCATCAGCTTGTTCATAGTCTAGCTCAAGACACAATTTTGATCCCAAGCCAAGGCAAAAACTTCCTTGTGGCCAGGTGATTTAGTTGCTGTTGCTAATAAAATTATATCTGAAAATAGAACTTAGCTTCTAAGGCATCATGGAGCCAGCCAGTTCTCTCACTGGATTTGTCCAATCAATATTAAGAGAAGAATTATAAATACCCAGGTGACAGAACAGACACTTGAAATGTAGCAGGCATAAAAAAATTTTGTGAGAAAATGGCATCAGTGTCTTGACATGGGTGTGGGTCTGGCTGGCCTCTGCTCAGGGAGGGTCACCACATCTCATAAACTCCAATGACATCATAGTATAGACACAGATGTTGGTGGGTTAAATTTGTTCTGGGAAGCAGGCGTTCATCTGCTGGGGTATCACATACCTGTGGTTTATTGATGGCTACTCTGCAGAACTCACCCTAGTACAGAACTGATCTTGGTGTGTCTGCCATTTTTTCATATCCAGGGTATTTTCAGACAAAATCCAGGGGCAAGGTAAAGCTAGAGCAACCTTTTAGTTGGACTTCACAACATAATGTGGTGCAGACTCCATAATATTGAGCATCTCCACTTGTTTTAAAACCAGCCACAATCTTTTTCAGGTCTCTAGAAAAACACTCCTTAAATATTTATTGAATCTATCAATTACTCTCTCTTTTCTTAACTTTGTTAGTTGTGACAGTCAGATGCCAAGATGGCTTCAGTGATTGCTATCTTCCTTAATGCACACCTGTGTAGTGCACTCTCACAAGGTAAGATGACAATGGTTGATGCTGACCTCTGGCTTCTCTTGAGTATAAGAGGACAGATTTATAACCAGAAAAGTGAGGCTAGAGGCCCTAGAGATGAGATGTTGGAGAAGGGGGTTAAGCATTTAATGGAGACCAAGCAGAAAGAATATTTCCAGATTCTTCTGAGATGTAGAGTCCTAGAAACCTGAGAGATAGATTCAACATTAATTGGATCACTAGGTATTACATTTTATCTCAACAAAATAAAAAGTGGGAGAAGGAAGACAAAATGGGTTTTGTGATTGAGGTTCGTTGGTTTTCCTCACTTGGTGTATGCATCCAGTCTACTCAAGTGAGTGGCAAATATACCATAAACTACTTACATGGATTTAACATCTTCAAACAGCTTTCTGGAAGGAAGAATCCTTCTTCATTATTTCATGACATTTCCAGCAGGGTGCGAAAAACTGCTATGTGCCATAAAGTAGGATTCCATGGCTCAAATTATCTGTAGAAATTTATTAAAATGTGGAGAGACTGATATGTTACTCATAATAAAATTGTTTCTTTGTTGTTCTCTAGAAAGGATACTTTTACCATATGTCGATTCTAGTACATATTTTGTGAATCATGGAAGTATGTTTTTTGGTGTACTCCTAAATCTATTTGAGGCTCAGCTTTTACATATGCAAAATAAGAACTCTTTAAAAAAAAAGTACTCTGAATGTTCTGGACTAGTTCTAACATTCCAAGATTTTATCTCCATCATGCACCTTTCAGTTATAAACAGTCTGTCTACAGTTAGAATAAGATAAATATTCCCTACATTCATGCCCATTAGACCCCCAGTTCATTGAGTTTTAGAAGTGAAAGTAATCTGTTCAAGGAAGATTCCATGGTGATCAAAAGAGGAAGGAAATACAATTTTTTTGCTTAAGTCAATAGTACAAGTTTGTGTCAAGAGTTCCTGTGCTACTAAGGACAGTCTGAAATTTTTAAGTGACTTTCACTTAAACGCACACACTGGTATTTCATCCAAGTAAGTAAAATGGATCCAAAGATGAAAGTCCCATTTTTTTTTAATACTGTCACAAATCCAAATTAAGGAGAGGTATCTGCAAAAGCCTTTGATTATAGATCATAAAATCTCCAGCTTATATCAGACACTCTAAATTTGCTCAGTGACAAATGAAATGCCTATGCACTAAATATATCTTTAAGCACCTTGCAGTTCAGATACGTTTATCTCTGAGATACAATAGTACTTCTGCAGGTCACAGGTACAAGGTCAGAAATGCTGGTTCTGCTGGTTTGGAATGTAACTCTAAATGGCCCATTATTTGAGGACATAGAGCAGAGGCTTCGAGCAAATACACAGACTGTATTTCATGTGGAAACTTCAGAAGCCAACAGACCAGCCATATTTAGAAATAATGATAGACTAGACCCAGCATGCACACGTATGGCTCAAAAACCACAGGGACCCACTGGGATTCAGCTTTATAACAATAGCTTGCATCTGTGCAGTGTTTTGTAGTGTTTCAAAGGACTTTCACATACAGTACCTCATTTGATCTTCACAGCAACATTGTAAAATAGGCAAGGTAGGAATTATTTTCCTCATTTTATAGGACAGAAATCTAGACTCAGAGAGGTTAAGTGACTTGGCCAAGGTCACCCAGATGGCAGGCAACAGAATCACAGGATTTGAATATGTACCTGATAAGTTAAAATTCAGTAACTGTTTCATTACAACAAGAAAACAGAAGCTGATAATGCCCATTCAGGCACACTGTTGGCCATTTGGGGCTCTGAAAGTCTATAGTATGGAGTGAGGCAGGAAAACGTCATAGACACTTGATAAAATTGTTTTTATCTTCTCTTGCCATTTCCAAATGCCTAGAGGTAAAACAGATATATTTTGACAATGACAGTGGCAAAATATCTCCATTAGATGGCCAATGTGAGAGGTATCCCCAAGAACAAGTTTGGATAAGTGAAAAAGAGAGGAAGCAGAAGGCCACTGGACATTGAAATATGAGCAGGACACCATAGAAAAAGGGCACAGGCTGATAGTGGATGAAAACTGAAATACTGAAATCATCCTTCTCAGTGTTACCTTCTCATCGAGTGAACACCTGCCTTGCCCTCCTCCGATACTGTCTCTGGCTATTTGTTATTTAGTCATACCTTTCTGTGCCTTTTTTTTGCTGTTTCTTGGCTGCTGAGAAGCCCAAAGATAATTTTCTCTCTCTTCGGGTAAATAAGATACATTTTGCCTATCCTCCCTCCACCTCTAAGTGGTCAGTCCTGTCTCTCACTTCCAGAAAGCCTTCATTTACATACTGCTAAAAAAATGAGCCAATCCACTCTAAGTGCAAAAGAAAAGCATGGTCTTTCATGTCCTGTGGTCCTGTGCTGGCTCCTAACACGAAATGCCGAGTCTGAAACAACTATGGATATCCCCTTCTTTATTCTTACTCCTGTGGCATGCACCATTAATAGATTCCAGAATTATTTTTCCCCTTCCTGATCTCAATCAGGGCATCAGTGTTCTTCTTTAATGCAGTGATTTAGATGGTTACCAATAATTAATGAAATGAGACAAGAGAAATGGAATCTATTTCACCCTTGTCCACCCACAGGTTTTATGGGATGAGAAGGTTGAGAGCTTTCCTATAATACCTTTCCCACCCAAATCAAAGCACATATTTGACCTGGAAGGCAAGAGCTGCTGTAGGTTTTCCTCTGCCTTTCCTAGCCTCATTTTGGTCCATCTCAGATTTGTGTATTCAGAATCACCAAAAGCCTAGCTTGTGTCCTGTGAGTGAGTTAGAGTGGTAGTTCCAAAATTTTGCATGAAAAAATTAAGAATCTATGATTCAAGTAAGTGATGATTTTGTTTTTAATACTTCTTTCTGTCCTGTGATTCCAACTCATTTGACCAAAATCAAAATGCTAATCAGAAGTGGGAAGCAAGAGGGATAATTAACTGTGCCAATCAGCGACGTAAGCCTGAGTATCTTCCATTTTCTCTGAATTTTTTTCAGAAAGAGAGAGAAAAATCCTTCCTTTAAATTTTATTTGTTGTAAATTAAGAGAGGTAAAGATGTGAGTATTTGGCAATCTCTTGCCTTCTCTGACTCACAAAAGGTGTACAGACACTCCTGCATCTTTGCATAATAACCCTCAGGTTTTAATTCTTTTCACCAAGGAAGCTGAGAGGCCCCAGAGAGTGAGGAAGTTTGGCTTGAAATAATCGAAAAAGGACTCCAAATTTTAGCTTGCAGCCAGGATGGCAATCTGCAAATGTATTCTCAGAGTACACTGGAAATGGAATTAGTCATCCTTACAGGAATAAAAAGATGGCAGTTCTGTCAGGACTGCTTGCATGACAAGTCCAAAGGGACATTGCTGATGAGAGACTTACACCTCCTGCAACTCCCAGGTCCTTTGTATTAAGACAGGAGCAGACACACCCAGAAATAAACAGAAGATAACCTATTTAATAAAAAAGGGAATAAATGCAACTAGAAGTGAATATGTAAGAACTCTATGTTCTGTTTTTGCTGGTGACTTTCGGGAAGCAACGGGAAGAAAGAGGTGCTGGATTGGCTAAGGTTGTGCACTGAAGCCAAAGTTTCAATGCAAGCTGTGAATAAACAAGAGAGGGCAGTGTTGACGCATCTAACCCAAGTCAAGGAGGCTTACAGGCTGACTACGAGAGACATTTTTTTTGTTGTTCAAAATGTATGAATTCTTATTGTTGTTTTTCTCATCCCCCAAACTAGACCCCTCCACCGTACACATTTCTCTTAGAAGTTTTGCCTGACCTCCTTCAAATAAGAAACCCTTGAGTGACATCGAGCTGGAAACCTTGCAAAGATTTAACTGTGATGACGGAGTCAAGAATGAAAAACAAACCAAACCTGGGAAGGGAAAGAAAAACATGATAAATTACTTGTAACTAAATGGAATCATTTCAATCAAAAGCATTTTTTTTTTAATGAATGAACTTGCTTCTTTGCTTGATTCTAGCTTTAGCAAGAAGATCAAAGAGATTTATGACCTGTGTCTCTTCAAGCTTGATGCCAGAAACGAACATGTTCTCATTAACAGTCATTTTCTCATCAAAAGAAGGCTTTTATTCAGACAATGTGCATTGCCTTCATAGCTTTATTGTTGGCGAAATTTTTTGTTAGAAGTTGGATGTCACATCTTAAGGGATGATGTGTTGTATGTGTGTTTCTTAAGGGAGCATTTAATTGCTTTTATGTTTCCAAGATACCAAACTTATGTGGCCTGTATATTTCAACTTCCAGAATTCTACCTGTTTTGTTAAAGTGGGAGATTCACTGATACAGTGAGAGGTTTAACAGGCAAAGGTAAATCCCTAATCATTTGGATGTTTTTGTTTTGATGATATGAGGGGCTGAAATTTCCTTTACAGTACAAATCTTGCACATTTTATAACTGCTAGCTTCATGCTGAGATTCCACAGGGTGATTCTTGTGGCAACTTAAACAATTATCTCCTGAATTTTAGCAACCAAAGTTCAAAAGCTAAATAGTGAAAAATAAAATAAATAAATACAAATCTTTCTGCCTCTTTTAGAAACAGGATGCTTTGTTCCTCTTCATTGAATGATTTCTGTTTGCTTGTTTGTTGAGTACATCGGTCCCAGCCTGTGTTTCCGGATGTTTTTAGACACACAAAGAAATTATAAGCAGGAATAATGAAAAAGTTCAGTTAAACAACCAGTTTGAATTTCTGTCACAAAATTAAACAGACCAATTGTATAGAACATTATATAACCACAGATAAAGCAATGACATATATTTGGGAAATATTTTCAATGTGACTTTAAAACAAAGATGAAGCCAAGGTCTATTATTTCCTGGGGCTTCAAGTCACTGATGGCTGCTTGTGACTCCACCCTTAGAGCAGGACTGGCTTGTGCCTATTGCACATTTTTAACTTTATGCTGCAAAACAAAGGGTTTTCTCAAATAGACTGTTTTCTTTCTCAAACCATTCGCTTTTCTTGGGTTATATCACACTAAACAATCATCATTTTCTTTCCATTTCTCAGGCCACTTTACTTGCCCTCTTTATGTTCCTCCTTTTTTCCCCCCAGCATCCAAATATTAGAAATCCCCTAGTTTTCATCCTGAGATTCATTGGTTCTGCAGTTTCTTCTTTGATGATCTCATTCATTGCCATGCTATCAGATGGCATCTATATATTGATGCCTTCCACATTTCAACCCAACCCTGGCGTCTCTTTTGATCTCTCCATGTGTACAGCAACTGTTTACTGGATGTCAACATTTGGATGTCTCATAGGCATCTCAACATTTAGATGACCCAAATGGCATTCCCAGTATTCCTCTTCCCCAAAGCTGTCTCCCCCTCAAACCTTATCTAGAAAAGCTACCACCAGTCAGCCATCTGCTCAGTCTGATTTCTCTCTCTCCGACAATCCAACTCTAGCCATCTGAAATAGATGAAATACACACACATTTCTTTGGGGGTCTGTGTGTGTGTGTGTGTGTGTGTGTGTGTGTGTATGTGTGTGTGTGTTTCAAATAAATTTATTTTCCCCCATCTCCACTATTCTCTACTGCAAGCCACCATGATCATCTCTCACCTAAACTGAAAATTTCTGAATCATTCTCCCTGTTTACATTCTTAGCCTTTCTAATCCAATTATCCTATAATAATCAGAGTGATCTTTTCATTTTTGTGATTATTATATATTTTAGCATTTATAGAGATGATATCTTACTACATTGCCCAGGCCAACCTTCAACTCCTAGCCTCAAGCAATCCTCCTGCCTTGGCCTCTCAAAGTGCTGGGATTACAGGCTTGAGCCACGACTCCCTGCCACAGTGATCTTTATAAATTGTTGCCTGCTTATTTTGCACCCTCCTTAAAATTCTTTGGTATTTTCCCCTTCACTTTGAATAACATTATTTTATCTATATCTGTGGCTGACATGGTTCTTACCTTCCTTTCCAAATTTATTTCATACCTCTCTGTCCATTGCTCACTCTGCTACAGCAGCTCAGGTTTCTTTTAACATACTTGCTAAATTCTTTCCTAATTCAGGCTTTCTGCACATGCTATTCTTTTTGCTTTTTGCAGGAATGACTCCTTCTCAGCTGTCATGTGTATGTTTAAATGTCAACATTTCACAGGGATATCCCCCTGACCCTCATACTTCACTAGTCTCCTCCCTGTTTTCTTATTCCTGTACCTGTTTTGTTCTTTCAATAATACACAAGAACAGAGGACATGTCTGTTTTATTCACCAAGGATCCACTCAATGTCTAGAAGGGCCTGTCACATATTAGTCCCTCAATAAATACATATTGATGGACTCATTTTCTTAAAAGAAGAAAAAATGGGCAGGGCATGGTGGCTCACATCTGCAGTCCCAGGACTTTGAAAGGCTGAGATGGGTGGATTGCTTGAACTCAGGAGTTTGAGACCAGCCTGGGCAATGTGGTGAAACCCTGTCTCTACCAAAAATACAAAAAATGAACTGGGTATGGTGGTGCACATCTGTCTTTCCACTACTCTGGAGGGTCACTTGAGCCCAGAAGGCAGAGATTGCAATAAGCGGAGATTGCGCCACTGCACTCCAGCCTGGGCGACAGAGGGAGACCTTGTCTCAAAAAAATAAAATAAATGAAAAAAAAAAAAAGAAAGAAAGAATAGGGTGAATAAACCTTCATAATTAATGAAATGGCAATTGGTATTTATTTATTTATTTATTTATTTTAGAGACAGGGTCTTGCTCTGTCACCCAGGCTGGAATGAGCGATCATAGCTCACTGTATGTAACCTCTAACTCCTGGGCTCAAGCGACCCTCCCACATCACCATCCAGAGGAGCTTAGACTACAAGCATGCACCACCACACCCAGCTAACCTTTTTAATATTTTTGTATAGACAAGGTCTTGTTATATTGCCCAAGCTGGTCTCAAACGCCTGCTTCAAGTGATCCTCCCTCCTCAGCCTCCTAAAGTGCTGGGATTACAGGTGTGAGCCACTGTCTCCAGCCATGAAATAGCAACTTTTAAAGGTATGCTTGAAAAGGATAAATTTTCTTAATAAACTACAAATGGCTCTCTTCCAGCCACACACAAAGCTCTAAAATAAAATAACTTTTATGGTTCATAGGTACGTTAAAATAGAAATTCTTCTACCTTTGTTAGGTCAGGGACTATCTGCCTATGATCTAGAGAATATACAGGTAACTTGAAGATACTATCTGTCCCTGAGATCACAGCAATTGTTCTTCAATGAGCACTAAAGTTTCTTCTTGAAAACATTTAATGTGTCAATGCAAATAACGTATTTAGTTAATGCTGAAATGAAGTTATTGATTCAAAACCACCTGTTTAATGTGACAGGAACAATCAATTGAAGTAGAATTTATTTGTCTGGGCGCATAGCTTGGCAATCAGCAGCTGCTTCTTTGGGACTGGCCCTTTGCCTGCAATTTGCAGCTCTGCCTCTGAATGGGATGATGTTCTGCTAATATATATAACAGAAAAAAAAAATGTAATTGCCCCCACTGGTCTAATTGAATAGTTAGAAATTATAAGAGATGGATTTGAAACATTTAAATGAAAAGAAACAAATGTATCTAGATTTGATCCAAACAGTGAAAATGTCAGAATGAGTCAGAAAATTTAAAAGGAAAACAAGGTGAGAATATTTTGGAAAAAAACTTCAGTATATGTTGTAATCTGCATGATACCAGACTGATGATTACTATAGTTCCATCATTCCCTAGGTTGCACTGTAATTTCATAGGCAAGCCGTAAAACTTGGCCTTTCTATGTTGTTTACTGGGAAAAGTGAGCTTACATTAAGAATAGCATACTATATACAACTTGCCTAGAAAAGAAGGTAAAGGAAGGCAGAATCAAAGAAAGTACGATGCTGATGTTCCTGATCAAATCAATTAAAGGGAAAATATTATTCATTGTTTCTGCATTACACACATATTACATATCTAATAAACTGAGTGAAATTTTTCACATTTAAAATAATTTTATTCATATCAAAACAATATGAGACTCTGAAATGAACTGATACAAAGATAGAATATTTTATTCTTAAGAAATTACACCAAAACTAGAATTTGTCATTGTCAAAGACATTGAAAACTAAAGTGTTAAGAATATAGTTGATTGGTGGGATTTTACTAGAATCTGGGCAGGGTTTGTTGTCTAGAAAGAGGTGGGTGACAATGAATAGCATCAACGATACTGGAGTGGGAGGTGAGAGGATTGCTTGAAGCCAGGAGTTTGAGACCCACCTGGGCAACATAGTGAGATCCTGTCTCTACAAAAATTAAAATTAAACACATCACCTGGGCATGGTGGTGCATTCTTGCTAATCGAGAGGCTGAGGCGGGACAATCACTTGAGCCCAGGAGCTCAAGATTACAGTGAGCTAGAGCTATGATCTCACCACTATACTCTAACTTGGAAGACAGAGTTAGCCCTTGACTCTTGAAAAACAAAAGGGGAGAAAAGAAAAATACTGGGGAGCAGGAGCTAAGGAACCAATGTGTGCACAGATTCATATGAAGCATTTTAGATCCACAAATAAAAGTGAGTTCAAATACGATTGTCTGCCTGTCTTCTTCCATATTGAATGCACAATGAATGGCTTTACAGTCCAGGATCTGTTGTCTTTAATGGGAATCCTCAGAGCTTTCCAGTGTACTCCCTGGCACACCTTTACACAAATCATATTCTTCTATGGTTGTACCTGTTCTCTGTTCTCACACTTTTTCTTCTGCCTGACCATCCACCCTCTTACTATTGTTTAAGCAAATCAAGCCCATCCTTTGTGACTGTAAGGGTAGCTCACATTCTTTTTCAAACTTTTTCTGACCATTTCTTTTAGAAGTAAAATCTTTCTCTTTCTAATTCCCCCTATGAGATAATTATGTGTACAGTACAATTTACATTTAATCACACACCCCCCTTTTGATGTGTCTTCTACTATTATCTTGAACTCTTACGTTGGTTTTGAACTATTATATTCATTTATTTTTCACAAATTTATGTTTACATGTGAAAATTGAAATTTAAGTATCGATGGCAAAGTCCATGACTCATATTTATTATATAATATTCACAAAATTCAGTACAGAGTTTTGCAAACATTCCTTTACAACTGTGGTTTTTCTTTTTGGGGGCTCATTGACCTGCTAAATTTCCTGAGCAGAAATCCTGTAGGTAGGGGTTTGCTTTGGATTATCCAAACTCTATTGCATCAAGTGAAGATGCATAGATTTTTAAACACATTTTAAATTTTGGTTTTTAAATGAATTATTAGTATTTCTCCACCTTCCCTCAAATTCTAGCATTGTAGTATTTACTCCAGAGAAAGCCAGTTGTAGTGTTATTAAGAAGGGAAATGACTCTGAAGTTAAGAATGTACTAAGTGTCCTTGGTCTGCCTTGGAGACTGTTTACAGTTCTCAATTCTCCTTTTTCCTGTTGTTTTATTTTCTTGCTGTTTATTAATTTTCCTTATTGTTTATTTTTTCTATTTTTTTTTTAACATTACCTGTTCTTTACTTACTGGTGTCACAAAGCATGGAATGGAATTGACAAGTTTCCATTTTGCTCCTATTATACACTATGTGCTCCATAGAGAGCAGTGAATTTAATGCTTACAACTCCTTAGTGAGATACATTTTATTGTCCTACTTAATAAGATGAGAAACTTGGGACTTAGAGAGGGTGTTATCTAGGTTGTCAAAACTAAAACTGCGGGATTGGTTTTTGTATTTTTGTTTTTAAGAGAACACAGAATTTGATACACAATGAATACAAAAATGAAACCATCTAAATCGGGACCCAGAGAGTTTCTTTTATTCTGCTCTGGGTGCCCCAGGCCGTCCCCCAACCCCAGTAAAAATATTTCCCAAGTCCTGCAGTTTTAGGAATGAATGCATGAAAATAACAAAAGGTGGCAGTGGGTGAGGCTATATGATAGATAAGAAGCCTGTGTGATGCGTCAAGGCTATTGTCATCTTGAAGCTAGGTGCGATTGCCATATTTCTATCTATCTCCTTTGGTTTTCACGGCCCCTACCATTGTTAGGTTCCTCTAGTTAGGATTTGTGTAAGCAGTCGAATTTGACAGGTGATGATCATCTGGGTTACAGAAAGGAAGCACGTGAAAGGGTTTGCTATAATGACAAGAAATTACAAAGCCGCAATATTCAGTGTGATGCAGCACAAAATCCTCTCCCTGAGAGCTGAAACTGTGTATCAAGCCAAAGCAGTGTTGGTCTGTATGGAGCGGTCACTGGCTACCTTTAGTGATAACGTTGCTAGGATATGAAACTCTAAATGCCCTGTTAGTGTGAAAGTGGGATTTTTATACTTGAAAAAAAAAAGGAGGTGGAGGGAGAAAGGAAAAAAGAGGAAAAAAAGAAAGAAAAGAAAAGTCAGGAAAACAGTCAGTCCCTGGTGCTTTTCCTGGGCATTAGAGGCACAGGGATGACATCACCAGCAGCCTATCAGGGCTCTCCAGCTTTGTTCAGGTTCTGAAGCCATGTCATCATCGCTGATGTAGCCCAGAAATGAAAATAGAACCAACTCTAAATACACAACAATGAGAGTCAAGCACTGCTTTAAAAGGATGAGAGAACCAAGAAAAACTCCTTAAATCATAGAGTCTTCCTTTCATAAAGAAGCTAGAATTTGCTTTCTGGAACCGCTAACCCTGGTATTTATTTTAGTCTGCTTGAGACTTTACAAACTGCCAGTTAAAACTAATTAATACACAACCGAGGCCACCACCCAGTCATTCCAGTTTGCTCCTGGATGTGGGACAGAGGCAGGTCGACTCTTCCCTAACAGACAGCAGCGGGATCATGGCTGCAGTGTCAAGGGGACTGTTTGTCTGGTTTGGTTGTGGGGACAGAGGACTCCCAGCAAGGTGGGCAAGTGGCTGTCATTGTCAGTACGTTTCACTTAGCTAAAAGCACAGTTTACAGTTTGCTGAAGTTTGATTGATCTGTTGATAAACACTAATGTTTTCCAGTTGACAATTTCTCCATGTTAATTTCTTTAACGCTGGCAGACCTGCCTGGCAGGGACCTATAAATAGTATCAGTGTCATCATCCTTTTTAAGTTATTAATGAGCCATCATGTTTCAAGGGGCTGGGATTTGGGGACAGGTTGTGCTTGACTGCAGTTTCTGACATTGATACGTTAGCATTTGGAACTTGGTTGAGATGAGAACATGTTTTTTAAAAAAAATTGCAGCAGTGGCCAAATGCATCCATAATAAAAGAGAGTTGTTCATAATTAGTGACTAATTAAACTTTGGAGAGAGGAATAAAGTGCCACGCACCTCTGTGAAGCATGTCCTTTATGCCAAGGCATTAGTACTGTCCCCAACTCAACTGCAGCTGCCCTCTGCTTTCTTTGCTCTTTCTCTCTACACAAACCCTGTTATCACTGAGATAAATGAATGCCTGACTCTGGAAATCAGCTTCGGCCCAGACTTTCTGTCTGCCAACTGGTGACAGGGGACCAGAGCAGACTTCTCCAATTAGCAGGTCCCCCATCAGGCAGCTGGATGCACTGTGTGTATATTTGTGGACAGCACATTGCATCAGCTCAGCCTCTGACTGAGGTCTCCTGAACTGATAAGTATGAGCCTAAAAGTAAGACAGACAATTGGGTAAAGTAGCACAATATCTTTTGAAGACATTGTCTCAATCCAACTCTCCCCCAACTTGCAGGTGGTTTAAATGAACACCACAGACATCATACAATAGTGATGATAGTGATGACTGACATCATACCATCAGGACTCCTGCATAGCTTCTTAATGGGCATCAATATGAATGGAACACCTGCCCAAGCTGGGTTTCCTATAACAACTCAGGTATTTCTCTAATCTTGAGTTCTCACACTGCACAGAGATGACCTAAGACCAGGCTGGGATTTTCTATTTAGATGCTTGTCTTTCTCTTCATTCTATTGTCCTTCACTTTTATGACAATAACTAATTCCTCATTACATTTATCTATTTCCTTCAGGAGCTGCTTTTGGATTCCTGACTCATGACTGAGTACATCACTATCCTGTTGTTAAAAGTTTCTATATGTATTTTCAAAAAACAATAATTTAGTAAATATGTTTTCATGCGATGTATCAAATTCAGAAGATCTTTCTCAGGTAGCCTCATTTTAAGAAATACAGCCAGGCATGGTGGCTCACACCTGTAATCCCAGCACTTTGGGAGGCTGAGGCAGGCAGATCACCTGAGGTTGGGAGTTTGAGACCAGTCTGACCAACATGCAGAAATCTCATATCTACTAAAAATATTTTAAAAATTAACTGGGCATGGTGGTGCATGCCTATAATCCCAGTTACTCAGGAGGCTGAGGCAGGAGAATCGCTTGTTAAACCCAGGAGGCAGATTGCGGTGAGCCAAGATTGTGCCATTGCACTCCAGCCTGGGCAACAAGAGCGAAACTCTGTCTCAAAAAAAAAAAAAAAAAAAAAAAAAAAAAAAAAAGAGTGTAATTTTAAGCATACCAGGGCTGATGGTCTGGTATGTTAACCCTAATATATGAGATCTGACAACTTGGGAGCATAAAGATACAGAAAACAGCTTAAACATTTACTGTCTGCTAAGGACATTTAGTTCAGCTGAACTAAAAATGGAAAAAAGAAAAATCAACCAACAAACAAACAGGCTTTCAGTTTCTCTGCTAGGTCTACTTATTTCCATTCCTTGGTAAGAGATCTCAGATAAATAACTTGGGACATAAAGCAAAGCTGATAAACTATTTTTTTCTATAATAAGCTAATTGTCTATGACTCAAAGAACATTATAGAAAACTTGAGTTGGTACCTTTCTGCAAATCAACAACTTCCAGTACATAATTATTAGTTATAAACTGGAAAAAAAAAAAAACAACAATGTCTGATTTCAATAGTCTTAGTTGTATTTAGAAGCATTGCAACACATTTTTAAAGATAAAGGTCACTAATCTGCTCACAGTTATAATGAGAAATGGTTTCATGATACTGAAATTTGTTTTCTTATGCAAGAAGATAATTTGAGATACTAAAGATAAGTTCAAATTAATAAAAATTAATAGATTCAAGCATTACATAACAAAAGGCTTGATCAAAGTTAAGAAATGATTATAAAACAATAGCAATTTGTAGGAGGAGGGAGAAGTTAAGGGAGAGCAATTGTGTTCATTTTCTTTGGGTGGATTCTAAAGTGGCCATAAAGGCAACTCAACAATAAGAATTACCAAACTGGTGACAGTGTTACTGGAACACTTACATGTCCTCCCTCGGAAACTAGTGAAGAGGATGTATACTCTGGTGAGCTTGTTTAAAGGAAAGCTAGAAAGATTATCAGATAGCCACTGTTCAGTCCGTTCTCCCCATTCACTACCAGACAATCAATCAATGCAATCAATCACTAGCAGCCAAGAGGCAATGGGGGTGACTGAAGAAATTGTCAGAAAATAAAGAGGAGTCAGGTGGTTATATTTACTCAGTTCAAAAAAATCTGTGAAATAACACAGTTTCATATAGGAATTTCATAAAAACCCAGAAAAGTTGAGGAAGAGAAAGGGCATGTTGCCTTAATTAGAGTAACAAAGAACAATGTGGGAAGTGAATGTTAGGCAAAGCATGTGATTGAAAATCCAGAGACCTGGTGACTTAGAGAAATCATAATTTGTGTAATTTCTTGTGCTTATCTTCAAAATGAGAGATACTGAACTTGATAATCTCTATTAGCATTGGTGTCCTTGATATTGTATTATTCTGTGTTTCACTAAATTGTATGTCTATCTTTGTGTCTACATGTACATGTATACATAGCTTTGTATATAACAATCTAAACTGCACCATATATACGTACATATGTAAATATATAATATATACATATTTTATATAGGTATATATGCTCAAGTATATATTACATATATTTATATGCATATATATTAAAAATGCATGGCCAATCTGGTAGGATATCCTCTCTCTAAAATCTTAGTATGGCCACTCAGGCATAGCAGCCATCTTCCTCCTTATTATTGTGATATTAACATGTCTTAAGACAATCTCCAAAGGAAGTTCATATATTGAATTGCAGAATACATTTTTCCACTCCTAAATCCCTTCAAAATTTTATTCAAATATTTTTTCTCAGATGTGGAATGACTAAGGATAATTTTAAACAACTGAAACAAGCAAGGAAAAATATGTTTTAGGTAGTTTTGGTCTATCACTGCAAATTCTGTGACTCAAAGTAACATTATTAGTGAAACAGAACTTAGGTGTTTTTTTGGTGAAGAGGGTATGTTCAGTAGTAATCTCTCTTGACCTTGATTTAAGGAAGACTCTTCTTTTGCTCAACAAAATAGCAAAGAGTGTTATGCAGAGACTGTGACATTTTTCACTGTCTTTAACACTCACCAGCAAATTTAAGTAAACAATCATCATACTCCTGATACTGGAGATGGCAGACAATTTTTTTTTTCCCTAGTAGTTTAATTTTGGGATAAAAGGGGACAAGTTCCAGAAAACAAATGTCACTAGGGTCTTGAATTT
This sequence comes from Ateles fusciceps, assembly GCA_036589455.1. Lineage (NCBI taxonomy): Eukaryota > Metazoa > Chordata > Mammalia > Primates > Atelidae > Ateles > Ateles fusciceps. The sequence continues at coordinate 3,261,564 of JAZHEH010002924.1, read as the reverse complement.
TGTCTTGTTATACATGCTCTCTGGATGTAGGCTTTGATCATCATTCATTCAGGTTATATTTTCCACCAAGCTTTTTAAAAGTTATGTCATGCATGCCTGAGATAACAAACATACCTGTATTTTCCAATGCCTATACTGCCTGCTGTCCCAATGTTCTTTTCTCACTGTGTGCAATAGACATCACACAGGCTACATTTCAGGGTGAGCAGAACATAGGGCCTCCAACATAGGTCTCCTTGACCATGAGAGCAGGAGTGTTTTTTTGTGTGTGTTTTTGTTTTTGCAGTAGGGACATAGTTCACAGATCCTTTCTCATCTGGTAAAGTCACTGCATAGTCATCTTGTTCTCCTCTTGCCTAAAATACTCCTAATACATGAACCTTTTACTTCAGATGTTACCTGCTCTGTCCTACAGACCATTTATAAATTGACAATGACAAACAGTGGCTCTTGATACACAGAATAAAACAATGATTACATCATCAAAGAATTATGCAGTTATAGTCCTGAAACTGCCCTGATTGAAGTAGAAGCAGGCTGTAGCTGAGAGCTTAGGATGATTGTTCAATGTATCAAGTATTATACATATACATATATTTGAATTAAACTGTTTTAAAAATGGGTCAGTACTTTCCAAGGAAGAACTGAAAAAGAGACAAAAAGAGAGTTTCTAAATAACACTTCATTGTTCAGAAATTCAGAGTCTCAGTTTGATTGAACTTCTAGAGCAAAATACTTTAGGCTATTTCTAAATAAAAGAACTGTATTATTACAGTTTTGCAAGGCAGAAGGGTTCAAGGTCAAGGCACCAAAAGATGCGATGTCTGGTGAGGACTCTTTGCTTCATAGGTGATGTCATTTTTCTGCATCCTCACGTGACAAAATGGATGAACAAGCTCTCCCAGACCTCTTTTTATAAGGGGACAAATCCTGTTCATGAGAGCCAAACACTCATGACTCAAGCACCTCCCAAAGGCCCCATCTTTACTACCATCACCCTGGGGATTAGGTTTCAACATATGAATTTTGAGGGGCACAAACACTCAGACCCCAGCATTCAGTACATCTCTTTTAACTCAAATTGTATGGTGTTTGGTATTTAATTCTAATCCGAATTAGCCTGTCTGTGTTATTATCATTATAAATAGTTATTTGTTAAGTATCTACTAGATAAGTGTTTTTGGAAGTTACAAATATAGACAAAACATAGCTTGTTTACAAGTCTGAGTGGCATTCTATTATGTAGCAAATAAAAGATCTCCAAATATTTTACCTAAATCTAGAAAAAGATTCATGGTGAGTTCATTTAAAGAATGATTGGCTAATTCCAATGGCTTGTTTCAGCTATTAGGCCCTCTACACAGACTTTAGAGGTGTTCTAATGAATACTCTGTCAGGATTTCAGTGTAATGAGATTTATATTAAAACCTTATGAGGAGAGTCCTACAAAGAAAGATCACTACCATTTGCTCTTACTCTGTTTCTATAAGGACATGAAGAAAGAGGTCCCCTGATTTCTCATCTAGTAATTTTTCTGTGTTTGTGCACATTGGCTTGTATAGATGTTGGTTATAAAACTCACCAAGTTTCAAGTGTCATCACTGTGTATTATGGAAAATGGTTTGCTAGTAGACACTGTTGTGTGTTATTGCCTCTTCCATCCTACGAGTGGGATATATTTAGAGAGACATTGCCAGTGCCTCAAGATAAACACAGCCTTAAAACCCTTCACTCCAAAATACAAACTGCATGTTCCCTCAAGCTAAAGCCTTCCTGGAATACTCCATGCTTTATTGATTTCTCTCTTCTCTGAGCTCCCAAAGGTCTTAAAGTCTGTATCACCCCCATTAAGAATGCTTTCTCATACCATCTTGAACTATTAACTAATTGTTTCAAGTGTATTGGCCTTGTTCGGTTTGATGGTTTGTGCCTCTTGAGTACTAACCTTTTCCTCTTTTACCATCCACTACCAAGAAAATCCTAGGAATGTAAATGACAGAAATAGTCCTTTGAATTACTGGTTAATTGAGCAACATACTGAAATCAACAAATTATTTCTTAAACTTGGGTTACGCTTCTAGTTTGGATTGAATTTCAATAGGAAATTGGTACAATAGTCAAGAATCAAGAATTTAAAGTGGTACCTCTGATGTTTGCTAGCTTCCAGACAGCCTATTTTCTAAGAACACTAAATTGTTTTAAGAGAATGACTTTCTTTTCTTAAGAAAATTTGAGAACATGAGCATAATTAGAGGAATTATCCAAGGTTCAGAAGCTTGCTATTGAAGAAAACTATGCATTTCAACCCAAGTTACCAGGTTCAGTGTTTACCTCCAACCAAAAAAAGAAAAAGAAAAACACAAAAACCTTGGAAGTATTGAACTCTTCAAAGTCAAGAAAGCTAGAAATAAGCTAGAGTATCTGCATATTCATACATGAGTGTTTGTGGTTCTGCATTAGCAGCATAGTGGGAATGGTATATATTAAGTATTAAGCAAGCATAGGGAGCCTGGAGTGAGAAAAATCTTAATCAAATGGAGATCTTCTCAAAAAGAAAAGCATTAAATAAAGAGGATGTTTATAGAAGCATAGCAGGAGTTAAGGGATTCAACAAGGCATGTTGAATCATCCAGACACAAACTGTTGGAAGCTGATACTATTTCTACAATGAAGATACAGAGAGAGAGAAAACAATGTTACTGGACCCCAAGAGGGCTGGAACCATGGAGAATGAGCTGACCAGAAGAAAACTTCAGTAATGGATAGAGACAGCCGGAGATGGTGTTCTGATGCAAACTGCAACAGGGAAGGGACCTGTTCCTCCTTCTGCCTGTTGATGTCCTATTTATGCCTCTCATGTACTTAACTAGAATTCCATAGAGTCAATCCTTCAGGCCACAGAGAGAGTCCAAACAATATGGATAATAGATAGGGAGCCAGAAAGATGGAGAATAAACAGCACAGTGTACTCTTTTTGTCCTTCAGCTTTAGCTCTTGCCCTTGGTATAGATGATAAAACTTTCCTTTTTAATATAGGGCAAAAAGAAAGTCCTGGCAGCCACTGTGTATCTTCTCAGTGTTTGTCTATTTAAGCCTACTTCAAAATTTTTCCTAATTAGTAATGTAAGGTACTACCAGCATGCTTAATACAAGACAAAAAGAAAAAAAAAAGCAAGAAAAAGCAACAATTAACATAAACTGAGCATTCATACTCCTCCCTGACTCTTTAACTTGTCATAGGGCCAAAGCTAGCAATCAATATAACTTTCTTTTCTCACTATCCATTCTATTGGAATGGCCTCACCTGGTCAGGATTCTTTACCTGGTAAGATGATACAAACATTTAAGTCACAGGCTCTGAGTCTTTAATAGTCATTGGTTTGCCAAAGTTTTCCATAAAGTACTATTAGCATATTGCTTATACCTGCAGTGAATCCTTTGGGTTCAAGATTTAACTCCCCTTACCCTTATAGTGTAGCAGCAATCTACTTTCCCCTGGGTATTTGTTGAATGGCTGAGAAACCTAAAATAGCCAGAGACACATTTCAGCTAGCAATTTAGTGAAATCATGGCCATCGTCTCTAGTGTTTCTGTGTCAATATGGATAGGCTAGGTTATGCTATGACGACAAATGACCATGGAATCTCAGTCACTTACAAGGTTGATTTCATTTTGTTCTCTATGTCTATTACTGGTTGGTTGCACCTCTGTTCCACAGAATTTTCACTTCAGAACCTAAATGGGTAAAGCAGGCTCCATCTAAACATTTTTGGTGATGAGGCAAAAGAAAAGAGAGGATGTCGAACCAATCACTGATTTGCAAAAGCTACTGCTTAGAAGCGATAAGTGATACATAGTTCTTCTAATCACATTTTACAGGCCAAAGTAAGTCACATGACTAAGCCAGATGTACATAATTCTCATCCAGAAAAGGATGGATATTACTTATGAACAATGATAACAATCTATCAAGGTCAATGAATCCAAAGTTGCTAGAATTAGAAGCAAATTCTTGAATCTGAGTACTCTGCCTATGGGGAATACAAATTTGATGCATTTGTTGTTTGTTTAAGACCAGTTTCACAGCCTGTAGGACAACACCTTGACCTTGCAGGGTACTGATTCTCAGATGGATTCTCTGACTTTCCTGAATAGATGGATGGCTAAAAGATGGGTTGCTTGTGTCTCCTCTTCCTATAATGCCATCTCCCTATTTAATCTCACAGATTCATTTTCTACACTTCTTTTTCTTGTTCTGTAGCCCAGGAGACTAATTTCTATGGCTTTCTTTGTATAACTTGCTTGTTATTGGATTTGGCCAGTGAAAGCACTAGTGGAAAATCAGATGGCAAAAGCTGAGAGAGAGAGAGCTGGGGCTACTTCTTCCAAGCTTTCATCCTCCTTTGACATCTGACAGTGACTTTATTCTCCTCAACCAGATGTGAGGCCCTTTGTGTGCAATGTCTGTGCCATATACATTTTCTACACCTTCTTAATAACTATATGCAGCCTGATGGCAGTGTTTCTTGTCAGTCCAAATTGGTGAAGTTTATAGATGACTGATGAAAAATTGCTTGTAGAAACCTGTTTCCCTCCATCAAAGCCGCAATGAGATACCATCTCACACCAGTCAGAATGGCTATTACTAAAAAGTCAAGAAATAACAGATGCTAGTGAGGTTACATAGAAAAAAGAATGCTTTTACACTGTTGGTGGGAGTATGAATTTGTTCAATCATTGTGGAAGACAGTGTGGTGATTCCTCAAAGACCTAGAGGCAGAAATACCATTTGCACCAGCAATCTTATTACTGGGTATATACTTGAAGGAATATAAATCATTCTATTATAAAGACACATGCACATGTTTGTTCACTGTAGCACTATTCACAATAGCAAAGACATAGAATCAACCTAAATGCCCATCAATGATAGATGGGATAAAGAAAGGTGATACATATACACCATGGAATACTATGCATTTATAAAAAAGAAACAACATGTTCTTTGTAGGAACATGGATGGAGCTGTAGGCCATTATCCTTAGCAAACTAACACAGGAACAGAAAACCAAATACCATATGTTCTCACTTATAAGTGGGAGCTAAATAATGAAAACACATGGCCACATGGAGGAAAAGTACACACACTGGGGCCTGTCCAAGGGATGTGGGTGGGAGGAGGGAGAGAATCAGGAAGAATAGCTAATGGGCTTAATACCAGGATGTTGGGATGATCTGCGCAGCAAACCACCATGGCACGTGTTTACTTATGTAACAAACCTGTACGTCCTGCACATGTAACCCTGAACTTAAAATAGAAGTTGAAAATAAAAAAAAAAAGAAACCTATTTGTTTGTAAAAGACGAAAAGATGTTTTTGTTTTCGGTGGACTGCCATGTTCCCATATTAATTACATAACACTCATAACATTGTGTTATTCTTATATTCTCAGTGGAATATCTGTATTTTCACTCCTTGAACATTGTTATGCATATGTAATAAATTTCCAGAAACAGAACTATTCCATTATTATTATTATTATTATTTTGAGACAGAGTCTCACTCTGTCGCCCAGGCTGGAGTACAGTGGCACGATCTCGGCTCACTGCAACCTCGGCTTCCTGGGTTCAAGCAATTCTTCTGCCTCAGCCTTCCAAGTAGCTGGGATAACAGCTGAGTGCCACCACCCCTGGCTAATATTTGTATTTTTTTAATTCATTCAATAAAAATACTTTACATGATTCAAGAACATCTTGTTCTTAGGAGATTTGTTGTCTTTCTTAATTTTGGTATATCTAACTTTTATCTTTATCTTTCTATCATAATTATATCATATAGTATTATAAAATTTACTTCTTGAAAAATATTTCTGAGGTGTACTTGCTTTAGAGAGCAACTGTCACCTCAGAGTTTTTATAAAGAACTTAGGCATTTTTTTTAGAGTTTGGAAAGCTCAAAACTTTTTATCTTACTAGTTATTACAGGTGTTAAGTTAATTTTCAGATAAAACGGAAGTTCCTTAAGGGAACAGGACTCAAATAGTTGTGTGGGAAGCAGGTAGATTGGGAACATGAATTTGGGAAAGGAAAAGCAAAGGAATAAAGAAAGAGTAGAAGAAGATAACAACCTGATTAATGCTTAGTACACTATTTTGGTGAGGATAATCCTAATTAGTAACATCTGATATCTAGTTAGAACTCTTTGTCTGTGGTGGGCAGCTCTCAATGTTTCTAAACATCTTCATGTCAAATCATTCTATGAAGGAGGAGAACAGATTGAACACAGCACCTCTAATGGCTTTTACTGAAGTGTGGAGCTTAGTATTGCCTCTATCCATGCATTTTCTTCAATTTTAATGCCCCCCCACACTTTTCCTCAAGAATGCTTCCCTTCTACCTCTTTACGTATAACAATTCTCATTATTTTTCAAGACCTTTTCACATACTATCCTCTCTAACGAGCCTTTCTAATTTACCCCTGTCCTGATTAATCTCTCCTCTTAAACTATAAGACTTAGTGCTCATAGGTCTCCCTGACTAATTAATCATATACTATTACATTACTCATACTGTTTCCCATCTTATTTTTTAACTTCCTAGTCATGCATATTATCTTTCTACCTAACAGAGGTGTTGAGAAGTAATTTTACAAGTCCAGTTCAAGTTAGTACCCTGGAGACTCTATGATGCTGGTGCTGGTAAGACACTACTTGGTTGAACCAGTGTGGTAGCCCCAACTGTGAACAGAATTGCTTGTAGCTCTTAATGATTTGGGGTATGAAGATTGCCTTGTAGTCTGAATTTTAAATAATAATGCTTTTGATATAATAATCCACTTCCTATTTACTAAGACTGATGGAGAGAAGGAAAACATTTTTATCTAACAAAGAATATCAAAGCGATAGATGGAGGTTTAGTGATGCTGTATAAAGGGGTACCACCAGATGGAGCCTAGTATTTTAAAGGAAGCTGGAGTTAAGAGACAGTGGTACCTACATCACTGGGAAATGCAAAGCAGAGCTCTCTAGGGCTTTCTAGATTTCCTATGGCCCTTTACAAAGAGTTTGTTTGCTGGTGTTTTAACGAAGAACTATTCTGGGAGTAATAGATTTATAGAGCAGGAAAAACCTAAGGTTTGTGATTAAAACACATCAATTAATTAGTATCCTGTATTCTAAAGCCTGGCACACATGAGTTGTTGATATGAAAGGTCAAAAACAGAATGAGAAAATAACCCAGAAGTACAGAGAAATATAAGGCGATTTGGTGCAAATCCAAGGAATATGATTTTTGATCAGTAGGTAAGCCTTACTGGGAGAGTTACTACACACCAAGACACACAAATAAACAAGGGTCCTTGAATTGTTTCATTGTCATCAAAATGCTTATCCCACATAGGACACATATATAAATCTATGAATTATTTAGAAAAAGTTCAATAATGTGCCTTAATATTTATAATGATTATTTGCCATATAATAACTGTTCCCCCAGGCACACATTAAACATTTGCTTTGTTTCAGCCCTTAATGATTTTTGTAAGCCTTCATTCTCACACCAGAGCCATACACTGGGTACCACATAAAAGGAGAACTCAGGCTCTCTGTTCACAGCCTTAGTTCTGAACTGTTGGTCTTGACCCATTTTTTTGTGCCTGATTTCAGCTTGCTCTTTTTTTTTGAATTATACTTTAGGTTCTGGGGTACATGTGCAGATCATGCAGGATTGTTGCATAGGTACATACATGGAAATGTGGTTTGCTGCCTCCATCCCCCCGTCACATATATCTGGCATTTCTCCTCATGTTATCCCTCTCCAACCTCCCCACCCTCTGCTGTCCCTCCCTATCCCTCCCAACAAACCCCAGTGTGTGATGCACCCTCCCTGCGTCCATGTGTTCTCATTGTTCAACAACCGTCTATGAGTGAGAACATGTGGTGTTTGATTTTCTGTTTTTGTGTCACTTTGCTGAGAATGATGGTTTACAGATTCATCCATGTCCCTACAAAGGACACAAACTCATCACTTTTTTATGGCTTCATAGTATTCCACGGTGTATATGTGCCACATTTTCTTTGTCCAGTCTATCATCGATGGGCATTTGGGTTAGTTCCATGTCTTTGCTATTGTAAACAGTGCTGCAATGAACACATGTGTGCATGTGTCTTTGTAATAGAATGATTTATAATCCTTTGGATATATACCCAGTAATGGGATTGCTGCATCAAATGGAATTTCTATCTCTAGGTCCTTGAGGAATCACCACACTGTCTTCCGCAATGGTTGAACTAATTTACACTCCCACCAACAATGTAAAAGTGTTCCTATTTCTCCACATCCTCTCCAGCATCTGTTGTCTCCAGATTTTTTAATGATTGCCATTCTAACTGGCGTGATATGTTATCTCAATATGGTTTTGATTTGCATTTCTCTAATGACCAGTAATGATGAGGGTATTTTCATGTGTGTTGGCCTCATATATGTCTTCCTTTGCAAAGTGTCTGTTCATATCCTTCACCCACTTTTGAATGGGGTTGTTTTTTTTCTTGTAAATCTGTTAGTTCTTTGTAGATTCTGGATATTAGCCCTTTGTCAGATGGGTAGATTGCAAATTTTTTCCCATTCTGTTGGTTATTGGTTTACTCTAATGATTTTTTCTTTTGCTGTACAGAAGCTCTGGAGTTTAATTAGATCCCATTTGTCTATGTTGACTTTTGCTGCCAATACTTTGGTGTTTTAGTCATGAAGTCCTTGCCTATGCCTATGTTCTGAATGGTTTTGCCTAGGTTTTCTTACAGGGTTTTTATGGTGTTAGGTCTTATGTTTAAGCCTTTAATCCATCTGGAGTTAATTTTAGTGTAAGGTGTCAGGAAGGGGTCGTTTCTGTTTTCGGCACTTGGCTAGCCAATTATCCCAACACCATTTAGTAAACAGGGAATCCTTTCCCCATTGCTTGTTTTTGTCAGGTTTGTCAAAGATCAGATGGTTGTAGATGTGTGGTGTTGCCTCCAAGGCCTCTGTTCTGTTCCATTGATCTATATCTCTGTTTTGGTACCAGTACCATGCTGTTTTGATTGCTGTAGGCTTGTAGTATAGTTTGAAGTCAGGTAGCGTGATGCCTCCACCTTTGTTCTTTTTGTTTAGGATTGTCTTGGCTATGTGGGATCTCTTTGGTTCCATATGAAGTTTAAGGTGTTTTTTCCCAGTTCTATGAAGAGGGTCATATATAGCTTGATGGGGATAGCATTGAATCTATAAATTACTTTGGGCAGTATGGCCATTTTCACAATATTGATTCTTCCTAACCATGAGCATGGAATGTTTGCCTATCTGTTTGTGTCCTCTCTTATTTCCTTGATTAGTGGTTTGTAGTTCTCCTTGAAGAGGTCCTTTACATCTTTTGTTATTTGTATTCCTAGGTATTTTATTCTCTTTGTAGCAATCATGAATGGGAGTTTGCTCTTGATTTGGCTCTCTTTTAGTCTGTTATTGGTGTATAGGAATCTTGTGATTTCTGCATATTGATTTTGTATCCTGAGACTTTGCTAAAGTTACTTATCAGCCTAAGGAGATTTTGGGCTGAGACAATGGGATCTTCTAAATATACAATCATGTCATCTACAAATAGAGACAATTTGACTTCCTCCTTTCCTAATTGAGTACGCTTTATTTCTTTTTCTTGCCTGATTGCTCTGGCTAAGCCTCAGCACTCATTGCTCATTCTCTCCTCTCTAGCACCACCTTGCTTCACTCTTTATTCCTGATGTGTTGCACTATCTTTCCAAGTTCTCCCCCTTGTAGTACTAACTCCACTGCCAGAGATAAATACTCCTGTTATTACCAGGTCCCTGGACCCCCTGGCTGAGTGCTGTTCCCTCCAGGCTCCTGTAACTCTTCTGCTCCCTTCCCCAAGGTAGCATGTCCTTTCAGCTTATCTCCACTTCACTATGAGCACCAGGAATATTAATAAATAGCATGCAACTCTCCATTTCCCTGTGATGAAGGACAGTGTCCATTCCTATATTGTACTCACCACAGTATATATCAAAAGGATGGAAACACATTAATAGCCTGAGATTGGTTTTATAATTTATTTGCAGACTAGACCAACCTCAAGAAGATGGGGCAAATGGAGTTGAAGAAATGAAGGTGAGTGAAAAAGCAAACTTCTGATTTTCCACTTTCACATCAATATAGGCTTATATTAATTGTTAGCAAATAACTTCTAGATATGAGAATGAGTCAGTCATGGCAGAAAATGAAGAAGGAGAAAAAGAAGGTGTAGCCAGGTTACTGTAGGTTCAGCACATCCCAGGCAGTCTTGGTCAATAGCCAAGCTCCTCTCTCTGTCTTGAGTAGTGAAGCCATACCCAAGCATCACAGCCTCTTTGCTCAACTCTGCTGTTCTCTTGTTGAATCCACCTACTTACCAGCCATTACAGAAGAAATCTTCTTAAGTTCCTGAGCACTAGTTTGCTGTTCTAAAGATAATTCTGTTCAGCAGCCAGGTTGAATAAGAAGTTGTCAGTTATCCTATATTTTAATTATGATTTTACCTAAGATAGGATTGTAACTCTTATAACATTCTTCCTAGTCAAATTCTTTGGCATTGTCTCATATTGAGCCAAGAAGAATAGGGAAAAAAAAATTCATTACAACATGAAGGTTTGAGCAGGCAGAAATTAAAGACCCAGGAAGATTAAGACATGAGTACTTTTCTGTCAAGAGCAGCATTGACATTTGTCATCTGTAGAGATTTGTGAAATCAGCTAAGTAGTGTAATCTTAGTTCACAAACTCAGCAGTATGGAAAGAGTGCATTTATCATCCTAAAATTCAAGTTAATAAGAGTCCCAAACCACCATTTGTAATGCTGTTGGGAAATTTAGCCTCAGTCATAGTGGGAGCTTTCTACCCTAGGAACCCATTACATGTTGCACGTTATAAAGCTGACCTCTGGTTTTTCATCATTTGTCCATTGAAGTTCTTACCTAGTTTCAATGCCATACAGAATCATGAAAGAGCATAAAATTTTTTTTTTCTTATTTAAGTAACTTAGACATAAACAAGCATATGCTTTGGTGTCAGTCTATTCTTGTGTTGCTACAAAGAGTATGTGAAGCTGGATAACTTATAAAGAAATGATTTTTATTTTGACTCAGAAGTTTATTTGACTCAAAATTTCTACAGGATATATAAGCATGGCTCCAGCATCTGCATCTGGTCAGGGCATCAGGAAGCTTACAATCATGGTGGAAGGCAAAGGGGGAGTCAGTGCATCACCTGGTGAAGGAAGAAGTAAGAGAGAAGGGTGGGAGGTGCCACACTCTGAAACAACCAGTTCTCATATGAAGTCAGAGCAAGAACTCACTCATTACAGCAAGGAAGGCACCAAACCATTCAAGAGAGGTCCATCCTCATGACCCAAATAGCTTCAACCAGGCCCTACTTTCAACACTAAGAATTACATTTTAACATTATATTTGGAGGGGACAAGCCACCAAACCATATCGTCCTCCAAAATGTAAAGAATGTCAATTTGGCAATATGTTCAAATATGACTGTTTTTGTGCTTCTAGTTATTTACAAAATTTGTAAAGGCTTTAGGTAGAAGCTTACAGTCAGAAATCAAGCTATGGAAAGTTTCTAAATCCTGTGATTTGGTTATCCTTGTTAGTTTAACAGGATAAACTATCATTAACCAAGAAGCTCCAGCCATTGAGAGTCTGGTCATAAATCAAATTAAGATAAGTGTTTACATGTAGCAGGAATTTGCTGAAATTGAATTTAGAACATCTATACTCTTGGAAATAATTCTGATTCTTCTGAGAAGTGCATATCTTTGTCATTTATTTATATACTTTATTTACTTCACGTGGCAAGATTGAAGTCTTCTCCTCATTGAGGAGAAGACTACTGATGTCTAAAGATTTAGAATTTCTTCAACATCTTGGAGTTGAGCTATAGCAAGTATTCAGTAAATATTTGAGAAATAAATTGAGGTTAAAAATATTGTTTTTAAGATATGTGTAGCAGCGAATTGGATTATTATGTCCTAACTCATATTTAACTTGCATATGTATCCTAATTCAGACAAATCCAATGAGAACACATTTGTAAACCCAATAGTATTATTTCACTGTAGGACTTTTGCTTTCTTTACCCTCTTTCTAAATGCGAACTTGCTCATATTTTAAATGACTCCATATCTTTGAATGTGGAAAATGCCTTTTAGAGGTTTAGGAAAAAAATGACTGCAAATACCTGAAACCACAATATCAAGATATCCAAATGAATCCTGGACAGAACCAGGGAAAGCAAATACGAACAGTGTCTGGTTTGAAGTTTAGCTTACCTATAACTGTCATAGATAAAAGCGAGAACTCATCCTCTCAGAGAAAGCCTTTTTCTCTAAGACATTCCTGATATGGTTTGGCTGTGTCAGCATCCAGATCTCATCTTGAATTGTAATCCCCACTTGTTGGGTGAGGGACCTAATAGGAGATGATTGGATCATGTGGGACAGTTTCCCCCAAGCTGTTCTCATAATAGTGAGTGAGTTCTCACAAGATCTGATTGTTTGATAAGTGTCTGGCACTTTCCCCTTCATGCTCTCTCTCTCTCTCCTGACACCACATAAGATGTGCCTGCTTCCCTTTTGCTTCCACCATGATTGCACAAGTTTACTGAGGCCTCCCCAGCCATGCAGAACTGCGAGTCAGTTAAACCTCTTTCCTTTGTAAATTACCCAGTCTCAGGTAGTATTTTTGTAGCAGTGTGAAAACAGGATAATACAGTAACATTCTCACTCATGAATTTTAATCAGTGTGACTCCAAATCATCACATTCTAGGACAAATGGAAAATTTAGAGTGTTCAGACTTAGGGGTCTGGGGGAGTCATTGTCACTATTGATTCTAAAAGGGAACTATACATATATCGACCACAGAACCCAGGACATCGTGTTCTATTGGAATGTTCTACTCTGTCCTTGCTAGTGGCAGAGTGTAAAAAGGTCAGTCTGGTCTTAGATGAGACCTAAAACTTCAGACCAGGAAGTGGGTGAACTCCTGAAAAGTAGAGAAAACAAATGGGTGAGGCATGAAGAAAATCTAGTAAACATCATATAAATTTAACAGGACACATTTTGCAAAGTTTATTTTGTCCCTACTTCCTTATTTTATAGTCTAAGGCTGTGTATCACATTCACTGATCCTCAAAGGAACAGATCGGGTATTTAAAAGCCTTATAAAAGAGACTTCCTGAGAACTGGGATTTGCCATTCTAAGATAAAAGATAGATGTATATTAACATAATGCATCCACTTCCTCCCCTACCCTAGACCCTCAGAAAGTCTGTGTTAACCTAGAAGGAAGCCAAGTGAAGGACACACATCAAAAATGTAAGGAAAAAAAATACAATTTGGGGCTGCAACAGCCCAGATGGATGGGAGCAGAGTGAGAGCTACAGTTTAGAAGAAAATCAGAAATTCAGTTTTCTTTTTCTACGACAAGAAGGGAAGACAATTACTGTGGACCTGGTTGGCAGGCTTACTTTGAGATACTAATTCAGGCTGATCCTCACTCCTCACTCACCCTGAAGGATTTGGGGAAACAGGATTATTGCTTGAGGGTAAATCAAAGCCCTGTTTCCTTAATCTCCCCCAGGGCCACTCCCTGTGGAACTCCTTAATTCTGGATTTGCTTTAGGCATTGCATTCCACCAATACACAGCCTGGGGCACAGTTCTACTGATAAGCTTTGGGCAGTGGGCTGGAGTGGGAGGTAGACTTCCCATAGGAGAGGCCAGGCAGCAAATAATAACAGCTCTCCCTAGACCACTGTAGAAGACTGTTGTAAGAGACCCAGATAGATATTTCCTCAAATAGCAGTTTAAATGCACTAAGGAGGGTAGAGTTTGGGAGAAGATGAGAATAGTTCTTATTAATTTATGTTGCGTCCTGTCAACCCCCTACCTACCTACAAAATGACTGGCTTTGGCAGTGTCTTCATAGGCTCAGTGTGGAGGTTTCTAATCTTCTGGTGGTCATAGACTGCCTTGAGAGTATATGTGAAGCTATGAATTCTTGGGGGATGAGAAGGGGCAAAGGATAAGGGAGAGAATAAAATGTACACAACATTTTGCATTCAGTTTCACTGCATCAATAAAATATTTAAAACCTATTCTTGAATACATTAAATATTCTTGGATGTGAGGTTAAAACTTATATTCTGGATATACCGAAGGCCATTGATTATGTGCAAATATTTAAAATAAAACCAATCAATCAACCCGTAGGGATGATGGGGCAGAATAATCTGGTGGTTAAGAGTGGGAAGCCAGCTTGAAAAGCAAATGCTTCACAAGAGCTGAGGATCACTCTTTCTTGCACACTCTTATGTGTCTAGCATCCTTTTGCCTATTATCTATCCATATTTATGAGACCTGCAAGAAAGGTGAAAAAACTATTTCACTATGTGTCTTCTGACCTCAAAGAATGTACAAGGTAAAGTGAAGAAAAGAATGCCAATGGATACATTAGAAGGTGTAACAAGACAATAAGTGACTAGGTACTGAAGGTGGTACGACAAACATGTACAGAGGATGTCTCAACTAGGTGGGAAAGACGGAGACTTCCACAGTACTTGATATAGTAAGCAGGATTTTAGGAGACAAGATAACGCATAAAAACTGGGAAAACATCCTGTGGAAAAATGCTAAGGTTGGGAAAACGTAGCCTGCAGAAATCATTCTAAGTAAACTAATGAGTACTCACTGTAAGGTAGTGGCAAGTAATCCTGGCAAACTAGAGATACCCCTAGGAGATTCTTACTGTTTGGTTGAACTGATTGCAAAGAACCCTGAAAGCTAGCCTAAAGATCTTGAACTTTATCAAAAGCTTATGAAAGAACTACTTTAGGTTTCCTAAAAGGACCTGCCTGTAGTCAATCAACTACAGCACTCAGGACCAATGGATGATCACAAATCAAGGAAGATATGGCCAAGGGATTTTTTTTTAAGTGAAACCATGTCTCATTGAAGGTAGGAGCCACAGATACTTGGAAAGTTCAAACAAGAGTATTCAACATACTTCTTGTGCTTAAAATGCTTAATCAGTGATGATATTAATAAGTCTGGTTGTCATTCTGAAAACTCCATGGAGAGCTCTCACTGGAGAGGAAGCTACATCGTGTAGCCTCACAATTGGGATGAAAATTGGACTCAATAATAGCAGAAGAAAGGAGAAATTAAATGTTATAAGCCTGATAGAAATGAGACAGCATGGGCAATGAGAGTTGAAGAGCAAAAAGAGGAAATTTAATAAGGGTAATGTAATAAGCTCTCTTGTCTGGCAGACACTGAAGGAGATGACTCCCCCACCCAAAGGAGAAAGAATGACAGGGATGTCTAGAGAGACTGATTATTCAAGGAAGTTCAGAATGGTGTCCTAGATGAGCTGGCTACAATGGCAAAGAAAAAAAAACCACTGGGGCTAGGATACTGATGATATCCACTGATACAGCTCTCCCAGCATTCACTCCACCTGCACGGCAGCTATGCCTCTTTTTAACTAATTTTAAGATCAACTGAGATAAGCAACCAGGTCTGTACTCTTGTCCTATCATGCCATTCCTCATACGTGTCTATGACTATGTATTTTGAGACAAACCATTTTTATTCAGTGCTTTTTCTCCTTATAAAAACCCTTAGAAGTCTTTATGTCAGGGATTATTGTCTACATTATATGGATGTGAGAACTGAAAAACAATATGGTAAGTGTGTTATATTAGTCAATTTTTACATTGTTGTAAAGAAATACTCGAGACTGGGCAATTTATAAGAAAAGAGGCTTAATTGGCTCATGGTTCTGCAGGCTGTACAGAAAGGATAGTGGCATCTGCTTCTGGGAAGGACTCAAATTGCTTTTACTTATGGTGAAAAGCAAAACAGGAGCAGATAGGTCATGTGGTAAAAGCAGGAGCAACAGAGAGGGTGGGGAGGTCCCAAACACTTTTAAACAACCAGATCTTGTGACAACTGACTCACCATCTCCAGGACTGTACCAAGGGGATGGTGCTAAACCATTAATGAGAAATTTGCCCCCATGATCCAATCATCTCCCACTGGGACTCACCTCCAATACTGGGGATTACATGTCAACATCAGATTTGGGCAGAAAACCTATATCATGGGTTTTCTAAGGTTAGTGGTGAAGTGGAACTCAACAACTCCTGGTTCAGAGCTCTGCTAGCAAACCTTTGTTTTCTGTAAGAGTAGTAAAGGAAGTAATACGTATTCTTTCTCCTCATGTTTTCAGTACAGGTCAGAGAGTAGGGCATTGTGCTGCTAGCTATGTAGAAAAAAAGTGCTGTTGGAGTAAAATCTGATTCCAGTATAAAGCTTTACAGAGACATTTTGCATAACAAAATCATCTTGTGTCTCAGGGGGGAATGGCCTACAGTAATAGCGTTTGGTTGATCTGGTCACAACAAATAATCTACAATTAATAACAGTATACAACAAATGCTTTCTCTCTTAGCTGTTCATAAAACATTCAGTCTCTTAAATAAAAGACTTGTTAGCTTATTGCTTACTTATTATTTAATTATTGCTTTTTTAAAAAAGTCATTCAATAGAGGATCGCACATGAGAAAGACACATCTCCAGCTTTGCACCAGCCCAGCTCTCCTGAGTGTAGTTTCTCCTCTCAGGCACTACTGGTTAGTTTTCCTAATGTTTCTCATCTTACATCTTTTCACCATTCAGATGCCACTTTATCAGAAAATAAAGTCTATATGAATCTTAGTTATAACAAACAGCTTTGGAGGTGAGAAGGAAATGAGGAATTAACTATATCGGAGGGTATTTTCTCATTTCTGAGATCACTTCACAGATCACTTTAACTAATTCACTCAATCACTCAAACTTACTCAAACTTCATTCACTTGAATTCATGTTGAAGTGCTGCATAAATGAATGTCTGATGAATTTTTTTTGGCTGAAACTTGTGCCAAAGGTAAATATAATTTGGAAAAAAATTACAAGGCTAAATAATTTGAATTTTTTGCAGTGTTTGTTATAATAAATTATAATTGGTACCTCTTTCCATGGAACATTCTTATTCCAAATTGCAAACTACACAGTTAATTCCTTCCCCTTGCATTCCTAGAAATGGTTTTGAATAGCAATTATTAAGTTTTCTTTTTTTTTTTTTGAGATAAGATCTGGCTCCATCGTCCAGGATGGAGTGCAGAGGCACTACTTTGGCTTACTGCAAGCTTTGCCTCCTGGGCTCCCAACCATCCTCCCACCTCAGCCTCCTGAGTAGCTGGGACTGTAGGTGTTCACCACCACATCTGGCTAATTTTCATATTATTTTTCATAGAAATGGGATTTCACCATGTTACCCAGTCTATTCTCGAACTTGTGAACTCAACCAATCCACTCACCTCAGCCTCCCAAAGTGCTGGGATTACAGGTGTGAGCCATTGTGCATGGCCTAATTTTTCTCTTTAATCACCTTTCTCTAAAGTGTTCTATCTCTTTAATCTTTGTCTTGCATAACTTTATATGGACAAATATATATGTATACATATATATGTATATATAAGACCAATATGCACATATGTAATCTCATATGTATGTATTTATTGTCATATTTGTCATATACATACATATATATGTATGTGTGTAATTTTTTGTAATTTATTTGGATTAAACCAATGACAAATATAATATGGCTGGGGATGAGGGAGATTATAAAATGCTGTCACCTTTAATTCATTGTGGGTGTTCTAAATCGGTTTAGATTTGGCTTTAAAGCAAGAGTATTAAAGCTTCCCTGTAGAAGTGGCAGTGTTCAAACTCAAAATTAGAAGAATCATAATAGTCAAGACTGTACTCACCCAGAGTAGCCATCCTGTACCACATGCTGGGCTAAAAGATTGGCTTATATTAACGTAATGGTTTTTCTTAACATTTGTAGGTGCTATTATTATTTCATTGTGCAGATTTAAAGAAAATAAAGACTGTGAGTTTCTTGACTAGAACTAAAGAAAACTAGGATGTAAACCCAGATTTCTTCCACTTTTAGTTGTTTTTAAACATAAGAAAACTCATAGGAGATCTTAGTGGGGTTGGGTTAAGAACAATAAAGCTACTAAATAACAAAGAAATTTTTAGAAGGCAAATTATGCATTTGCTGATCAAAACAGACAATACAGACCAGATGTGAACTATGAAATTTTAGATCAGTGTTTCTCAATTTTTCTTATTATCCTTCCTGCCCCATGGAGCCTTTTTAGACAATGTTTTTCTAAACCTTTTTAAGAAAATTTCATAAAATTTTAATGTCACAGTACACTGCATTTCTATTTATGTAATGTTATTTATATATATGTGTATATGTACATCTATATACACACACACATATCTGCACTTTACACAGATAATTAATAAAATGCTTTTTTCATCCCTTTGAGCTAATTTTTATCCCTGTTGATACTGCAAGTGGTAGAGTAATCTAGGTGGTGACAGAAAATAGTCTTAAACATGGTTCAGTGACCTGCAATCCCAACACTTTACAAGACCCACTGGGAGGATTCCTTTAAGCCAGGAGTTTGAGACCAGCCTGGGCAACATAAAGAGATGCCAACTCTGCAAAAAAAAAAAAAAAAAAAATCAAAATTAGCTTGACATGGTGAGTGCACCTGTAGTCTCAGCTACTCAGGAGGTTGAGGCAGGGGGATTGTTTGACTCCAGGAGTTCAAGGCTCTAGTGAGCTATGATTGCACCACTGCATGCCAGCCTGGGTGATGGAGCTAAGATAAACAGAAATAAAACTTAAGATTAAACAATGCAGGGCCCAAAGTAACAAAGTAATAACAAAAATATGTTTATATTTTTATCCACCTTTTAACTGTAACTGAAGGGTCACTGGTACTTATAAAAAAACTAGATAAAATTTAAGCAAAATATAGATGTTTGCTTAATTTTAAGACACATGTAATTGACTATTTGCTACTTGGCTTTATTTTCCATGTGTTAAAAGATAAGTAAAACACTTTCTAGCACTAAATTTACTTAGGTAGGTGCTACTGTTGAACTCTGACAGTTACTTGAAGTAAAGGCACAATTTATTGGCAGGATTTCAGGTATTAACAGAAAAAAAAAAAAGATGTAAAAATGAGGGTCCTAAGTGTAAAACCACCACTAGCTAAACAAAAAAGTTTAAACATGAACGTCAATTACAGATACAAAAGCCTAACCTCTTCAATATTGACTTGCCAGAGATTAATATATTTCATATTTTTCATATATTTATTTTTATTGCTTTGATAATTTCAGCTTCTAAAAGTCCTTACTATCTCTCTTTCTATTACTTTTTTACAATTTTAATGTGTTTCTCAACTGTAGTATCTTCTCTTTCCTAAAACTCTCAACATTTATAAAAATCATCGTCTTTGGTCCTCAGAATTTGAAGTTTACTTTTCTTTAAGTTTGTTTTATATGGTACAACTTCATGATTTATTTGGTCTCTTTCTTCATTCTGTTTCAATGTGCTACTTCTGCAGTTGCTCCTCATTCATTTATATCTATTTTTAGTACTCATGCCTTATGACAATGATATCCCAGGCCAAGGGATAGCAGAATACACAAGTCAGGTGAGGTCCTTGAACATAGGGAAGGAATGGTAGAGTTGGAGAACGCAAATAAATTATTCTCACGCTAGTATTTCAGATGACACATGGCTTTTGAAATTAAACTACTCTACTCTCTCTTTCTATATGACCTTTAAAAATCCACCCACTTAACTTCTCCCCAATTCAGCTTCCTCCTATGTTAAATCCTTTTACTTCTAGGGTCATTAATAACAATGGTTGCTATTATTGTTAAACAGTAATAATCATACAAGAGCAGCTAACGTTTATGAGATATATGCTACCTGCTACATGCTACACTCATTTAAGGAACCCAAGAATTATGAAGCTATACACAATGATCATCTAATTTTTATAGATGAAGCCAAAGCAAAGAAAATGTATTCCTCTTGAAAGGGAGAGAGGTAGGAGAGAGAAAATAAGATTTGAACACAGTTAAGTTTACAGCCCTTGCTCTTAGCCATTACACCATGTAGGCTCAATTAGATGTTCCCTAAGGTCCCTACAAACTCAGTCTCTCGTTCTGTAATTTTTCATTATTTATTCATGTTGGCTCAGCACTACAGAACACCTTCTTCCATTTAATAACTGTGAGAAAGAGACTTTTCTTCAATGAATACAGAAGTTAAAGAACAGGAATGCAAGAAAGTCACACAGGAGATACGTTTGAAATATGTTTTTATAACCATACTATGTGTGATTTGTTATTGCTTTTTTAAAAACTGTTTCTGCTTTCCAGGTGTTTCTCATTGTATTAATTCAACATAATTGGCTATTAGCCATCATTAAAAATTGGGAAGGATTTTGCAGAAGAATTTTACAACAGAAGTCTATATATTGGTCTATAAATATTTAATAAATATATAGACTTTTGCTTAATTTTAAAGGATATATATGTATATATAAATATATCTCCTTCCCAATTAAGTTTATATTTAACCAACATATAGACTTTTACTTAATTTTAAAGTAGATGTAATTACTATTCACTATTCAGCTTAATTTTTATTGTTTTAAAAAGATAAATAAAACACTTACTAGTACTAAATTCACTTAGGTAGGTGCTATTGTTCAACTCTCACAGTTACTTGAAGTAAAGGCAACAATCTTTATTAGCAGGTATATATATATATATATATATATTTTATATATTTAGATATATAAATATAGCAGGTATATATATATATATATATATATATCTGCTAATAAAGTACTAAACACTTAGCTAGTATATATATAACTGCTAATAGGTATACACACACACACACCCCCCCCCCCACACACACATATATATATATATAGAGAGAGAGAGAGAGAGACAGAGAGAGAGAGAGAGAGAGACAGAGAGAAAAATAACTACAAAGACAGCAGAAATTCTTCACAGAGCAACAAATAAACAAATGTAGAGAAAAGCAGCAGCTGAAGAGGATGCAAAAATAGGAAATAAATTCTGCATTAACATGGAAAAAAATTTGGACAGATACTGAGTCTTGGTGCAGTAGTTTACTTATAAACATACAAGCTTCTCATGTTGTCTAATTGGTGGCTGAAAAGTTAAGCTAATGATTTGAATATGCACTAAGTCTCAAGTTCCCTTTTATTGTCTTCCAAAATTTCATATAAATAGATTTTCTGTCTTCTTCTGAATTGACTAAATTTAAGACTTGATTAGATATCAGGAAGACCCCCATAGTCTCTGCCTTCTCAGGGATTCTGTTCTAAAATACATCCCAGCGGTATAAGAGAATCCTATGTAGGCATAAAGCCTTTTCTCTGTCTTAATAAAAGGAGCTCCACATTACTCAATTAATAAAGTAGATTTATGGAATGTCTACCATATTACCTGCTCTATGCAAAGTAAAGTATCAAGACTCTTGTGGGACTCTATGAAGTATTATTTGCCTTTGAAGAGAAGGCAGTTCTCTTCTAGCAAAGTCTCTTCTCTTTGCCAGTTCTCTTTCTGGCAATGTCTACTTTTTACATATGGCATGTGCTACAAAGAATCGAGCTGTGTTTTTTTTTAAAAAAAAAAAAAAAAACCAAAAAAAACCTGAGACAAAGCCAGAGCACAACACATTTAGATTTGTGAAAACTTCTGTGCTCCTGCTTCTTCACTGAGGAATGACAGTCTCAGCTGGAATGAGCTACTCTAATTCCAAACCCTTCAAACTAACCACTAGATGATAACCACTCACAACAAATATTGACTTTCCATGCATAAGTATTCATTTTATGGGCAAAACATTTCATAGTGTTCCAGTCACAGCTCACTGGATGTTATTCCAGAAAGCATCTGTCTAAACAACTAACTGGGTTTTCTTAAACAAACTGCATTAGGCATTGCTTACTTGGCTTTGCAAATTTATTAGAGAAAGAATGCAAGACTTGAAATGCTCGTGTATCAACCTCAATGATAGTATCTACTGGTACAGTGGCTTATACCTGTAATCCCAGCACTTTGGGAGTCTGAGGCAAAAGAATCACCTGAGGCCAGGAGTTCAAGACCAGTCTGGGCAACATAGCCAGCTCCTGTTTCTACAAAAAATAAATAAAGATTCCATAAGCAATCGTACAAATATACAAGATATGATAAGGTCAATAGTGGGGACATCTTCTCTTCTGAGATTGGTAGGGATTTCATGAATAAATGTAAGTTTCCAAAAGGTGTTCTTTTCAATACCTAGAACAGGATCTTAAATAAGTCTGGAAAGTAGTACATCTTATATATCCCTCTTATAAATTTATAACGCACTCCATCATATTAAAGGTTAGAGGTTCTGTGTAATCCTATAGTAAGGGAATGTACTTCATCATGTTTAAGACAGAATTTTCTCATGAATTTGTTTTGTCCTAGTAACGCATAATACCATCAAAGGGAATTAATGCCCCTTAGAACTCTAGGACATGAGAACATCCTAGGAACTACCAGAATTGAGAGTTGGAAGACTAACTCCTTCCCTAAAATGAGCTCTGTGACCTTGGGTACAATTTCACCCTCATATTCAGTTTATTTATTTTCCAAATTCAGGTAAAAGTATTCATCATGTCAAATAAGATATAGAATTTGCATAAGATCAAGTGCTGAAAAGCTGTGAAGAACTTCACATTAAAGTTGAAGAGTAAAGCATATCATACTCCTCAATTATTCGGATATTAAGTTCCATATATGTATATATAGTACTTATCTCCTAGTCTTGGCTTTAGCACAATTCTAGATATACAAGTGAAGATTTATTCTGTTGTTTGTAACCCTCATCTTCAAAGCAAAACATTTATTAAAATAACAGTTTACAGCTGGCTATGTCTCACAGACTGCATTTAAGTAAGTTAGCCAGGATCTCTTCTGTTTTTTTTTTTTTTTTTTTGCAAAATTTAGACTGTTATTGATGTAAATAAATCCAGAGGCATAAACTGAATGTATATTTACAAGATTTATTCCTAGGTAGTAGTGATTGAGTGCAGTGTAGCTACTTTATTATACTGATCTTTGTGAAAGAACTTATTCCTTTTAATTACGTAACTGTCTTAAATCTGCTTTTTACAGTTTATACCTCTGATGTTTGGAAGAAGAAAACAAGTTTTTGGCAAATCAAGATTGATGACGTAACAAACAGCTATATTGTATCAATTGATACAGGGTGCTGTAGAAAGAAAACTATTAGCACATTTCCTTGTTAATTCTTAAGGCTTTTCCTTAAACATGTGTAATGATGGATATGACTTCATAGATTGGGTTTGTAAGGCCTGCATTCCAAATTACGATGCCTGCTATCAGGTAAGTTGTCAACAGGTCAACAGAAGTGCCTGATTATAAACCAGATGCCCTGGATTCTCACTATTTGATCAACTCACAGAGTTAATAACAAATATTTCTGGTTAGTTGACCTTTCCTTCAATCAAAACTAACAAACAAAAAGCTTTGGCTGCAAAGCATAAACATTTGTCAGACAATATATTAACACAAATAATACACAACGAAACCATTGTGTGTGTGTGCTGTTCTTTCACTGATCATGAACAACCCCCCAATACTGCTTAGTCTGACTGATTTACCTCAAAACATGAATGACGTTACTTCTTTCTACCTTTGTAAGATTTCTGTAGCCTCTGTTCTTTATGGTTTTATGAGTGCCAGGCCTCTGGAGAGCCCAGTTTAGAAACTTCATTACTTTATTTTTAGATAAAGCAAGCAATGTCTATATAAGTGATATTTTCTAGATATCCCCCTGTCATCTTTCTTTTTAAAACAAGGTTGCTGTAAGAACTTCTTGGTTCCTGAGCACTCTTTCTCTTGGGGATCTTAACACACTTTCCACCAAACACACATATCAAGCACCACATTTATGAGGTAAGGTACAGCTGATTAGTTGAAGTTATACAATGCTTTATAGATACCATAAAATATTTATCTAAGTTTTTTTTTTGGACCTGTATCCGTAGTTTTAAATCTCAAGCATGATTTTTGTAGGCCTTTAGAAACCTCATAGGTTTTAAGGACTGTAATTATAGAACCTAAATGATTAAAAAAGCACTTACATTTTCCTATACTACTCAAGCAATCCCTCTTCCTCCCCTTCTCTCCCACCCTCAGACAGTATGTCTAGCATAATCATTTAATTTTAGGACTAAACTCAAGACCCATTCATAAAGATGTTCTCACACATTTCCTCCATCTCTGGAGTTTAAATTTTACACTCTGTAACTGAATTTAATATCCAAGTATATCCAGTGCCCCTTTTTTCTGAGATTGTTTCCTGAGTGGCCCTCTTATTTCCTCTAATAGCCCAGGAATTTTCTATGTGCAAGAAATGCATTCTCTTCTCTCTTTCTCCTTTTGAAGAGGGGCATATACCCCAGAACATGGTGAACAGAATTTCAGGGCGCTGTTTTGTACTTTTTTGGTGGGGGGGGAGATGGAGGCTTGCTCTGTCACCCAGGCTGGAGTACAGTGGCACGGTCTTGGCTTACTGCAACCTCCATCTCCCTTGTTCAAGTGAGTCTCCTGCCTCAGCCTCCCAAGTAGCTGGGACTACAGGCACCTGCCACCACCCCCGACTAATTTTTTGTATATTTTGTAGAGACAGGGCTTCATCGTGTTAGCCATGATGGTCTCCATCTCATGACCACGTTATCCGCCCGCCTGTGCCTCCCAAAGTGCTGGTATTTCATCCCAATCGTGAGGCTACACGATGTAGCTTCCTCTCCAGTGAGAGCTCTCCATGGAGTTTTCAGTACTTTAAAAATCCCCTCTGATGTGCTCTGGAGAGGCAAACTAACATCCAGAAAGTGTGTGGGGCCATGCTTGTCACTACTGTCCCAGGATGCATTGTGCTTTCATTTGTACAAACCATAAGACAAGCAATCCGAGAATGGCTGCCTAAGTCTCTGTGTCTTGCTTAGTTTTCCACAATTTGGTCTCCTCTAATCTAGAGGGCATAGGAACTAGGATACAATTGTTTGCTGATTGCTACACAGTTGCATAAAGGGAGATTATAGAAAACATGAGGACTACACTTGCTTGCCATCTGATCAGCATCAGAACAGGTAGAATCTGAAATGCTTCTCTTCCTCTGCCCAGATGCCAGTGACCCCAGACTGACAGGTTGGCCTGACGAAGTTTTGCTACAGCACATGACTGAGAGCACTCTTCTGGCAGTGGCTTTTCACTCCCTCACCTTTACAGTCCTTGGCCAGACAGTGTCAGCCTTTTGGAAGGGTTGTTGACAAAGCCAACCTTGGACAGCCCAAAGCCCTTTGTGGAGTGTGCTTAGAAATATCAGAATGGTGATATCAGGGAACTTTGTTCTTCCAAGACTGTGCATTTAGGGAGAACTAATTCCCATTTCAATATTGCTCACTTTCACCTATTCAAAGTATCACTTGGCCTGGGCTTCAATCTTCCTATCCATCCCAGATTCAGTTTACTCTTCCCAGAGTGTTCTGTTTTGTTCCCTACACAACTATTACAAAGCAAAAGCCTTAGGCTTACTTTGAAGCTAGCAATTTCCGTGGATTTAGCAACATGCTATCTCTGGGATTCCTCCAGTGAATTGGGATGAAGTTGGATGATATTTCCCCCTGATTCCTGACTTTCAGCCTGTGTGGATCTCCCAGCACCACCCATAACATATTCTCATACCACACTCACATATACACATGTGTGTGTGTACACACATACACCTTCTCACCATACACACACCAGAAACATATACATACAAGCCATATGTACTACATATCATATAATCACAGGCCACACATATGCTGCACACAGCACATGTACTCAACATGTACACTATACACTCATCACACATGCACACACAATAAGAGGCCTTCTGTTTCAGTACCAGATCTGGAACACAGGGATGTTTCTATGAGGGCTGCTTATACACAGAGACTAGTTATGCACAAGGATTTACTCTGAATACTGGAAATTCAGAAAGCAGCCCTGAAGCCCATATGTTTGCATTGGAATATCACTTTAGATCTTTTAAAAGTCATGTATTCTACATCATAAGCTTCAAAACTACCCTGTAAGAGATCTTACACATTTTCTATGAGAAAGAAATGCATTTCCTTCTCTCTTTCTCCCTTCGGAGAGGGGCATATACCCCAGAACATGGTGAATAAAATTTCAGGGCGCTCTTTTGTATTTTTGTTTGTTTGTTTGTTTGAGACGGAGTCTCGCTTTGTTGCCCAGGCTGGAGTGCAGTGGCGCGATCTCAGCTCACTGCAACCTCTGCCTCCCGGGTTCAAGTGATTCTTCTGCCTCAGCCTCTCGAGTAGCTGGGACTACAGGCACCCACCACCATGCTCAGCTAATTTTTTAAAAAATTTTTGTAGAGATGGGGTTTCACCATGTTAGCCAGGATAGTCTTGTTCTCCTGACCTCATGATTTGCCTACCTCAGCCTCCAAAAATGCTGGGATCTTCAATTTATTGACAAGAAAAATAAAATTCTAACATGGTTAGAGGCCTGTCCAGATCTAAAAGGAGTGAATTGGAAATCCAGAATTCCAAACCAAGCCTCCTGCACCTATCTTACAGCTATTTCCAGTTCCTGTCATTTTGCTTTTAGCAATGGTATGAAGACGGCAAACTTGCCAGCCTCGATTTTGTTCTTCTCTCCTAGTTTCCTCAAAGGCCTCTTCCCCAAGTGACCATAGCTCTTAATATCTTTCACAGTGGAAGTCAGGAAAAGACTGGATCAACTCATTACTTGAGAGGGTAAAGAAATGATAAAATGATGCAGTGTGTGTTTACACTCAAGGGCTGCACCCACATGGGCTCTTTTCACGTTCCTTAAAATGCCGAAAGGCCCCAGGCTTTCACAATTACTCTTTCTTCACTAGGCCACTTCTCCCCATTCTTCACCTGTGTGTCTACTACTCTGCCTTAAGGACTCAGCTAAAATTGCACTTCCTTAAACATGCTTAGCTTTCCCAACAATCCAGGTTAGATGTCCTAGTTACTCCCCACTTAGCACTCCAGTAATTTTCTTCTTTGTTGCTAAGACACTTCAGTATTATGCATTTTGTTTACTTGTTTTCCAAATGTCTGGTCTCACGGCTATGCACACTCCCCAAGAGTGGAGATCACATCTAATTTTTGTTGTTATTTTCATCAACTTCTAACATAATGCTAAGTAAATGGTAGAATTTCCATGAAGAATTTTGAATAAGTGAATTAGTTTAATATGGACGTTGAGAAACTAGATTTTATGCTTCTTTTTGATCCTTTAGAGCTCCTAATACGTTGTTGAGGATATAGAAGCTGCTTCAGGAAGAGAGCGGGGGCAGTTAACAATAATATAGATTTTATAAAAACATGATTGATTGATTGATTGTTTCTATTTATTTTGTACTATGTCACAAAGTGTTTATTCAGAAGATTACCAAATATAGGGACATTTTGCAGAAATAAAAATCCTCAGGGCACAAACAGGCAAAAAACCCAATGAACGTTTCCTAAAAGGAGCAGGATGCTGTATCCTATCCTCTCATGTATAACGAGGGCATGTGACGTGGGTGGTGGTCCCCAGACTGTAAACCACAGCAGTCTTGCTATTCCTTGCATCGGCCAATCTCTAATAGCCAGTGAAGCCAATCCTCCAGCTTTTCCTTCTGTGCTTTTTGCTGTTATGTTCATTCAATGAAAAGAAGAGAGAGGGGAGCCCTTTAAAAGGTCTGCACCTTGCATTCAGTACTCAGACCGTGCAACTTAGGAGGCCAGCCACAGCAATTAAATTAATTGACCCATGCTTGCCAGAAAACTATTTTAGGAGAATCTACACCACACTTTTCAGTTTTACCCTCAGCTGATTTCGACACCTCAGACCATCCACTGGAAAAAAAAAAAAATTCTGGGTACCTTAAAAGAACATAAATGCAGGAGGTGAATATATTACTTACCATTTCTCATGCCTAATTACCTGGAAATCTACAGTACTGTCGTTTGTATTTGCTTCAGAAGCGATTTGCTATTTCAGACTTCTCAATTCAAAAGCCGACTGTGCATTAATGGATCCTTGTTCTCCGCTGCTTCTATTCTCAGGTTGTTTCTCATCTTCTTCTTAAATTTCATTCCCTCTTTTATGTTTTATGCCTTTTTACTACTTGGTTCTCATTTTTTCCCAAAATACTTGTATGTGTGCCTGTGTGTGTGTGTGTGTGTCTGTCTGTCTGTGTGTGTATGTATGTGAGTATGTGTGTGTGTGGATCCTGCAGTAACTGAGCAATTTAAGTTTAATAGAATTTCAAACTTGCCTTTGGAGATAGGAGCAGTTTTTTCCTGGACAAGAGGAAAAAATACAGCCTTAATGAAGCAGGAAGACAGTGCCGGTGAAGAAAAAGATGCCTCAATTTACAAGTTTTCTAATATGTATGTCCAAAATGTGTCCTACAATTTGTCTTCATAAATGCTACATAACTATATTATTGACAAAACAAAAGCAAAACAAAACAAGGTTTCCCAGAAAAACAAATAAAACTGCTAGAATGTTTCTCAGGTTGGAGTTTCATTTCACACATAGGAAGCATTAATATGATCTTCCACAGAGGGAAATGGGCTGATATGTTAATCCTTTTTTACGATCATCTTAATAGGATTTCAAACAATTTAACAGCTGTTGAAAGAAACCTGTGTTTTCATGAAATAACAGAGGTAGAATTGTTGGGAAGAGAAGGCAGAGGAGAAATGGAAGAACCTATGAGACATTACAAAGGTTTTCGTAATGAATGAGCTGCAGGACTTAAAAATGTTTAGACCTCAGCACCCACCACATAGCAGACATGTAGTGAATATTTCTTGGAAGAAAGGCAGGAATGAAGGAAGAAAGAAGAGAGGGAAGGAAGGAAGGAAGGAAGGAAAGAAAGAAAGAAGGAAAGAAGGAAGGAAGGGAGGGAGGGGAACAGAGGAAGAGAGTAAGAGGAAGGGAGGGAAGGATACTGTTTTGGGTTCTGTGGGCTGTTTCAATATGTAAAGTGAAGAGCAGTGCTGTCTCTAAGAGAAAACCCTTTAAGAGTAGTGTGTCAGTAAGGGGATTCTGAAACACTAGACCCCTGTAACCCTCAAGGGTTCTTATTTCTTTTGTCCCAACACCTCACCATCCGATCTACTTTGTAAAATTGGACCTCCAGGCTGGAAATTAAGTAAAGGGCTAAGGTTGGTGCATTTATGTAGCAGAAGGATCTTAAATAAGTTCTGTATACGGATTTCTTTCCCACTGGGGGACCCTATGGTTCTGTGGGCAGGGAATAGTGCACAGGAAGAATGTTGACTTTAGAGTTCACTGAGTTTGAATCCAAAATCCATTAGATGAATACTTCTAAGGAATGTGTGTCACTTACCTGTCTGATGAAACCTTAAACACATCTGGGTGCATTCACCTTGGAGAAGGATCTGTTCTCAGATCCACTTGCTCTCAGAGGGTGTGCTCTGGTCTGCTCTGAAGCATGAGGTGGGATGGAAGGATCTGGCCATCCACTTCTGCCAGAGACTGGGTGGGATAGACCAATGCCTCACTGGGAAAGTCCATTATGACTGCAAACCCAAGCCAAGTTCTACAATTTCACTTTTATTGTCTCCATTGCAATTTACTGGTAAGAACTTAAGTAAATTACTCATTCCCTCTGCAGAGGTTGGGGGAAAGATATTCCAACTATAAAATTGTACTGTGTATAGAAACGATATAAGACAATGGTTATGTATGAAATACCTCATTCAGTACCTAATACATCACATGTTCTTTTTAAGCAGCAGTGAGATCTTCTTTTTAGTTCCAGCTATGACTCTCTTGTAGTAAGTGTTCAATAAATGTAAGTTCATTCATTGCTGTCAAGTATGGTACCCAAGATTAAATCAGAGAGAAAAACAAGATTTGTTAAAGTGTCCTTCTAATCTTAATTACTTTTTTATATAACTTACTCCCCTCTAACCCCACAATCCTGAAGCAATATAGGAAAAGCAAGGTGTTAATTTAGGCAGTTTTTGGTGACATTGATTAATGCAGAAAGATATTACTCACTAATTACAGACGGAACCCCCTCATTTGAACTCAGTAACAGTTTTAATTAAAATCCTTAGTCTCCCAAAGCATGGCTTCCTTAACCTGGTTTAATTATTTTGTGGGTTTTGCCTATGACTTTGCGTTAATTTGCGCGGTGCTAAACATGTTTTCCTATTTATATGGCTATGTGCTGTTATGAGGAAATTCCACATTTTAGCTAAAATCAACATTAACCAAAGATGCCAGCTGATTAATTGGTCTTAGAGATGTGTCAGACATACACTTAAAATGCAAAATAAATGGTGGATGTTAACATGAATATTTAATAGTAATGTGAAAGAATTCAGTTTGTTCATATAATTTTTGTTAAATGTGAATTTGTTAATCATATACCACTCAAATAACACAATATGGAGGGCAGTCTACTTTTAAAGATTTTGTAAACTGCATGGTTTCAAGATGGTGTGCAAATCAAATATATGGTCTTTATCAAGATTTAAAATGAACATACTTCCTTTCAAAATTTAAAATGAGTTGCAAACATATAAGCAACTCTAGAAATTTACCCTGCAGCCACAAAAATATATGTACAAGAAGAGTTCACACAAAGTTATTTGTAATAGAGAAATCTCACGAATGTCTATCAATATTATGCATCTGTAAAACAAGGCAAACATATAAGTACATTCATGAAACCACATTCACAGTACACTGTTCAGCATTGCAGATGGGTTGCAGAGATGAGAAAAGAGTCCATGCCTGCTACAAAGACATAACTTATTTATCTAAGGATGCAGAACTTAGGGAAACAGAGGTGACAGCACAGAAAAGTGCAGGTACAGCCTTGCTTATTGCAGTTTGCATGTTGGTCTGGATCCCCTACAGGGAAAGTAACTGCCGAAGACACGCTCCACCCAGGTAGGGTCCTGCAGATGACAATCAACTTCTGTTGCAATTCCAGAAGAGTTTACACAGATCATCTATATATGCTGTTTAGGGTAATGCTTATAACACAGAGTCCTGGTAGTGCTGAACTAAACAGTCACAGCAAGACCACCTCCTAGCAAAGGAGAGAAAATACAATTGGTGCCCATATATCCTCGTCCAGCATTTCTGCATACAAAGTTTGTATCTCTTAAAGCTATTTTTAATAGAAAATATGATGAAAAAATTAAATAAAGAAATAAGCAAATGATAAATCAGCATTTGTGATATAAACTGATTAGGCTTATATTTAGTCAGAAAGAGTAGAAGAAAATATTAGGTTGGTGAAAAAGTAATTGCAGTTTTTGCTGTTGAAGGTAATGGCAACTTTCCAAATTCTAATACATTAACAAATAGAAGTCTGGGCACAGTGGCTCATGCCTGTAATCCCAGCACTTTGGGAGGTTGAGGCCAGCAGATCACAAGATCAGGAGTTCGAGAACAGGCTGGCCAACATGGTGAAATTTCATCTCTACTAAAAATACAAAAATTAGCCAGGCGTGGTGGCACATGCCTATAATCACAGCTACTAGGGAGGCTGAGGCAAGAGAATCACGTGAACCCAAGAAGCGGAGGTTGCATTGAGCCGAGATCACATCACTGCATTCCACCCTGGGTGACAGAGTGAGACTCCATCTCAAAAAAAAAAAAAAAAAAAGAACAGAAAAATTTGATTTTGGATACAGAGTTCATACTGTTACTTTTTCTTCATTTTTTTTCCTCCATATTCCAAGTATATTTTTATGCATACTTTATTAATGGAATCCTGAATTAAACTTAACACGTTATTATCTAATCCTTCACAAATTTACATGCAATACTAAAGCTACAGTTTCCTGTTAAAAGAAGAACAAAGCAATTGTTATTCACCCAATTAATATAATAGCCACCTAATTGTTTTAAAGATAACCTAGCTGATATTGAGTAAAACTGAATATTAACTATATCTCTTTTTCAGTCTCACTTACTCTCTAACATATGCCTATGTTCACATCTATGTACACCCACAATAAGAAAAAAGAATGCATATGACACAAACATATGGTAGATTGTAATAAAGATCAAATGGATAGTTTAAGGCTAGCCTTTTTCTACCTGTAGAACTGCATCCATACATTTTATGCTTTTCTTTATTTTTATGACAAAACCAAGTCAAAATAAATTTATAATTTAATTCCCTGTAACCCATCAGAGTACATATTGTTAAGGAGACATTCTTGAAAAACAATGTGATGAATACTTTCAAATATCATCTTCCCTCTGAACAAGCATCACATATTTCAGGAAAAAATACATAAAAATGTTTTTAAAATATCATAAAGAAGACACAACAATGCCATTTCATGGGACACCTGCTTCACTAAGTGCCTGTGCTTTATGGTTATTCTGAAATCTGAAGTTAAAATGTGAGATAGATAAGAAAAAAAAAGGACTTCCCTAAGAATTGCTTTGAAATTTGTAGTTTAACTAAACAATTTAAGAATAATACATTCTGAGTTAATACAATTATAAGATTTAAAAAGAAATTTCTCTTTATTACCTTAAATTCTGTACAGACAGAAAACAGGATTTTTCTTTTAAATTAAATATATTATAATACAAACTTTTAGTTTTCCATCATCTTAAAAAAGGAAATAAAACATCTGTAGATCTCCTTTGGCCCACCACACTCTTTCATGGCTTGCTTTAACTCAGTCTTCTCCAAGGAAGTCATAAATGGCTGTTGAAGAATGCAGTATCTTCACAGAAAACCCAAGTGGTTCCTTATAATAATAGTCATTTTTTCTAAGCCTTTTAATACTCTCCTTATGCTTCCAGGTTAATATTTTTCAGAACTATCGGTGGGCAGAATAAGAAATGCTAAGCAGTGGAAAAATTCTATTTAATAGAAGTGTTCCCACTTCTGCTTTTCAGTCACATTGTCAATTCTCTATGATTTTTTTCAAGATTGCTAGTCTAGATTATGTTAACAACTGACAGATTTCCCTGTTTCTCTATGTTGTAATCCACCTGGTCTCGGAACTTTGAAATTATTTAAAGCCATATTTCATGACTCTCTTCCAATGTTTCTGAGGCTTCAACTTCCTCTTAGTCAAGTCTATCCTATCCTTTTGAGTGTGAAGATTTTTCTTTCTCACTGTTGTCGATCATGGAAGCAAAGTAGAGGTTGATTGGTTCTGCCTTCTCTGAGTAAAATTCTCATTATGTCTGCTCATCCAAAGGTTTGAAAAACTCACAATCATGTGTTAAACCTATCCAAGCTTGTTATTTAGTTTATCTAGCATGGGATTCAGAAATCTCTATTATCAAGAATCTATACTCTATCAAACAAACTTGTAACTGGAAAACAGAGTAGGCATCAGGAAAGCTCAGACCTGGCAGTACACTACTGAATGGAACAAGTAGAGTGCTAAGGTAGGTAGGACGATAGCTCACTGAAGTAGGAGTCAAGAGTATGATTTTCATTCTTTCCGTGATGCAAAAAAATCACATCACCTAGCAAGCCTGGGAGTCATCATTCAACAAATTTTAGAATTGACCTGTAGTAGACACTATTATTTGCCTTAGTCAATGCTATTCCCAATTTTCCCAATTCTTTTCTTCTTCTTTTTTTTTTTTTTTTTTTTTTTTTTTTGATGTGGAGTCTTGCTCCATTGCCCAGGCTGGAGCGCAGTGGCATGATCCCTGCTCACTACAACCTCCACCACCTGGGTTCAAGCAATTCTCCTGCCTCAGCCTCCTGGACTAACTGGGACTACAGGTGCATGTCACCACGCCCAACTAATTATTGTATTTTTAGTAGAGACAGGGTTTCACCATGTTGGCCAGGCTGGTCTCAAACTCTTGACCTCAGGTGATCTGTCTGCCTCAGCCTCCCAAAGTGCTGGGATTACAGACATGAACCACCATGCCCAGCCTTCTGTTTTTTCACTGGAGAAGGCTTATAATTTTCTCTTCTGGCCTCCTCTGAATTTAGTAGTGGCTCTACAACACAGTTCTGCCCAAAGGAAGGTAAGAGAAACTCTGTTGGAGTAGTTTTGGAGACTGTTACAAGGTAAACTGAGGCACAATACAACTTTTTTATTTTTTTAAAGTTTATTTGAGGAAACAGTGGTTCATGAATCAGGAATCTCCAAACTAGAAGTGGTTCAGGGGCACTACCAAGGAAGAGAAAGATTTTATAGGAGCAACATGGAAGTAAATCAAGGAAAATATTTGATTGGTTGCAGTTACACAGTTACCTTAGCCTGCTGGAAATTCTCCTGTTATGTAAGTTAGGGAGCAGCTTCTGATTGCTTGACCTTAAATTTGTTTCTTTAATGTAAGTATTTACGAGATAGCACAAATTAAATTTCACCTATGTTTCCAAATCAAGGAAGGTTAAGGTCACTTACGAGGTCACACTGGCTTTGTCTGCTCAGGAATTCTACAAGTCTGGTCTTCATTCTGATTTACTTAAATGAGAAACTTCAACTTTCCTAAAGAAAAGGATCCAACTCCTTTGCTCTTTCTTTCACCTCTTTTCTCCTGCCCTGAATGAGGTCTCCATGTCTGAATTATGATAAACATTTTTTGATAGCTTGTGAATCAAAGTATACAAAGCAACAAGTCATAAGCTGGGATGATGAAGCAGAAATGTTATCTAAGCCCAGTCCCTGATAACATTTCTACAAGATGGGACCAATGTCAGTAGCCAATTACTTCCAGACCCTGTGGGAGACAAATTAGTGCTTTTAGGATTGAGCACTTTTCAGCTAGCTAGTCTGTTGCTTACAACTAAATGTATTCCTCAGTCGCTGTTTCTCAAACTAGGCAGGCCATAAGAATCAGAGTGATTGTTCGAAATCTCAGTTTCTGGGTTTCGTCCTTAGAAATTTCATTACTGTAGATTTGGGATGAGAGCCAGCATCTATATATTTCATGAGTATTCCAGGTGATCTTTAGGTCAATGTTTCCCAAACTTACCTGATCAAAATGCATTTGGTAAACAAAATATGTCGATTACCTAGAAATTTGTCTTTATTTTCCACTTGGTGTTTGTCAATGCAGCCCTCAGGTAAACCAGTAAAAATAGCTAGCTGAGAAAATTTCGCAGGTGCTTCTCATTACTTTCCCTCCTCTGATGCGTGGGTTCCTGCCACCTTGACTCACTCTCCTATAACCATTCATCATCTTTCCCACTTTTTTTTAAACCCACAGTCTTTTTCTTGCCTGCTGGAATTCTCGCTTTCCCTGGAATATTCACCTCTCATGTGTCACTTTCTCACTTTACAACTCCCCTTCAATCCTTCTGTTCCTCTTTATTCTATGATTGACTCTCCCTAAGAAGCCATTTGCAATCCCCTATTATGAAGAATTTCCTATAAAAATAAATTATATTGTGCTTTGTTTGGGAGATAAACTTGATGGGGTAAACAGCTGCACACAGCAGCTCTGTGCAAACAAGTTTAAAGCAAAATCCAACCAGCTGCTCAGCATGAACCCTCTGAGAGCTGAGATCAGTTGTTGTACTACCCAACAGTTGTCCTAGAGAAAGCCAGGCTTGCTGGGAGAGAAATGAAAGAACAGTATCACCAGGTGATCACGGCAGGGGTAGCAAAATATGTACTGTCCAAAAAAGGATGTTTTAATGATCATCCTTCTTTACTCACATTGGCATATTTCATCAGGAGCAAACCAAAATGACTTTAGGAACTGTATAGTTTAAAGATGGACATTGACATCAATATTGCTAACACATATCTGTGCAAACATATCCTGCTTTTTGTAATAAAATAACAGAGGTTGGTGGTAGAAATTAAAATTTTCTCCCACTTGGGAGGTTGAAGACGTACATTTCTGATAAAACATCTTCTGCATTTTTTTGAAGACTGTAGAGATTTAATTTTCTTTCTGTAAATGTTTTTTTTTAAGGTTAAGTTAATCTGTATTTGATGAAAAAGACTATAGATAAGATTGGTTTATATCTGAATCATTTTCTAGCCTAATTACTTTTTGACACTTTGACCCCTTCCATGTATACTTAAGTGGGAAAGAATTTCTGCTTCCAAATGCAGCCCATCTGATAGTTATATATTTGAACAGTTTACTTATACAGAGTTATAATAAGCATCGTTGTATCTTTTACCAGGCTTCTTGTGGTCACACAGAATAAGTGAACCATTGTCAACTGTTTGAACAAGCTAATCTTTATACCACAATACACCCCAAGTCTTCCTTATACTAAGCTAAACTTTGCTTATTTCTTTAATAAAATCTCCCAGGTCATGAATTCAATTTCTTCCACCACACATCACTGGAATAAGTTCTAGTTTTAAAATTTAGGGCTCAAGATTATGTAAAGTATACAAATCAAATTCTGATAAAGAAAGAATAAAGTGGGATTATAATTATTGTTTAAAATGGTATATGAATTAATCCCAACCTATGTTGATTTATTATTTTGAGGATGCTTCATAATCTTTTTCACTTATATTTAGCACTTTAAACTATTTTTATAATAAGTGTTTTTTACCCCATTATTATATATCCCTGTATCAAGAGCTCTATTCCTAGACTTGTGTAGCTGGATATTGGCTCAAACTTTTAAACATTATCATTAGAATGGTTAAATTTTACATTATTATATTCAGCATGTATGTACAGATTTCTATGAACCCTGATACTGCTATCCAATAGTCTTTCTAGTATTTCAGCTTCAAGCTGTCAAGAAATTAAAGAATGATGGTTTTTCATCAATTTCTCCATTAAATTTTCAGCCCTCTATTAAATTAGGGTCATTGTTATAAAGATGCATATCATAAGTCACTTTACCTTCTTCTTGTCCCATCCCATTCATTCTGCACAGGACTCCAAGATTGCTTTCATAAGGATAGTTTAACCACATCTCTGGTTTTCACTGGTTAAGGGACAAGTACTACATCAGGAACACATTTGTTTCTGGTAAGACCACTATGGGAGTATTATTTGTTATGCTACACAAAGCCTCCATATTACGTTTGTTTCTTTCAAATTGTTCTCTGAGTTGAAGTCCATGAAAAGCTGAAGAAAATAAAACTTTTCCTTTTTTATCATAAAATGAGAGCTATATATGACATAGAATATCCTTACTTTGCCTCATTGCTGGGATGTTCAGAATAAGTTTATAGCAATTACTATAACTTTTATTTGCATGAATATTTGATAGTATTTTCCTCTTATATCACTTTTTACTATTTCGCTTTTTTCTATTAGTTGTATGTTAGATTTTAAACTATATAAATATCTGAATAAAATGAATTAGTTTGCATATTCATATAGCTGTAAAATGAAAGAGTATTAAGTACAGAATTTTCTTTTCTGTTTCTACAATAATCTGGTGAGTATTATTTGTTATGTGTTATCATTGTGCTATTTTTGACCTATTAGCATTGTTTAGATAGCCATAGTTAGCTGGTTAGTAACCAATGGATATTTAATGCAATGTAGTCTACACTGTTTTTTAAATAAAATGTTTATATTCACAATCTCTATTTCTTCATCTCATTCACATTCCTCAAATTTCTCTCTCTTTGAGAGATTTGAACTTCTCTTTCCTAATAGTTTTACTTAGCTACATTTTTCAAGATCACCAATGACACTCATGTGACTTAATCTAATAGTTACTTCTCAGTTCACATCCCTCCTACCTTCTCTTAGAACATACAAGCTATTTTCTTAAATAGTATGCAATGTTGGTTTCCTTTGCCTACCTTGTGTTTTTTCCTCCAACTTCACCTGTCTGATCTCTACTGCAATTTAAATCTTAGCTTATTATATCCTAAATACACCATTCGTTTTTTAAGTGAATAATAATACCTGTTTTATTCCCTTCGTTATTTTTTTGTTGATTACTCTATTAAATTATGCATTTCATGACACCAGAAGCTTGCTTGTGTTATTTAATTCTGTATTCTCAGTACCCCAAACAGCTCCTGGCAGAGAGCTGATGCTCAATAAATATATGCTAAGTGAATTAATGTAGCTGAGTTTTGACTTCACCAAAAAATGTCAAGTGAACCTTACATAAGACATATAATATTTACATATTGCTTACTTTTTCTACGTAGCCAAAAAAAAAAAAGGAATAAGAGTTTCCAATTATCCAGTTATGAAGATGAATGTACAGAGTCAAATAAAACAACTCAGTTAAAAATGATGTTGCTGCTTTCAGCCTCAATATGTAGTTGGGTTAATATAGTTGAATAACATTTTACAGCTTCCAAAATGATTTCCTATGTGTAAACTCATTTGAATCTAGTATTAACATGGTAAAATATCCAGAGTGATATTATGACTTTGATTTTTTTATATGAAAAACAAAAAACAATGGTTGGAAAAGTTATTTGTCAATAATATCCATCGTCTAAACCTGCCTTTTGTATATTTGCACAATAATGTCAGGAAAATCCAGAAATCTGCATTTTAAATGCAGTCCTAGTGTTAAACTAGCTATGTAACTTTGATTAGTCAACACTGTTTGGTGTGCTTCAATTGTATTATTTATAAAATTGGAACTAAAAGGTCATCCCCACCAACATTTTTAAAAGTATGAGCTCATTTGTCATACAAAAAAATTAATGTGAAATCTCTTTGACAAACACTAAAAAGCTACAGAATCACATTCTTTTAGACATGGAAGAAACCTAGAAATCAATATATGAAGTTCTTTATCATAAAAGAAAACCAAGGTCTGGAATAGTTAGATGGGTTGCAGAGGGTCATGGAGTACTTTGGTGAGGCAAGTCCCCTCTCCTGGACTCTAGACTCTTGGGACTGGCCTCTTCCAACTTTGTCATTCTGCTCTTTATTTAAACATACATCTAATGTCTCATTAACATGGTAGTCACATTCCTTTTACTTCAAGGATAGATATTGCTCAATGTTTTGAATAATAATATTTTGAAATAATAATACTATGTGAGAACAGAGCTTTCCAGGCTGATAATCCTAACATCTCAAGTTCTAGGTCATATTTGCCCTATAACACAAGTTCAGTATTCCTCAAATTAATAACTTCTTACCATGTTAGTAGAGCTGCAGTGAATTTGGACATGTCAAAAAGTCAATATCAAATAAAATTAAGCTATCATTATGTTAAAGAATTAAAATTATAATATAAGATGCCATTAATACATATAACAAAAGGAAGAAATAGGAACACAAAAACTTGATTTGAAATGTCACATATTGGGGAATGTATGTCTTTTAACTGATTTAAAGCCTGTTTTTTAAAAAATAAAATCCTTCAGACAAATTAAATTTTCTCAAAGGAACAATTAGCTAATTGGGCAAAGAACACTTGAGCAAAGAACAATTTAATTGAGCAAAGAACAATTCGTTAATTGGGCAGCCCCCAGAGTAGGTTCAGAGTGACTCTGGGGATGCCACATGGTCGAATAACATTTGTGGACAGAAATTTTAAAAATGACATACGGAAAACAAATGTGAGGTACAGAAACAGCTAGATTTGTTACAATTAAGTATTTGCCTCATTTGAACATGGTTTAAATTGTTGACTGCCTGTGATTGATCAAAACTCTGTGATTGATACACGATATGTGCATTAGTCTGTTTTCATGCTGTTGATAAAGAAGTACCTGAGACTGGGAAATTTACAAAAGAAAAAGGTTTTAACTGGACTTACGGTTCCACGTGGCTGGGGAAGTTTCACAATCATTGTGGAAGGCAAGGGCAAACAAGTTATATCTTACATTTACATAGATGGCATCAGGCAAAAAGAGAACTTGTACAGAGAAATTCCTCTATTTAAAACCATCAAATCTCATGACACTTATTCATTATCACAAAAACAGCACAGGAAAGACTTTTTGCATGATTCAATTATCTTCCACCAGGTTCCTCACAAAACACATGAGAATTCAAGATGAGATCTGAGTGAAGACACAGTCAAACCATATCATTTTGCCCCTGGCCCCTCTCAAATCTCATGTCCTCACATTTCATAACCAATCATGCCTTCCCAGCAGTCCTCCAAAGTCTTAACTCATTTCAGCATTAACCTAAAAGGTCACATTCACAGTAGAAAGTGTCATCCAAAACAAGGCAAGTGCCTTCCACTATGAGCCTGCAAAATCAAAAGCAGGTTAGTTACTTCCTAGATACAATGGTGGGTACAGGCATTGGGTAAATACAGCCATTTCAAATGGGAAAAATTGGCTGGAATTAAGTGGCTACAGGCCCCAGGCAAGTCCGAAATCCAGCAGGGCAGTCAAATCTTAAAGTTCCAAAATAATCTCCTTGGACTCACTCCATGTCTCATATCCAGGTCATGATGATGTGAGAGGTGGGTTTCCATGGTCTTGGACAGCTCCACTCCTGTGGCTTTGCAGGGTACAGCCTCCCTCCCAGCTGCTTTCACAGACTGGCACTGAGTATTTGCGGCTTTTCCAGTCATGCAGTGCAAGCTGTCAGTTGATCTACGGTTCTGGGGTCTGGAGGATGGTGGCCTTCTTCTCACAGCTCCACTAGGCAGTGCCCCAGTAGAGACTCTGTGTGGGGACTCTGACCCCACATTTTGCTTCAGCACTGTCTTACCAGAGGTTCTTTATGACAACCCCAGCCTGAGAGAGCCCCACCCTGCAGCAAACTTCTTCCTGGACATCCAGACATTTCCATACATCTTCTGAGTTCTAGGCAGAGTTTCCCAAACTCTAATTCTTGACTTCTGGGTACTGGCAGGATCCAACACCAAGTGGAAGCTGCCAAGACTTGAGGCTTGCACCCTCTGAAGTCATGGTCCATGCTCTATCTTGGCCCCTTTCAGCCACAACTAGAGAGGCTGGGACACAGGGCACACACAGCATGGGGACCCTGGGCATGGCTCATGAAACCACTTTTTCCTCTTAGAACTCCTGGTCTGTGATGGGAAGGGTGCTGTGAATACCTCTGACATGCCTTAGAGACATTTTCCCCATTGTCTTGGGAATTAACATTTGGCTCTTCATTATTTAGGCAAATTTCTGCAGCTGGATTGAATTTCTCCTCAGAAAATGGGACTTTCTTTTCTATTGCACTGCCATAC
Source organism: Ateles fusciceps (assembly GCA_036589455.1). NCBI lineage: Eukaryota > Metazoa > Chordata > Mammalia > Primates > Atelidae > Ateles > Ateles fusciceps. Next base: position 3,220,355 of record JAZHEH010002924.1, on the reverse strand, counting down.
TACAAATTTTCCAAACTTTCATGCTCTGCTTCCCTTATAAGATTGAATGCCTTTAATAGCACTCAAGTCAACTCTTGAATGTTTTGCTGCTTAGAAATTTCTTCTACCAGATACCGTAAATTCTCTCTCTCAAGTTCCACAAATCTCCAGGGCAGGGGCAAAGTTCCACCAGTCTCTTTGCTAAAACATAACAAGAGTCACTTTGCTCCAGCTCCCAACAAGTTCCTCATCTCTATCTGAGACCACCTTTGCCTGTATTTCATTGTCCATATTATCATCAGCATTTTGATCAAAGCCATTCAACAAGTCTCTAGAAACTTCCAAACATTCGACATTTTCCTGTCTTCTTCTGAGCCCTCCAAACTGTTCCAACATCTGCTTGTTACCCCATTCCAAGGCTGCTTCAACATTTTTGGGTATCTTTTCAGTAGTGCCCTACTCCCAGTAACAATATACTCTATTAGTCCATTTTCACGCTGTTGATGAGATTGGGCAATTTACAAAAGGAAGAGGTTTAGTTGGACTGACAGTTCCACATGGCTGGGGAAGCCTCACAATCATGGTGGAAAGCAAGGGGAAGCAAGTCACATCTTACATGGATGGCAGCAGGCAAAGAGAGATTGTGCAAGGGAACTCTTGTTTTTAAAACCATCAGATCTCATGAGTCTTATTCACTGTCATGAGAACAGCACAGGAAAGACCCACCACCATGATTCAATTACCTCCCACCAGGTCCTTCTCACATGTGGGAATTCAAGATGAGATTTGTTGGGGGACATAGCCAAATCATATCAACGAAGTTACAATCTGATTACATATGCAGTTAGGTTGCAGTTCATTATGTATGAAGAAATTTTTGGTCAAACTTAAAATATGTAAGGAGGCAGCTTTAGGCTAAACTTAATTTAACAAACTAAACCTCAAGTAAGCTAATAGGTTGGTTTAATAAGTTAGTTTTAAGTTCCTCTGCTTCCCAGAAAAAAAGGCTCTTTTCTTCCTCAGGATTAAACCTGACTCCTAAAATATAAATCACAAACTTTTGTTTTCCATCAAATTTCCCCCCTCCAAATCGTGTGGCCTTAAATTGTTGTTATTACTTTGTTAAAACAAACAAACAAACAAAGCAACAATCATTCACTGTTACTTATTAGAAGATTTATTATTTATTACTCTCAATTAGAATTATAATTTTTGTAATAGACATGTGCCAGCAGAAAGGGGATGAGCTTGTGGTGGCTTCAGACTCTTATTTCCCTACTCGTACTATTATTTTCTTTTCATTTACTGAAAGCCACAAAGGGTTCCAGTATTCAGTTCCTGGAATGCAGCACAAAAGGGAAACTCAGAAGCTGCTGATTGGAGGGGATGCCAGTCTCTCAAACCACAGAAATGTGAGCCAAGTGTGTGGTTTCTGCAGAATTGGAAGCCTGTTATGCACAATAAGCCTTCATCTCTCATCCAGTTGTTGGTATAAATGTGTGATGCAGGCGATTATTTGATAAAGAGCAATGCAGGGGGAAGGGGAATTACAAGGTCGACTCTTAGCTATAGGAATTCTCATATCTAAGAGTGTCCTAAGAAGGCTTAAGATGAAAATAGTTAAGAAGAGCAAAGAAAAAAAAAAGAAGAAGAAGAGCAAAGAATAAAGGGACTTGGAAAGAGTAAGGTTCTGTTCTCTACCTCTAAGTTTTCCCTTCTAAGTCTCTTTAGAGAATTTTCCTGGATACAAGGATAGGGAAGATAGGCTATCTTAGGTATTTAGAAAGATGATGTCCAAACTGCTGTGTATGTATGAATGTGCTTTAAAAATTCCATGGGAAAAATTCATATCTACTGATTTCCTTGGGGCCCAAGAGACCCTAGGAATGAACATCTGTAACTGTTCAGACATGACGTGAACATATTTGGGAGATAAGAGAGGATCACTAGAAGCCAGGTTGTCCTTGAAAGGAAAAACAAAATGCAAACAACAAAAAAACGACACAATGGATGAAGAGAAAAACTCAAAGCCACAAGTGATAAGAGCCTGGTGGACCAGACTTAGCAACAGCTTTTAGGTATGGGAGGGTAGTGGTTCCCAGTGGAACTTTGAAGTTGTATTTGGACCCTCCCCAACCCAGATGCCAGTCACTCAAATACACTGAGAAAGAAAAAAAAAACAGAGATAAATTGACGAAGTGACTTAACAAAGGTGAAGCTGGCAACAAAGCAATGTGTGAGAAAGGTGAAGTGTTTTTTCATCACAAGAAATGAGAAGTGAGTGCCATATATGCAAAAAAGGTTCTGTTGGCTCTTTAGGGGAAGGTAATGGAGAACTGATGCCCCCAAAAACTGTGGATGCTAAGAGGAGATTGAAACAATCTTTGCAAAATTATGATAGGAAAATTAACCTGACATAGTTGACTCTATCTTGCTTCTGACCTCAACCTGTCCTTGGTCATTTCTGGGTATAAGTCAACCTAACTTTGGGAAGACCTTAGTTTATAGTTTAATTTGAAAGCAAGGATGGTAATAGTCTCTCCCTAAAACTAATCTCCTCCTTGCTCAGGGACTGAAAAATGCCTTTATAAGACTAATGGAAAGCCAAAATAGGATGATGAGAGGGACCTGAACTCTACTAAAATTTAGGTGTTGTTCTATAATCCCTTACTACTCAGGAGTCATGTGGCCAGAGGCCACAAGATTTGTGACTTCTGCAATTGCTCCTATAGAGGACATCACTATTGTAGAATCTAAGATAGGTTTTTGAGGTGTTTTTCAGACTAACCCCACTGGTACTTGTGACTCACGACTCATCTGTTCCTGTGGCCCCACGTAGAGGCAAACTCATCTTATGAGGACTGTTTCCACAGGCCTGTTATGACATCTCCAAACAATCAGCTGTACCCATTCCCTAACCCCCTGCCCACCAAATTGTCCATAAAAAGTAACCTCCAAGTCTTTGGGTAAGCTGATTTGAGGATAACTCTAGTTCTCCCACAAGGGCCAGCCTCACGTCAACTAAACTCTTTCTGTATTGCAATACTGTGGTCTCAGTGAATTGATTTTGTCTGTGCTGCAGGCAGTAAGAACCCATGAGGTGATTACAAGATCAGCATTGCTATGTTAACAGCTCAGAGGAGCAAGTAACAAGGGGACATTGACCAAAAGGCAAAAAACAAAAGTCTTATTCAAAAGTAAGAAGGCAAGGATGAAAGCAGCAGAGGAAATGGATGTGCCTGGTTGTGTTAAAGTGTCAGATGCAGTCAGAGAATTAGTGCTAAGGTTACCTCAAAGGCGTGGCAGGCCAGGGAGGGAGTAATAGCTGCTGGAGTGGACAATATCATGGCAGTGAGATTTAGCCTACCTACCTGGCCTTCCCTGCCTGTGCCTTTGTGGCTCTGAGAAAGTATATAGCAAGAGGAAGTTGTTGAGCTCTAGCATTTGCTGGCTAAGAATGTGGATCCGGTCACTGAAGGGTCAGTTATTAAGATGGACTTATCTATGATCCGAATACACACTCTTTCCCAGATATGCAAATTTACTTTCCTAGAGTTAGCCTGGCAGTACTGTTTGCTCTATCTAGATTATTTCATGACTCTTTCTCTGCATCTTATGCAGAAAAAAATTTATTAGCAGACTATGATATAATTTTACATTCCAAGAAAACTAAATTAGTCATATAATTTTGTCATCTGTTCCTCTTACTAATGAGTCAAAACTTTCTAGGAATGATCATCTTCAAGTAGAAGCCCAGGTGGTTTCCAGGAGATGGCATTGAAACACTCCAGACATCAGGTCATGTTTATTTTGGAGAAGTATTGGCAGTTTATTCCTCTGGGGAAGGTGCCTGGAGGGAAACTTTTATATTCATTCTCTCTCCCTTGGGTAGAATGTTCAGAAATCAGAAATTAAAGTATCCCATGAACTCTTTAATACCGTCTTTGGCAGTTTAATAAAGAGAGTTCCCTCTTGTATGAGTAGACCTTCATTAGAGGACAGTGAAGCAGGGGCACACAGGAGAAGAGCACTCAGTTACATTTACATTTCAGCTGGAGAGAACTAGTAGCTCAGGACCATAAAGGTAACAGTCATAATTAAAGTAGGACTTATGAGCCATTCATCCTGTGTCTGGAAATATTACTGTAAGGACGACTGGTCGGAATATGCTCAAATTTCACAAACAGAAGTAAGGCTAAATATTAAGGAATCTTGAACAAATGAAGTACCATTTTTGCTTTTCACAAATGTACACTTCTTAACTATCTAAAGCACTTGTTGCCATAATATAGTTAAGCTTATTTATTATATTATAACTGTTACATTTATCTTACAATGTGGATTAATTGCACATGTAATTCATTCTCTTTAGGAATCAAAGTCCTGTCTAACACAGACATGCACACACTATGCACATGATACACAATTTTTCAGGTATGCTAAACACTATGTTCCTGATGTACAAAGAAGATAAAGACTAACCCTCAGAGTTTAAAGTATAGTGGAGACAATAGAAAGATGATAGCCAATAAAATTAATCCAGTACCATGCTAACATAAACAAGTAAGAGATGGATATGTGATTCAATAAGGAGACTATGGGACGCGATGAGAGCACATACGAGAGGCGCCTACCTTGGATAGACACTCAAAGAAGACATCCTGATAGAGATGATATGAGGGCCTGAGGTATGAGTAGAAGTTATTCAAGTGAGGATTTGGAGGAGGAATATTCCACAAAGGGAATCATCATGTGTGATGGCTCAGCAACAGGAAAGAACATTGTCTATTATAAGAACTTAGAGAAATACATTGTTGCTGGATTGTAGACAGCAGGTGAGGAAAGGAGGAGGAAAAGATGATTTTGGATAGAAAAGTCAGTGGAAGGGCAATTGATGTTATATAAATCCTTTTGAAGCCAGACGAAGTGGCTTTTGGGTGTAATCTCAGCACCTTGGGAGGCCTAGGCAGGAGGATTGCTTGAGCCCAGGAGTTCATGACCAGCTGGGACGACATGCAAGATCCTGTCCCTACAAAACATTAAAAAGTTAACCGGACATGGTGGTGGTACATACCTGTGGTCCCGGGTACTCAGGAGACCAAGATGGAAGGATAGATCACCTGAGCCCAAGAGGTTGAGGCTGCAGTGAGTTGTGTTCATGCCACTGCACTGCAACCTGGGTGGCAAAGTGAGACCCTGTCTCAAAACACACACACACACACACACACACACACACACACACACACAGCCCTTTTGAAGATGTTAAGGAGCCTGGACTTTGTCTTAGTGTTTAGTGAACGAGTTATTTAGCCATGCTGTGTCTCTGTTTCCTCAATTCTAAAATGGATCAAAGCATTCAAATGTCATGCCTTCATATGACTATTCTAAGATTTGCTTTCAGGTCCTCTGCCATCAAATGCACTGGGACTTTGTGCTTCACACTGTAACTCTTTGTACTTATGAAAAAACTGCATTATACATGATTTTTCCCTCAATATCCCTAGTATATGAAATGTAGATCCACCTGTATTTTTTCTTTTGTCTAAAAGAACAATGATTAGAATATTTAGTTTAGAGAGGAAAGGCTTAGGGGAAATATAACTTTTTCAAATATGTGAAATCCTGTCATTTTAAGATATAATGAGATTTTACTGCCCCAGAGGGCATAAGTAGGATACATAGATCAAATTTACAAGTAAGTAGATTTCAGCTTAACTGAAGTTTTGAATAATTTGTAATATCCTCAAGTGCAATAGGCTACTTTAAAGATAATGAACTTCCCATCATGGAAGTGTTCAAATAGAGGGTAGATGACCATTTGGCAAATATGTAATAGAGTAAAGGGAACATGGATTTAGATGACTCTTATGATAGACAGTGGAGTTACTTTCATGAGTAAAAATGTCTCAAATAATTTGCCTACACATAATTCAAAGTAAGTGGGTGAAAATTACTTAAATGTCTCTATCCCCATGTCCACCACCCAAAGACATATTTAGGTCACAACCAACTTAACGAAGGTACCCAGAAAGTACCATTCAGAGTTTACCTTGAGAAAGTGAAGTAATAGACTATTATCAAATGGTGGTCCAACCTCAACCAGAAAGTTGCATAATGCTAGAATTACTGATGGTAAAATGGTACCAATTTGTACTAGAACCAGGGGGTGACAGATAAGCCATAAACAATTAGAAAAAGATGGACTTATGAAGCAGGCAGGCAATAGCAAGCTATGCAGTACAATTCCAAACAGCCCAATTAAAGGCTGAGGAGAAGCCTGGGTTCCTGATATCTTAGATTTTTATCATATTCAGTATGTATTTAAGATCATTCTTAGTGTAGCAGAAAGTTTAATCTAAATGCTAGAGCAGAATAAATTGAAAACTAAGAAACAGAGGTTATAATACTCATATAATGTTGGTTCTTTCTACATCTTCTACCACTTCCCCTGAAGCTGAAAAAATAAAGGACAGAGAAACACAAAGAAAAAAGAGAAAGGAAGAAACATGTGGGCATAATCCCATGGGTTGGGAAGGGATGGAGACCACTCTAGCTGCCTGAAGCATTTGAACCACAGGAAGGCTATTAGAGGTGAATGGCAAAATTTCCAGGTAGGCCTGACTTTCTTGAGTTGGCCTGATCACTGGTTTAATCATCTTTTGGGGATCTAATTTCATCATGGGGCATTAATAGTCAGACAATGCTTCTATCATCTAGTGCTCATGAGGCCTTCTTTCCTGCCATGTTAGCATTTTGGTCTCCAATATTGACAGATGGTTCCTCTTATTTCTACAGATTGTTTCCTCTAGTGTACAAAGCACAAATTATAATAAAATAATAGCAACAAAACTGGTTGTTTAAGCAAAATCTTTCTATGGTTTGGGGTGGGAGGAAGTGTTGAACAAAGATCAAAGTAAAAGATAATTTTTTTCCTGCTTAAATGCTCCTACACTTGATTTTTTTAGTTTCATTGCTTAAATGGTCCAGCTCTACTTCAGTTGCTGCTTTTGCATGTGCATAAGCTTCCCCTATGCCCCTAAAAGTTTGTATTCCTTGGGTTGGTTTATAAGGGTTTCAGTCCATATGACAGATATGTCCCTAGTTGAATAATCTCAACATTCAGAAAGTTCAGTAACAGAAACTTTTGGCATTGGAAGATTACTCTGGTGTTTAGGAATGCCTGAACAATAATACCACTTTACACATGGTGTTTTCAACTTTTAAAATTGAGTTCTTAAAACGTATTGTCTCATTGCTGAAAAACACAATTATTGGCTCTTTTTAAAACTAAAATCCTATGATTTTGGATTTTGGTGGTAACAGAAGATTGAAAGTCTAGAAGTTCACACCCATTATTGATGAGAGGATGATGTGAAGATATCAAAACGTAACCATTATAGGGGCTAAGGGAAAACTTCCCCTTTGCCTTCTGATGGTTTGCTAAAAACTGTACTCACAAAAGGCAGATTAAAACAAGAAAAAGAATAAACATTTATTAATGTGTACACAGGGAGAATCACAGACTGACCTGTTACCTGTTACATTAAGCCTGTTACTCCTGGAAGGCTTCCCCCATCCTTTGAGTTGTCCTATCCTTCTAGATTAACCCAATGTAAAACTTCATGTATTATTAATATATTATGCCTCCTTAAAATATATAAAAGCAAGTTGTACCCCTCCAACCTTGGTTGGGCATGTGTCATCAGAGCCTCCTGAGGCAGTATCATGGGCACATCCTTAACCTTGACAAAATAAACTTTCTAAACTGATTGAGAGTCGTTTCAGATATTTTGGTTTCACAATGTAAAAAAAGCTACAAGAAAGTATAGGTTCCACAATTTTTATATTAGCTCACGATCCATTTTAAATAAATCCTGATGAATGGATATTGTTTTAGTGATGTGAGTTACCGGAAGAGACTAGATCATTTGGAGTTGACACCTTCCAGAGGTGACTATGGAAAGAACTGGATCCACTTCCACAACCATCCATTTCCATTTTTTTCCTGGCCTTCCTTGTCTGAGCTGTGAGGCACTTCCCCGATGGCCTGCTTTCTTTGATTCTGCTCAAGTACAATGTTTATTAACTTTCTGCTTCTTATTGGTAACTATTGTGGCGTTAAGACTTTCCGCCACGACTTATTCTCAGTATTGTAGAAAATCCAGAAAACATACTTGCTAGGAGTAATGGAGAAGGTATGGCAGAATAACCCACCAGCACTGCCAACATTATCATTCACTCTGTTGTGCTCAAATGTTATCTGTCTCACTTTCAAAATAAGAATTCTGTCTGTGTTCAATGGTTTAAAACTGAAAGTGACTTAAAATTGATCTTCAGGTGTTTGAGAATTGTCTGGCAGAAATATTTTACCTCTCTCCTGAACTGGAGAGCAATTATCCTGCAGCATGGGTGCTTTGGTCAGACACACAGTGCAGGGTCCATCAGACTTTTTTTTTTCTTTTTCCATTCTGTCAGATCATTCAATAATTTCTCTTAGATTGGGTTCCAAGTTTTTTGACTGATTGTCAATGTGTTCCAATCTGTTTAGTTTTTTGTACCATTTTAAAATCTCTGAGAAGAGAAGAAGTAACAGGTTGGAGGGAGGGCTAGAGAAGAATGTAGCCCTAGGGGAGGACAGAAGCTTGAGAGAGAGATAAAGAAGCTGAGGTTTAATCACAAAGGTATTTCTCAGCACCATGAAAAATCTAAGGACAAGTCAATAGAACGACTATGGAGGAAACACAAATATGAGATCGGTCAAGAAGAAGGAACACTGGTTTTTACACCCATATTATTTATTGAATAGATCTCAGTATCTTTGATAGGTTGGCTATTAGGAAGACTTTACTGATTGTGCTTCTTTTGTATCCCTGTGTTTGAGTGTTAATCTGATATATTCCCACTGCCTTGGATATTCAAGATGTCATAGGGGCACCAAAAGATTGCCTGAAATGAGGAAAAACAAACACACTATAAAATACAACAGTCATAATGCAGGTAAATATACTTCGCTTTCCTGCTGTGCTAAGTTAAGCCACACAGAAGTATTTTAGAGCAGCATATTTATAACTTATTTTACTATTTTAAAAGCTCTTTCAATTTGTTCCTCAAAGGCAACACAATCGTAGAATTATTTAGATTTCTTTTTACATTTTTTTCTTCAGTTTAGATGATTACTAATTAGGTATTTTCTTTGCAGTGCAGCAGAACCTAGCTGACAAAATTGTATATGGAAATATATGTGAATACATAAGAGCTGAGGGTTTCTGTTAAATATTCATAGACTTTTATATGAGAAATCCAGTTTCAATATTTGGGTAAGTATTTCAGTTCAGAAAATTCATTTTTGTAATAGCTGATTAAGACTTTTTTGTTGTTATTTTCAGTTATAGGTGATTTAAAGTTTGTAGAGGAGAAAAAATCTTTTCCCCTTTTCTTCTAGGTTCTCAGCTAGGACATGTACAACAAAAAGATAGATTCACAAGAGAAAAACAGAGAAGTTTGTTTCCATGTATATCTCATATATACATGGGAGAAACCCAGGGAATGAGTAACCCAAAGAGGTGGCTTAGAACACAGGCTTAAGTATCACCTTCAGGTAAAAAGGAGGAAGGCAGCAAATCACACTGCCATGTGTGTACCTATGCAACAATCTTCCATGTTCTTCACATGTACCCCCAAACCTAAAATGCAATAAAAAAATTAAAAAAAAAAAAAAAAAACAAAGAGAAAGAGTATGAGGAGGCCACTTAAGAGCAGGTTACCAGGAAAAGTCTGGCACACAAGAGTAAGTTTTGTTAGGCACACTTAAGCTGCTGCTTTCTCCATTGATAAACATCTTGTGAATTATAATCATCCTCTTTCTGGTAGAGAGAAAGACACTCTTACAAACGAAGATTTATTTTACAAATGTAAATTTCTTTTACAAAGTGTTATTTATGCTGTTTTCAGAGCTTCTCCTATGTCTGCTGTTTCTCAAAATAATCAGCTCGAAATAATCTGTGTCCCAAAAAGGAATAGTTGGGGTGGCATATTCTGGTTTCCTACAAGTTCCAGCAAAAGAAAGCACTGTCTAAATGCCAGGAAGAGGGATAGAAAGAGAAGACTAGCCTTTATTTTGTTACCTTATGTAAATATATGTACTTATTCTGCTCTGATCAGTTTCACTGACTGAGATGAACTGTAATCCCTTTAAAGGACGGGAGAGCAGGTTGCAAACATCATTTTGCTCAAAGAGACCAAAAACTAGAGGAGACAAAACGTTCTCCACAACGTTTCCTCTTCTAGTCAAACCTGTCTGGTTTCTGAGAGAGGCGACCAGCTGCATATAAAGTCTTCCCTGTAATCCATCTCCATATATATATATATATATATATAGAGAGAGAGAGAGAGAGAGAGAGAGAGAGAGAAATCTCTGCTCTGTCACCCAGGTTGGAGTGCAGTGGCGTGAACATGACTCGCTGCAGCCTCAACCTCCCAGAATTGAATGATCCTCCCACCTCAGCCTCCCAAGTTGCTGGGATTACAAGCACATGCCTGCCATGCCCAGCTAACTTTTTGTTTTGTAGAGATGGGATCTTCCCTGGTTGCCTAAGGTGATCTCAAACCCCTGGGCTTAAGCAGTTCTCCTGCCTCAGACTTCCAAAGTGTGAGATTATGGGACAGGATTTTTTCTCAATCACTTTGAAAGCTGGAGACCTCTGACTAGTGAAGCCTTGCCTGGGCCTTACTCAGCCATGCTACCTGCTGCAGAAGATGGCCTGCCCACTCAGCCTACCTGGGCCAAGTCTGGCTTGCATATTCATTCCCAAATTCTTGTCCTGTACCCAAGAATAATGAGAATACTCTGACAAATGAAGAGTGAGCAAGGCAAGGAGTTTTACTGAGTGATGAAAACAGCTTTCAGTGGAGAGGAGATGTGAAGGCAAGAGAGTCCCCCTCAATGTGGTTGAGTCCAGGGCTTGTATAGGCCCAGAATAGAGGAGGAGCAGGCTGTAGATAGTATTGGAAAGGAATATTCAATTGGTTAAAAGGCAACATTCAGAAAGAATCAATCAGGAAAGGGAGGGCAAATAAGAACAGAAGTTTTCACTCTGGGTCATGGGTTTCATCTGGGACCAGCAGTCAGGTCTTTCAGCCTTCAGGCTGTTTTCTTTGGCTTGAATGTGGGATTTCACCAGGGACCCTCCCCTCTCTGCCTAGGCATTTTGCTGCCACTTGTCACTCTCAGTTATAGGTGTGAGTCACCCGTGCCCAACCCATTTCCATATTTTAAAACTGACATTGCTTTAATATAAGGTACAGTGCTCTCTCACACCATCTCATAGCCCACTCTAAGTTTCTCATAGCTTCTATTTCCTCCTGATAGCTTCTGTTCAGTAGAGTTAGAAAGTGCCTGGTCTGCCTATTCTGGAAAAGCATCTTTTGTGTTCCTTTTTTTTTTTTTTTTTTGTCATGCTTTATTACTCAGGCTAGAGTACAGTGGTGTGAACATGGCTGTCTGTAGTCTTTACCTCCTGGGCTCAAGCAATTCTCCTACCTCTGTCTTCTGAGTAGCTGGGACCACAGATATGCCCTACAATGCCTGTCTAATTTTTAAAATTATTTGTAGAGGTAACTGGGGAGGTAGGGAGGTCTCCTGTGTTGCTCAGGCTGGTCTTGAACTCCTGGGCCAAACAATCCTCCTGTCTCAGTCTCCAAAATTTCTGGGATTCAGGTATGAACTACCATGCCCAGTACCTTTGGTCTCGAAGATCACTAGAGAGTTACCAGTCATAACATTAAAGTCACATCAAATTAACATTATTGAGAGCAATAAAGATAACATTTTTATGTCAAAATAAAAGTAATATTCAAAATACATGTGCATTTGGAAAGAAAAAATAGCAATTTGTCGTATATACAGAAGATAAAGTTGTATAAAAAATAAGTTATTTTGCTTTATAAAACATTCTACTTTGCCCCCCCAAATTTTATACTTACAAATTGAAAATATTAATAATCAATTTCTTTTACTTGTTATTCACAATATACTCATTTGTTGAAGCAAATTTTCACTCAGAGAAAATGTGTTGTTTGGAGAAATTAACCAACTTACTAAATATTCTCCTCCACATAGGTAAAATTTATATGCCTTTGCCCTCTGTTTAAGTTTTCTTAAGGCATTATTTTTAATAGATGTTTATATTTTACATAGAATGATATACAGCTTTTAATGTCATGAGAGGCAGCAAATGAAATTTAAAATATAGTGCTGTGGCCAGAGTTGTAACAGCCTGATGGGTTCGTTTCTCCCACTGCCCAGAAAAGCCAATGCACTGAGAACATCATGTTTTGTTGGAAAGAAAGAATTTAAAAATTTCAGGGCCAGCCAAGCATAAGGACAGAAGACATTTCTCAAATCCACCTCTCTTAGAGCTCAGGGGCCAGGGTTTTTAAGGATAATTTGGCAGCCAGAGGTCTAAGCAATGGGTGCTACTGATTGGTTGGGGATGAAATTACAGGAGTGTTCAAAATGTCTTCATACACTGATTCAGGTTCTGACAGAGGGGTCACCAGTTGAGTCAGCTCCTTGGTAAGAGCCATGGGTTCCAGTGACATCAGTTGGTTGCCAGAATGCAGATGTCTGAAAAATATGTTGAAGTTCAATCTTAGGTTTTGACAATAGTGGGTTTATCTATAGGAGCAATTGGGAAAGCGATACATCCTGTATCTCTGGCTGCAAGTTTTGAGCAGTAAGGGATTACAGAAAGCAAGCCAAGAAACAATGGCTGAGGGTCATTTAACTTAAACAATGGCTGAGGGTCATTTAACTTACATTTAAGCAGAATTCAGGCCCCTCCCATAATCTCTACCTTGTGGTCTTGTATTAATCTTATGAGACTGTTTCAGTCCCCAAGCAAAGAAGTTAGTTTGGGGGTGGACTGTTATCATCTTTGTTTTTAAGGTTAACAAAGGCAATTAGCTTCTGAGGTAAGAAGCAAGATGGAGCCAGCTGTGTCAGATTTCTCTCACTGTCATAATTTTTGTAAAGGTGGTTTCAAAATGTCTGGATTCAAATCACAGGTTCATAACTTTCCATTTATGTGACCTTGGGCAAATTTGCAAATTTGCATAAATTTGCACTTCATGTACATAAAGTGGTTAGAACAGTGCCATCAAGGAAAATTACTTGATGTTTCTGGGCTACAGTTCTATATGTAAAATTGGGATAAGAGCACACAGGTCAAGCATCCCTAATACAGAAATCCAAAATATGAAATGCTTCAAAATCTGAAAGTGTTTGAGTGCTCACATAATTCTACAAGTGGAAAATTCCACACCTGATCCTATGTGATGAATTACAAACTAAACACAGTCAAAATTTGATGTGCAAAGTTATTTAAAATATTCTATAAATTAAATTCATCTATAAATTAACTTCAGACTATGTGGATAAGGTGCATATAAAACATAAATGAATTTTGTTTTAGAATTCGGGCCCATCCCCCAAGATGGTATAATGTACATGCAAATATTCCAAAATCTGAAAAAAATCCACATTGTGAAGCTTTTCTGGCTCCAAGCATTGTGGACAAAGAATACTTCACCTTCAATTACTGTTTTGATTAAATATTTTCATGCATGTTAGAAGAAAAATCTTTGCCCTCTCTTTTCCTGGTTTCTCTGAGGCCCTGCAAATTAAGCAGACAAAAGACAGATTAACAGCAGAAAAACCAACGGAAGTTTATTAACATTAGCAGCACACATGCACATGGGAGAAACTCAGGGATGAGGAACTCAGAGAGATGGTTAGAGCTTGGGCTTGCATAGCATCTTAAAAAAGGGACAATAAATTTGTAGAAAAGTGAAAAGACAAAGGAAAAGCATTAAGCTTTTAGAGGTGGAAAACTGTAGAAATGTAAATATGTAAGGGAAATTAATGAAATATAAGGGTTATCTTAGTAGGCCTTGTTTGTGCAGGTCTATCACAGGGCCATCTCATGTCTGGTGATAAGATTGTTTATCCCTTTCCTGGAGGGGCATGGGAAGTTGAGGGGGAAACATCACCTCCATAAAGGGAATGAATTTTATGTTCTATTTTCAGGTAGACAAAGGTGGGCAAAAAGCTCATCCTGTGTCTGCTTTTTCTTAATTGCCTTCAGCTCAAAATTATCTGTATGCTAGAGTGGCATATTTCAGAGTGACATACTTTGAACACCTTCATGTACATAAAGTGGTTATGTAACCAGTGGAGCTCACCCAGCTCCCAGTTCCAAAGAGGTTCTTGGCCTCTCTAACCTCAAAGAATGGGCAAGGGGCCCAGGAGGTGCGGTGAGTTTGCTGTTGGAGTAAATATCATGGACCCAAAGAGTTTTGCAAAGAGCAATTTATTAGACAGAGAGAGAGCAAGAGAGAGACAGCTCCCATGCTGTTGTGGGAGGGGAATCTAGAGAGGGATATCCATTCACCTAAGGAGCAGCTGAAGTTTTAACCCTTGAGTTATTCCCTCCCCATTTATGTTCTCATCCAATGAGAGGAGTACTTTCAACCTTCCTCTGGAATGATTGATCTTTGACTCTGATACCGGAGTGGCTACTTGGTCCACAGCCCTGAGTTACAGAGCTCCCAGAGCTTTCCACTGGATTTTTGAGACAAAGGAGTCCCACCTGGCTTTCCCTACCTAGCCTGCATGTGGGAAACTCAGACAAAGAACTTTACATTTGAAATCCCTCTGTTTTCCAGATGGAGTTGCAGCCAGGAAACTCCTGTCTTTGAAAGGATTCCCCTCATGGACCTGGGAAGAGAAGTCCCTCAGTTAGAACAGTACCTGGCTTATTATAAGCATTCAATAAATGTTGAATGCTAAATAATGAATTATAGCATTCAACTATTGTTTTATGTTTATTTTTATTCGTTTTTTTTGAGATAGAGCCTGGCTTTGTTGTCCAGACAAGAATACAGTGGCATGATGACAGCTCACTGCAGCCTCAGGATCCTATGCTTAAGCATAGCAATCCTCTGGTCTCAGTCTCTCAAACTGCTGAGATTATAGGCATGAGCCACCATGCTCAGCCTATTGTTGTATATTTTTTAAAAAGCCATTGGTAGTGCAATGGCTCACACCTGTAATCCCAGCACTTTGGGAGGCTGAAGCAGGAGGACGACTTGTGCCCAACATTTGAGGCTACAGCAAGCTATGAGCATGCCACTGCATAGACCCTCTCTCAAAACAAAAATAAATAAATACAAATTAAAAATCATTGCTGAATGGCAAGTCTGAATGTGACCTATAACAATCTTTAATGTGTAATGATAAAACTAGAGAAATGGTGTATAACCCAAAAATCTGCTCTTTAGATAAACAGGACTGGAATTATATCCTGGGAGTCAGGGTATATAACATATTATCAAGATATGAAGATATTTCTAGATCTTCAAACTTGACACTGGTAATTTATTTTTCCCCCTACTTCCCCCACTTCACCTTGAACTGATTAAGTTTTTTTCCCCCCCACTTTGGATTATTTTATCCAATTTTTTAATCCAAGGACAGTTTTGATCTAATTCCCAGAGTGGTATGGAAGAGTCATGTAGGTTGGAAATTGATATTGACAACCTGCCCAAATGATTACTGTAAATCCAGAGGAGCAACTAATTTTCAATTTCTCAAACCTCCAAATGCTAGCTGGCTGAGGGTTATCAAGTAAAAACAAGAAAGAAACAAACAAACAAAATGAAAAAAAAGGAAGAAGGGAAAAACAGAAAAAGTCTTTATTAGTTAGCAAGCAAGTAGAGAACCCTTGGGAGACTAAAAGTATGTATTACTTGATGAAAGCTTCCCTGTACTAGTTAAACTTATTGGGTCTTCCTTAAAAGGGAAACTATGCAAGATTGAAATAGAACATATGAATGATAACCATAGGGAATGGGGGTGAATGTTTTTCACATTTTTACCCAAACTACAAAACAATGTGACTCATACATGCTCAGCCATGGCATGAGATACCTTCCCTATAGATGTGAAATAATTATGCTAAAAATAGAAAAATGTCTTTGAATTTTTAAGTTGGAAATAATCTAGATTACATAAGAAAACTTCTTTATTTTACACAGGAGGAAATTGAGGCCTTTTAAAACAATGCCACTGCAAATTTGGGGAGAATCTAGATCTCTACAATCTAGCTCACTTTTCAGTCCCTTCGCATTAGGTAAGCAAATTACATGCACTTTCTTCCCTGTCTGAGTTTTGCAAGTGGGCACTCCTTAATTCATTGTCAGCTCTATTAAGCTGGGCTAACTTCCTAGGGCTAAACATATAACCATTTTTCATTTCTTGGCAATCTGTTCTATTAAATTTGCATATTTAAATATGCAGCATTTATGTCTGATCTCTAAAAGAAAACTCACTAAATTCCTGGTAGGATTATTGTCTCTCTTTGGCTGGGGACAGAGATTTGAATAACAGCTGAGAGAGAAAGCAGAAGTTAGGCAGTGCTTTCATAAATGAAATTAGCAAATTTCTACAATTTAAAGGTTCTATTTGTAATTCTAAAAACCTTTTCTCTTTCTCCTTGCTTAGCTTCAGGCGGGGAATAAAAGTGTTGGGGGAAATGTTTTCTTTTCTTTCTCTTAATGGGTGAGACATAACTAAATGCTGAATTTACAAAATACTTTGCTGGTTCTGGATTGCATGCATATACACAAGAGGAATATCATGGCTTGGATCTTAACTGAGTAATATCTGCAAAGTCACTTTGCTGTATATATAAAAAATCTACATTGTTTAACTTGACAGTCTTCTCAAATGATATCCACAAGTATTTAGCATTAAAAAGCTCAGTTTAGAATTTGAATTGTTAATGCGGACTTTTCAATTCAAGGTTCTACAATCCGAAACAAGCTTGAAAAGGAAAAACAAAAAAGAATAAGGAGAACAGTAGCTTTAGTTCCCACTTGGTTAAGTTGCTTGCTGGCAACCTAAGGAATCCTCACTCTGTGTGACTTCTACCATGCTTGGGGGTGGAATAGCCTAAAGAAAATATTAATGTTACTGTTATCTGAGCTGAACACACACACACACCCACACTTTATTAAGCAAAATCTCAACAATCTTCTTAAAACCCAGTTTTAAGAAAAGAGAAACTGTCAGAGGTGTTTGGACCAAAGTAACTCCATCTTAAATAGGAGCTTTCTTCAGTTTAGGAATAATTAACACTGCTGCAAGAGACAGCCAGTTCCCCTAGCCGTAGAATGCCTAAGGGGAGAGCAGAAAGCACCTGCTGGGAATTGGCATAAACAATGTGAAACTGCCTTGGATTCATTGTTCAACTCTTTTCACTGACAGCAAGGAGCAGTAAGCCTTCAACAAGTTGCACTGGACATCCCTATCAGTGCCACCTGTGGACCAGTGGAGGCTCAGGCGCCATCTCCCCCAACACAGCCTCGCCACTCCCCTGTACCCCATATACCTACACCTAGATAACGCCATTCCCCCCAGTAACTCTACTTTCTCAAGGCCCACCCACAAAAGAAAGGCTCAGATCACATTTTATTTCCCTCAAGCATCCTTCCATGAGAACTCTATACAGAAGTGATTTCCTTCCCCAATTCCTACATAAAGCCCAAACTGTTTCTCCTGCTTATGTAGGACCACTCAGTTTGTCTCATGATAGAATAAACTTGTACATGTCATCTCGCCTAGACCATAAGCTTCTGAAGGAGAAAGTGTTACTCATTTATGGGAATGTCCAACACAAGGCTTTTTGCTTATTCCGCAAATATTTCTTAAGCTGTTCAGGTGAACTGGCCCCTGCCTCTACCTCCAATTACATCTTATACTGGTCTTCCTTTCACCCACATGGGATTGACCCGGCTACCCATGTTCCAGTCCCAGGGCTTTCGTACAGGACTCTCTTTCTGTCTTGGACTCTACAGACTAATTCCTATTCATTTATCCCCCTCAGTTTAACCATGCGTTCTCTAGATACTGTCTTTCTTAAACATCCTTATGTTACTCTCGAAGAAGTATTATGGAGAGAATAAAACCACTTCCTCCACACACACACACACACAACACACACACACACAAAATTCTCTATTTACTTTGAAACACTGTCTTTTCTACCTCTAATAAAATAGTTACACATTGACAGAAATTTGCAAATAAATGTATAGGGAGGTTCTATAGACCCTTTCCTCCAGACTCTTTCAGTATTAACATCTTATAGCAAAATACCCAAATCATGAAATCAGCATTGGTATTGTTCACAGTGCTTATTTACATTTTACCAGTTATACATGTAATCATTTGTATGTTTGTGTGTGTGTGTGGGGGCACCCATGTAGCAACCACTTCCCTTCTCTCCCTAGCCCTTGAGAGCCCCTAATTTATTTTCTATATCTATAATTATTTCATAAATGTTATATGAATAGAATCAAACATTCAAACCATTTGAAACTGGCTTTTCATCTCTACTCAACCTAACTTCCTTGAGACTCATTCAAGTCTCATACTCTGTCTCAGACACTCTCCTATGTTCTGTTTTTGTTCTTATTGTTGCATATATTTTTAATTTGTTCCATTTCATTGCTGAGTAGTATTCCAGGGTATGAATTGCCACAGTTTGTTTAGAAACTTGTGTCATTTTAAATTATTGTTATTCCTCCGCATTACTTTTACTTAGGGCAGTGCTTTAAGTCCAAAACAAGCATACAAAAAGTATTGGTAGAGAAGAAAGAATTACTTACCTATCCTGCTTTGGTGTGACCCTAGAGTAACTATTATCTATAAAGTTTCAAATGCTATAATTTTCCATCCTATGTTTTAGAAAAGTGTGTTAATTTTAGAGGCTTGTATTCCAGAATATATGATTTGATTTTGTTTGAATGTAACAAAAATATCAGATTGATTGCTTTCGTCCTAGTTGACCAGCTAAATCCACTTCCTTGAATGACCAATCTAATTTGGTAGTATGAGTGATGGGTCAAGGTCAAATTATCAGAAATTGATTTGGTCAAGAAAGTCAACAGAGTGATGGATACAAATTAAGTTTTCCAGTTCTTCATACTAGGTTTATAGGACCACAAAATAGGCCTTTAAATTAGATTCATTTTATTAGGTGGGTTTTAGCTCAGAAAACATTTTATATAAAAGGCTGGATAGTAAATATGATCTTTGCAGTTCATGTGGTCTCTGTTATAACTACTCAACTTATCATTGTAGCAGGAAAGCAGTTATAAATATGCAAACAAATATTCATAACCAGATTTGGCCTACAGGCCAAATAGTTATATAGTTTGCTGTCCCTAATATTAGACTATTACAATGTGCACTGTTAACTCCAATGGAAAGTAAAAAGTTATCTCATATAGTTTCCAATGTGATAAATACAGAAATTTTTATGGAGTAAACAGGTATTGACTGTGATATTAGAGATATATGAAATCTCATATCTTGTTACCATATTTACAATTTGTTTTTTATTTTTGCTTTCGTTAACTTACTATTTAATTGGAATGTGAAGATATGACTCAAAGAACAGTTAAAGGTCAAATGATAATGCAGATAACAAGGTTTATAAATATCCAAGGCAGGGAAAGGTCAACTACATTGAATAGACCAAGGGACATTGAAATGAGAACCATAGCTTTGCTCTGGGCCATGAAGGATAAATAATACCTGGACCAGAAGAAAATATATAGCAGCCATTCTAGAGGAATTCTGGGTATAGCTGTGTGTAAATCTTGATACAGTACCCTGCACAAAGTTAGTGAACAAAATTGTGTGTTTTTGTTGTTATAGTATTAATACCATGAATATAATGATTACGGAAGAGTGCAATCCAGTGCAACTAGAGTTGAGTGTATCACAGGATACTTGCTACTCCTATAGAACATAAAACCATGCATTTGATTCTCATTTCTGGTTCCCAGAAGGTATGCTCTTTATTTTGTAGCCATGGCTCACACAGTACACCAAGTTTCTACAATTTATAATATCCTGGTTAGCAGTAAGATCCTGAGAAGAAATCAGTGTAATTTTATTTAATTTAGCATTTCAACCTCATCGTTAGTGATTTCATGAATTTATTGTTAGAGTACCATCCAAATACCTGACCACAAAAATCACATTCTTTCAATGTATCTACTTATATTTTATGTTTTATATTATCACCAATTCATAATCTCCTTAGGTATTTGTTGACTTTTTGCTTACCTTGTTTACTTTCTCCAGCACAAAAGGAGCTTACTGCCTAACAGAAGAAACCCGGACTAGAGACATAGTGAAATAATGATGGAACATTTTTTCTTTTGGTTTGCTGCCTTGATTTCCAGTGCGTTGTTAGGGCTTGAAGAAAATAAGGTCTTTCTCTGACTCCAAGTATTCAAAGCCTGTGTTAATCCCTATTATCAGAACTATGCCTCTGTGTCTGAGATGGGAGAGCAGTAAGGAAGATAAAATTCTTTAGTTGTGGCCCTTTAATTTTCATCCTACACATAAAAATAGAAGGGCTCAGTACTTTTTTTATAGCTCCGTGTCTGTCTCAAAACATTACTCTTTTCAATATACAGTCATCCCTCCATATTCATAGGTTCCGTATCCATGGATTCAATCAACTGTGAATCAAAAATATTAGGAATAAAAACAAGAAAAAATAACAATATAACAATAAAAATAATACAAATAAAAACTCACACAGTATAACAATGATTTACAAAGCAATTACACAGTATTAAGTATTATGCTATTTTATTAGTTCGTTCTCACATTGTTATAAAGAAATACCTGAAATTGGGTAATTTATAAAGAAAAGATCTTTAATCGACTTACATTTCTGCAGATGTACAGGAAGCATGGAAGTATCTGCTTCTGAGGAAGCCTCAGGGAGCATTTACTCATAGTGGAAGGCAAAGTGCAAATAGGCGTCTTACATGGCAGAAGCAGGACCAAAAGAGGCAGTGGGGAGGTGCCATATCCTTAAATAGCCAGATCTCCTGAGAACTCACTATCACAATGACAGCTACATCCATGAGAAACTGCCCCATGAGCCAGTCACCTCCAACCAGGTCCCACCTTCAACATTAGAGATTACAATTTGACATGAGATTTTGACAGGGACAACAGTATCAGTTATCCTGAGATAATTTAGAATATACAGGAGGATGCGCATAGGTCATATGCAAATATTTTGTCATTTTTTATAAGGAACTTGTGTATCTGTGGATTTTGGCATCCACGGCAGTCCTGGACCCAATCCAGCAATGATACTGAGGGACAACTGTATACCTGTATCACCTCCTCTTCTTCTCCTGTTTCTTCTCCTTTGTACTATCACCTCCACCACTATAGAGGATGATCATGGTTAGGAACGTAGGAATAAAAGATGCCATAAGACCTGGTTTATTCTTCCCCTGAACTATTCAGCCCTGGTGAGAGGCAGAACTTACATAAAAAAAAAAGATCTATTACAAAACAAGGTGACTAAGCTAGGTCAAAAGCATATTACAATCAGTATGTCAAAAGGCAAGGGCCTGACTGAATGCTGTAACTGTTGGAATAATTTTATTCTCTTTTTCAACTCTCCGCCATCCCTTGGTCTAGAATGTATTTTCTTTATATGCTGTCAGTTTGATCTTCCTCCAAGAAGACGTTCCTTCTTTCCATCTCTCTTCCCATCTATGCTAGGTACTACTCCTATGTTCTCTTATAGCACAATGGAAAGACCTTCATCAAAATGCTTACCATTCCCTAATGTTTGTCTTCCTGAATAAACAATAATCTTTTTGAAAACAGAAATGGCAATTTATGTCTCATTCTATCCCCAGCACAGTGCTTCAGACTGGAGGCTACTCAATAAAGAGTGATCAAGTAAATGAAGCCTTTGGATGAAGGAGAAGTTTCTTTAAAGTGTGGCTTTGTAAAGAAAGACGAACAATGAATATTTAGCAGGACACTTATACAGAGAAAAGAAGGAAGTTATGCCTGCTGGACAAAGAGAACTGACTACATAAATGGGTAAAAATAACACAGAGTTGTCAGTAAGAACTTTGACTCTCAGATTACTTAGATTTGAGTTCAAATTGCAGCTGACAATTACCATGTGTATGTAATCCAATAGAGGTAACTCAAATAGCAGTGCCTCATAACCTCTATACTGAGAATAAAAATGTCAACCCCATGCCAAATATTAAATATGCTTTTAAAGTGCTAAGTAAAGTATATGATGGAAAAAAATATTTAACCCCTATGAGCAAATAAAAACTTGTTCTAAGCTACATAGGCCGTTCACCATTTTCACGATTGCAACCGTTTTGGGTTGCCTACCCCTAATTTTTACGTGATGCCTCCAGCTTACAACTTCAGAGGGGCCTTCTCAAACTCCTTTAAGAATTACAGTGAATTTTTAGCATTACTAAAGTATCTGCATCACCACACCAAGAAGCTCCATTTGAAGTAAAGATTCTGGAGCACATGGGTCATAGCTAGAGCTCCCAGTGGCACCAGGACAACAGCATTGCCCTTTATAGTAATGAGGAATCAAAGCATGAATATCTTATATTTAAGTTTCTACCAGTTTCAAAGAGCAAAGCCAAATAGTGAGAGACTTGGCGGATGACTGGCCTAAGTAAAAAGGATGAGACAAAGGAGCCAAAATGCAATGTGATCATGCCGATCGGTTCCTTTGGTGCTAGGAGGGGAATGGTGACAGATGCCAGAAAGAGAAGACATTGTTAATTTTCTGTGCCTGAAAGAATGGGAGCCTTAGCCTCCAAACACCTGTGCTCTCCCAGCTTGCCATCAAAACTGATACTGGATGAAATCCCACAGTACACAAAGTGGACTCAGCCAAGGTTTCAGGCTTCCACACACGGTAAACTTGTGTACTTTTCTTCACTTTTGAAAAAAGTACTAAAATATGGACAGATATGTCCAAAGTGCATCTGTCCACCCTCAAAATTATTCAAAATATATAATTACTACAGTAAAAGTCAGGAAACAGAGAATTTAGAGAGTAAAATGACTACTTGATCTGGGTAAAGCTAGCAGGGATGAAGCTGCATGATTTGCTGAGAAAGCAGCCTGCTCTCAGCAAAACCAAAAAGCAACATTCCATGTTGCCTTGGCTCAGGCATGAACAGAAGCCCATGGGTTATCATCAATGCACACGGAACAATGCCCTGGTAACATGGAGTTTCAGAAGTGAGCGCTGCATAAGCTCAGCTCAGGGAAAGGTGGATGAATTCTGAGCAGCATTAATGGAATAAGATACTAAGGGATGGTGAAGTTGAAAATACAGGGATAAGAACCTATATGCATAGGAGAACTGTGAGAAAGCTGAGAACAAATATATGATGTGGCTAAAAAGTATACTATTTTAGGAATGACTAAAAGCTGGAGAAGTCCCCAGAAACTTTGGAATCCTGTTTGCCGCCCCTGGTCACTTACCTGATTCCTCTCTTCCTTGAGATTACACCTATTTCTTATAGGATCCAATAATTTTATTTGGACTACACCTTTTATTTTATTTGGACCACATCTTTTTACCCTCCTTTGTCCTTTTGGATTAGTTTTGGACACTCACTCTCATTTTCTTTTTCTTCAGTCGATATGACATAGAGAGATCTGGAATATGGAAGCGGAGACCACTGGTTTGAGTATTGACTATGACTTGTGTACTGAATTCTCTGAACTTCCATTTCTTTATCTAAACATGAAATACATATAATAATAATACATTCAAATATGTGTCAACCAGATACAACTCTGTCATTTAAAACCCAAAGACACTTAAGCAGGTTAATTCTCTCTATGTTTAAATTACCTCATCTATAATTTTGAAATGATAATATTTTCCAGCTTGTCTCCATTATTGGTTAAGATGAGTAAATAAAATGATGCAAATAGAAGTGTTTTGAAACCTATAACATATACGGATTTGTGCATCTACTTAACACATCGATCTACACTGGTTTTGTGCCTCTATATCTTCAATTGTTTCATTCCTTCCTTAAAAGATTGGGTATTCCCAATACTGATCCCCTTCTTATCTACATGTCAAATCACAGCTCAATGTACACCTTTTTGTTGATGTCTCCCTGAGCAGCCCTGAGCCCAGTCATGGCTTTCAGATGTACTCTTATAAGAGACCATATTATCTTATCAGTTAACTCCAGTTAGTTTTCTGTTTGTTTGTTTTTGTTGTTGTTGTTTTAAATAATGCTTTACCTTCCTTATTTCTTAGCAAAGCTGCTTTCTTTCCCTACATGCGCTTGAGCATGAAGTTCACCGGCCTCTTGATCTAGTGACCATGTGGTTTGTGTAGCAGCTAAAAGAATGCCCAGAACTGGAAAGGCGATTTTCTGTGAGATCCAAGAGGAGACATTCAGTCATTAGGATATGGCTTTTCTGCTTATTACATGCAGTCACGCTTTCCAGTAACTTCTTTGCACAGCCAGAGGAGTCCCCACTGACTTGACACAGAGTCTCCAGAGATTGAGATTATTTTAAAATACCTACATCTTTCATGCTTTTCTACTCTGTCTTTTCTACTAATATCTTGATGGTGGTGAAAGTCCACTTCAGTTTGCCAACTTTTCTGATTATCGTTGCATTTTGTTTTTCCCGGTAACAGACTACATGCCCACACTTGCTTGCTACTTATAGGAAGGGTGACTTACAGGGTGTACACAGATCAGACAGTGGTTGAAAGTGGTCATTTTGATTTGCAGAGTTGCATTCAGATGGAAAAATAAAACTGGACTTGGATAAATACTTCCCTTGGAGAGGCCTACTTTAGGAATAAAAATTCATGTGTTGTCCAGAGATCAGATACTTGACCTTTGATCATTTTTCAAGCTCCTTTCTAAAGGACTCATGACAAATTAGTTGGAGCCTTGGTAGCAGAGGTGGAGTTTGATTGTCCAGGGAGTGCAACTCATTGACTAGCTGACCCAGAACATCATCTTGATTACAGCTGATATAAATTGCCTTCTACTTACATGGAATTCTTTTCAGTTAGATAACTAAATTCTTTCTTTTTTCAAGACCAGTTAGTTAGTGTACACTGGATGTTGTGCCCCAGATTCATGAGCTGGAAGAGAAGCCTGTGTCCTCTGGGAATGTGTCTGTTAGAGGAAAACTAAGCACCCAAGTTTAGTGCCCAAATTACTACTCAGCAGCTGCTCCTACACTGTGCACTCAAGGCAGGATGGCCTAAAGGTCCAGCATACCTGGGACTGTAGTCCTGGTGTAGTTCTCAGTAGTGCCTTCTTTCACTCTCAGAGGTGTCCTGATTCAGGAAATAAATTATGGAGTCATTCCTACACTAGGTGCTTATCAGGAGAGCAGAAGAAACTGTCCATGTCCATGCCCAAACAACAGTCTCCTTTTGTTTATTAATTTGTTTGTTTGCTTGTAGAAAGTGATTATTTAAAGAGAGAGAGAAACAGGAGAAGGAGAGAGAAAGAAACAGCTAACTCTCACACTGAATGAGAGAATCCAGAAAGATGGAATCCAGGAGAGGAAAGCAGCTTCCACACTGAGTGGAAGGGAATAGAGAGAGATGGAGTTTAGGAGGGGGAAGACAGGCTTCCACGAGAGAGTGTGAGAGTGTGGAAGGGGACTCCAGAGGGGAAACAGGAGAGAGAAAGATGGCTTCCATGAAGGGAGTGTTTGTGGAAGGGGACCCAAACATGTAGTCCCCAAACAGCAGTCTCTTTACCTGGTTTCTTTAGGTATGTCCATGCATCATCAGCCTGTGGGTTTACTGAAGCCTGGACTTTACTTATTTCCTTCAGTGATGAAATTTGGTATCAATGGCTAAAAGTAACTCCTTTTGTTAAGAACACATAATGAACCTTACAAATGTGTACAAATTATTGTAAAATAGATTTGTAAATATGGAGAGAGAGCAGAAAAGTTCATGCAAATGTGGTGAAATGTTAACCCTTTGTGGGGTCAGATGGAGAGTATATAAGTATTCATTATATTGGCCTTTTAACTTTTCTGCAGTATTAAAATTCTTCAAAATATAAGAAGTGGGGGGGCAGTTTCCTTGAGATCAGGATGGCCTACTCTGGTCAATAGGCACCAGAGCTTTCCTTAAGTGGCTGACAAATGATGCACTTCACCTCTGGATCATATTCGGTAATATATGCATAATAATATTTACACGGATTGATAGCAGGGACAACACCTCCTGTCTCTTGTTGATTTCTTACAGTTTTGATTTCAGAAGTCATGAATGACAATAAAACTGATTTCTGATGAAAAGCATTTTTGGGAAATTCAACAATGTGTATGTGATCCGTTTTGTTAATATAACCATATTTAAATATGTATTAGCATTGTTTTACTTTCCCAGTTTCTAACTCCTAAATTCCCTAATTTCTATAGGTTTTTACTTATGAAACATAATGTGAAGGTAGTACAATGAAACTTGTGTTTCAAGGGAAGTAGGGGACCTTCTTATAATGCTGTATTGCAAGCAGTTATCCTTATAATGAAAGAGGCAAATAAATTAGTTTTATTCAACCCAAAGAACTTAAATTAGTATTGAAGAGAGTTGAATGTGAGGAACTGAGGCAATGGGTTTGAATATAAATTGAAATTTACTAACACTGCAAAAGAAATGATGTTGGCAATCTTCCAAAATATTTGTTCATAGCAGGTATGATATTAATGAATACATAAATTTGTGTACACTTTACAGTTAGCATTTTATGAAGTGTTACTTGAAGTAATTATCAGTTCAGCACCATACGCCAGTTAATAATATTTAATAACAATAATAATGCTCTGTTCTTTTGCCAAAGATCACAATGAATTATCAAGCAATTCATCATCCTATAACATCTTGGCTGTGTGGAAATATCTTCATGACTTGATTTTGCATATGAAGAAACTGAAATCCAAAGGTATAAGGAAAACTTTTCATTTTTTAGGCGGAGTTTCACTCTTGTTGCCCAGGCTGGAGTGCAATGGTTCAATCTCAGCTCACTGCAACCTCTGCCTCCTGGGTTAAAGCAATTCTGCCTCAGGCTCCTGAGTAGCTGCGACTACAGGTGCCTGCCACACACCTGGCTAATTTTTTGTATTTTTAGTAGAGACGGGGTTTTTCTATATTGCCAGGCTGATCTCGAATTCCTGACCTCAGGTGATCCACCTGCCTCGGCCTCTCAAATTGCTGGGATTGCAGGTGTGAGCCACGGAGCCTGGCCAGAAAATCATTCTTAAAAGTCATTAAAATCTCAAGGACAAATAAAATTTTAAGGAAGTGCAGAGCAATTGCTTTTTGGAGCTCTGGATGAGCCAGAATGCTCATTCTCATTGCTGACTGGAAAACCTCAGTGAATTTGTTTTATTGTAAACTGGATTTATTCCAATTATAGTTGGGTGAGATGAAAAAAGGACAGAAACACTTCAATAATTTGTACATTGAACACTGAATACACATATTTCCCTCCTATCACTTTCAGAAAGGCATTGTTTTTTCCTTGACCTCATGATTTTCCTACCTTTCAAGCATAGATTTGTCCATGAAGATTGTGTGAATGAAACATTTACTTCTGTATTGTTAGTGCAGTTTTTTTTTTTAACATCTATATGGTGGAATAATTGACATACAATGGACTGAACATATTTAAAATGTACAAATTAACTTCTAATGTATCTATACACCTATGAAACCATCAACACAATTAAGATAGCAAATATATCAATCACTCCTGAAAGTTTTATTTTTATTTTATTTTATTTTTATTTTTGGGGATGGAGCCTCACTCTGTTGCCCATGCTGGAGTGCAGTGGCACATATTTGGCTTACTGCAACTCTCTCTCCTGTGTTCAAGCGATTCTCCTGCCTCAACCTCTCCAGTAGCTAGGACTTCAGGTGACTGCAACCACACCTGCCTAATTTTTGAATTTTTAGTATAGATGGGGTTTCACCATGTTGACCAGGCTGGTCTCAAATCCTGACCTCAAGTGGTCTGCCCTTCTTGGCCTCCGAAAATGCTGGGATTACAGGTGTGAACCACTGCATCTGGCCACTCCCAAAATTTTCCTTATGATGCTTCAATGTTTGATAGTCCCTCCCTCCCATCCCTCCATAACTCCCTAACCCCTAGACAACAACTGGTCTGCTTTACATAATTTAGTTTTCATTTTCTAACATTTTAAAGAAATGGAATCTTATAATCTGTATTTTTTGTTGTTCTTGGGTTTCCGTCACTTAGCATTGCTAAGAGTCACCAATGACCAGTGATGATGAGCTCAGACTCTCAAGTAGCTGGGACTACCAACACTTGCCACCAGGCCTGGCTAAGTTTTTATCAGCTCTCACTATGTTGCCCAGGCTGTTCTCAAACACTGGGACTCAAGAGATACTCCCATCTTGGCCTTCCAAAATGCTGGGTCCACTGATTTTTAATTTCATTATTTTTTATTCTGATTTTTATAGTGTTCTATTATTTACTGCTTCTGTTCACTTTGATTTTAATTTGTTCTCCATTTTTTTAGTTTCTAGGTGGACATTTAGGTTATTAACCTGAGATTTTTCTCCTTTTCTGATAGGGGATTAAAGCTATACATTTCCTGTAAGCACTGCTATGGTTGGTTGTATGTTGTAAATTTAGACGAGTGATTTTGTTTTCAATCTAATTTTCCTTGTGATTTCTTCTTTGACTCATTGGCTCTATAGAGGGTGTTGATTAACTTCCACATTTTGTTAATATCTCAAAATTTCTTCATTATTGATTTCTAATTTGATTCCATTGTGGTTGATAAATATACTCTTGTATGATTTCAATCATTTTATACTTATTGAGGTTGTTTTATGGCATAAAATAGTCTATCCTGAAGACTGTTGCATATGCACTTGAGAAGAATACGTATTCTTCTGCTGTCAGGTGGACTGTTCACCAGATATTTGCTTAGTGTTACTCAAGTCTTCTATATATTTATTAATCTGTCTGGTCATCACGGAGAGTCAGTTGTTTGAATTTCAAACTATTATTTTGAATTGTCTTTTTTCAATTCTGTCTATTTTTGATTCAGGTATTTGGGGGTATTATGATTAAAATGTATACGTGTTTTTAACTGTTACATCTTTCTGATGAATTGACGTTTTATCATTATGAAATATGCCTTTACTTCTCTAATAGTGTTTCTTGTATTAAAGTCTATTTTTTATAATGTTAACACAGCCACTTCAGCTGTCATAGAGTTACTGATTTCATGCTTTATCTTTTTAACATCATTTTGCTTTTTATTTATTTATGTCTTTGAATTTAATGTGTGTTGCTTATAGTATATACTAGGGTCTTGTTTCCATCAAATCTGACAATCCTTTCCTTTTATGTGTTGTGCTTGGTTTATTCACTTTTCATGTATTATTTCTACAGTTGGATTTATGCCTGTCATTTTTTAATTTGCTATTTATTTATTTATTGCTATAGAGTCTTGCTCTGTCTCTAAGATTGAAGTGCAGTGGTGTGATCACTGCAGCCTTGACCTCAGAGGCTGCAGTGGTGTGATCACTGCAGCCTTGACCTCAGAGGCACAAGAAATCCTCTTGCCTTAGCCTCATGAGTAGCCTGGACTACAGGTGGCTATCAGGATTCCCTGCCAAATTTTTATTTTTTGTAGAGATGGAGTCTCACTGTGTTGCTCAGGCTGGTCTTAAACTCGCAGGCTCAAGCAATCCTCCTACCTCGGCTTCCCAAAGTGCTGAGATTACAGATGTGAACCACTGCAACCAGCCTCATTTAAAAAATGTTCCACTATTTCTCTTTTGCTATATTTCATGATATATAAATGATTTTTCTAATCTATCATTTTAATTCCTCTGTTGTGTTATTATTTTTTTAGTGAATGCTCCAATAATTACAATATGCATCTCATCTAATCATAATCCATTTAAGAATAGTGCCAACTTAATTCCAGTAAAATATATTTTTATTTACTTACATAGCCTTTTCTTCTTCTCTTTTCTCTGTGCTATTATTATTATTAATTCACCAAATATGTTATAAACCAACACTATGATATTATAATATGTTTACACAATAATATTTTTTAATAAAAGAAATTTTAAAAGTAACACATTTTTCATTAAATTACGTTGGTATAGAATATTATGTTTACTGTTTATGGCTTCCTGCACATTCCTTCTCAAATTGGGGGTACTGTCTAGTGTTATGATCCTTCAGCCTGCAGAGTTTCCATTAATATTTCCTTTAAGTCATGCCTGCTAGCTACAAGTTACCCCAGTCTTTGTTTATCTGAGGATGTCTGTTTTTCATCTTATTTTTAAGTAGCTTTGCTGAATATAGAATATTTGGCTGACATTTTATTCAAATACTTAATTTGTCATTGCATTATTTTCTGGCCTATATTATTTTTGGTATAAAAACAGTCATTAATGATATCGTTGTACATCTGTATATATGTTGTTTTCCAAATATTTGCTTTGTCTGTAGCATTCAACTAAACTATAATGTGTTAAGATTCTTTGAGTTTATCCTATTTGAATTTATTCTACTTGAGGCTTACTGAGGTTTTTTGAGGTATAGAAACGCACACTGAAAGAAGTAAAAAAGCTTGTTGTTTTCTCAGCCATTCTTTCATTGGCTGAACTAGAATACTGACAAAACTTGAGAGATTTGGGAGTGACATAAGTGAATCCTGTCAAAATTGTCATGAACCTGCCAGGTGTTTGCATCATGGCTCAGAAACTATGTAAGCAGTAAACTAGGATAATCATTTCTTATATATTATTATTATTTTTTATCTCTCAGAAATTAATGCCCTCATTGTTCAATGTTCACTGCTCTCAGAGTTATTGTTATCTACATTTTGTTAATATTTTGGGGAGGAGGGCAGGAGGATAAATATGGTGCCTGTTACTCAATTTTGCTGTAACAGAGTTTTCTTTTTTTAATTAATAAACTTTATTTGTGTACTGCCATTTCAGGTTCACAGCAAAATTAAGCAGAAAGTACAAGGAATTTTCATATGCTTGCTGTTCCCATGCAGGACAAACTCCTCCAGTATCAACATTCCACATGACAGTAGTGCATTTGTTACATCCATGATGAGCTTTCATCAACACATCATTATTACAAAACGCCCAGAGTTTACTCCTGGTGTTTCCTCCCTCCCCTCCCTCCACCCTCCCTCCCTCCCTCCCTCCTTCCTTCCTTCCTTCCTCTCTCTCTCTTTCTTTCTTTCTTTTGTTCTTTCTTTTCTTTCTCTCTCTCTGTCTCTCTCTCCTCCCTTCCTCCCTCTCTCTCTCTCTCTCTTTCTTTTTCTTCTTTCTGTCTTATTGCATTAGCTAGTAATTTTGGTATCAAGTCAGTCGAAAAGTACTGGTGAGAGGTAGTATACTTACTCTTTTCCTGATGGTAGTGAGAAAGGTTCAAGTTTCTCATCATTAACTATGACTTTTTAAAAATGTCCTTTACCATATTGAGGATATATCCCTGTATTGCTAGTTTACTGAAAGATGTTTTGTTTTAAGAATGGGTGGTGTTAGATTTTGTCAAATGCTTTTTCCTGCATCTACTGATAAGATCATGTAATTTTCCTTCTTTAACCAGGTGATTACATTAATTGTCAAACATTGAACCGGTCCTAAATACTTCAGATAAATCTCACTTCGTCATAGTGTATAATCCACTTTACACATTATTGAATTTGATTTGCTAATATTTGGTTGAGAATTTTTGCACCTATGTTTTTGAGATATATAGATCTGTAGTTTTGTTTTCTTGGTTTCTCTTACAATGATTTTGTCTGGCTCCAGAATTAGAGCCATGCTGACCTCATAGAATCATTTAGTAAGTACGACCTCTGTTTCTATCTTCTGGGAGAGAATTAACATAATTTCTTCCTTAGCTGATCCTGATGCTTTATTTTTGTGAGGTTATTATTCATTAATTTAAAAATAGATATAGTCCTATTCATATTTTCTATTTTTTCTTGTGTGAGTTTTGGAAGATTAGATCGTTTAAGGAGTTGGTCCTTTCATCAAGGTTATCACAGGTGTAGGCACAGGTTTGTTCATAATCTTCATCTATTTTCCTTTTAATGTCCATGTGATCTGTAGTAATGTCCCCTCTTTCAGTGCTGATATTAGTAATTTGTGTTTTTCTCTTTATGTCTTAGCCACCCTAGTTAGAATTTTATCAGTTTTATCAATTCTTTTGTAAAACTGGCTTTTCATTTAACTGATTTTATAAAATCAGTTTTCTATTTTAAATTCCTTTAATTTTTGCTATATTTTTAAGGATATCTTTCATTCTTCTTACTTTGAATATTATTTACTTTTTTATAGTGTTCTAAAGTGGAAACAGATTATTAGTATTAGATCTTTACTATTTTCTAATACATGTAATCATGTTTGAAATTTCTCTGTAAGTACTGCTTTCACTGTATCCCACAAATTTACATATGTATAAGTTTTTGTCCATGCTTCCGCCTCATAACTCCTATAATCCTTGTTACTCTCTGTTGTTACAATGTTGGATATGTCAGATCTCAGAAGCAGGCCTCAGGAAAAAATCTCTCTGACCTCCTATCCTCCTTTTACTTATCCCCAGGCAGGACTCTAATCTTTCTCTGCCTTTCTGACTGTGGGTCATAAGACCCTTATTCCAGAAAGGGTCCTGCCTCATACCCTGGAGTAAGGAATGCTGATGTCATGAAGTTTCCATAAAAACCCAATAGGACAGGGCTGGGAGAGCTTCTGGATAGCTGAACGCATGGAGGTTCCTGGAGAGTGTGTACCCAGAGAGGGCATGGAAGCTCTGTATCTCTCCCCAGTACCACACCCTATGCATCTTTTTATCTGTATTTTTTGTAATACCCTTTATAATAAACTGACAAACCTAAGTGTTTCCTTGAGTTCTGTGGGCCACTCCAGTAAATTAATCAAACCCAAAGTAGAATCTGTGGGACCCACACTTGAAGCTGGTTGGTCAGAAGTTCCAGAGGCCTGAACTGGTGACTGATGTCTGAGCAGGGTCAGTCTAGGGGACTGAGCCCTCAGCCTTTGGGATCTGATACTGTCTTGAGGAAGATAGTTTCAGAATTGAATTGGAAGGCACCCAACTGATGTCTCCTGCAGAATTGATTGTTTGCTTGCTGGTGGGAGAAATCCCCACAGAAGTCTTCTGTGTTGCTGCTTGTGCTAATAGAAGAGTAGAGGAAAAGCATGGTGTGAGAATTTTTCTGAAACAACATACAAGACTAGAAACTTGAAGTCTTTGCTATTCTTCATATGACTATTATTTTTACCTATGGATTCTCTGCATTTGCATTTTTTTTGGTCATTCCCAAGAACTATGTGGATTATACTCTTTTTCACTAGCATCCATCACCCATCCCAACAGAAATTATTCTGCTCTGGGATGAAAGGAATAATGGATTATTTTTGTGTATACTGAACTACTTACTATACAGTACTGTGAGAAAGGACCAAATTTTCCTATGATTACATTATATATATCTTATTTCTGAAACTCTGTAATTTTCCTATTATGAATTGAGGAATTTATTAATTTAACAATAAATCATTAAGAATGTTATATATATGATGTTCATCTAAATAGACGCTTTGGATATCTCTTCTAACCATAATCTTCTTATGTATATATCTATAATGACAGTATCTGTCATTAAGTACATGTGAAATTAAGTCTGATCAGGAAATTGAAAAATGACAGAACATTGTAATTGGATATGATATACAGTCATACTTTTTAAAAAGTAATAACATACATCATGAGCATGTCTGGTGTAAACTTAAAATAAAACCCTAAGCCTCCCACTAAGTGAACAGATCCCTCTCTTGACAAAGGGAACCCCAGAAAAACCTGAAAACTGAGTTCCCAGCTGTGATGGGAAGGGAGCTTACACATGCTTCATTATACTACTCTCGTTTAGATTTAGATGCAACAAATGATCAACATTAATGTTAAAATAGAAATCACAACTCTGAGAGAATAGATTTATTGTGGCATAAGATACCAAATTATAAACAGGATCTAAGGTAACGCCAGGCAAGGGTTAAGTCACGCACCCCTACACTTAAAGAATAAACTATGTTCTAATTGCCACAAGATTTTTATTTTTCTCTAACAGCTATACAAGCATTGGTCTAAAGATAAACAATATTAAAACAATTACAACTTATCCAGCTCACAGGCACTGACTAATTGAATGCCAGCCATAACTATAGCTTTCACTGGACAAGAGACTGATTCTGTCTCTTTCACTGGACAAGAGACTGATTTCAGTAACTTTCTCCTCATGATAAGAAGACCACTGACCCAACCATGGACTGCTTTTGTCCAGTTTATATAAATTGCATGCTTGCATGCCTCGAGTTCTGAAAAGGCCTTTTGACATATAAAACCTAATTGTAACACATTTAAATGTTAAGCTTCCACCTCAAGGTGAACATGAGTCATATGTTACACACATGTTTGTCCAATAGGCATGTGTCGGGGACAACCTTCATGAATATTCATAGCTACTCCTATAACATGTTGAATATGTATGTTTAGCAAACTTGTTCAGCATTCCTAACTCAAACTCTCCTCCTTCAAAGTGCCTGTTCCTGATTTTTGCTGGAGTATGCTCCTTGCCTATAGTATGGGCGTCTTTTAGGCTGTAACTCTTTGTAATAACTAAAGTTTCCTCTCCTTTTCTAAATGTATACATATTGTGTGGTTTTTTTTAAGGTTGATCCTAGAGATAAACATATTTTATTTGTTTATTGTATTTTGCAACTTAATAAGAATGTCTATGGACATGGATATATTAACATCAGCATAGCATTAAATACATTATTTTGAATACAATTTAGCCAATATAAAATTTGCAAAATTTAATAATAGAATATTTTTAAATCAATTCAATTAGATGTTTTTCCAACATATACCAATTATGAATGACTCCCCATCCTAAATCATCATTTGAAACTTTTATCTGCATTTTGATTTTCTTAATCCAACTGTCTGCTGGGCATATCCACTTTTCCAAATTCATCTTGTTTAAAAGCTAATGGCTTGCCTTCATTCTCAATTTCTTTTCTGCTCCTACTTTGTTATTTGTTAATGGCAATGATATAACTCAATCATTCAACATCAGCACCTCTGATTAATTATGGGCTTATGATTATTCTCCATGTCTGAACTCATAGATCCTAAAATTATTCTCTTCGTTGCTTGGATCTTAGTCTTTAAATGATAGAAACTATAGAGAGGGATATTGTAGTCTGAAGAAGAGTATGGAGCACAGTCCTCAGACACTGGGACATTTTCAGATCTTGAAAATAAAAGATGGGGCTTCATCATGTTGGCCAGGCTGGTCTTGAACTCCTGACCTCAGGTGATAGGCAAAAAAAAAAAAAAATGTTCAGGGCCTAAAGCAGTACTGTCTAAAAGAAATACAATATAAGTCATTCCTAACCTCATGTATAATTTTATTTTTTATTTTTGTTATTTTTTTCAGAGGCAATTTCTGGCTATGTCTGCTAAGCTGAATTGCAGTGGTGCAATCATAGCTCACTGCAGCCTCAAATCCTCAAACTCGTGGGCTCAGGTAATCCTCCCACCTTGGTCTCCCAAAGTGCTGGGACTACAGGTATGAGCCACTGCGCCCAGTTGTGTTGTTTTGAATTCACTAGTAGCCACATTAAAAACAAAATAGAAAATAAACAGGTAAAATTAATTTTAATATATATTTTATTTAACTCAATATATCAAAAATATTTCCACATTTAGTCAGTATATAATTATTAATGAGATATTTTCAATTATTTTCTTTAGAACAGGTCTTTGAATCTGGTGTGTATTTTATACTTACAGAATATCTCAGTTTCCACTGGTCACATTTTAAAAGCCCACTAGCCACATCTGGCTAGTGGCTACTATATGGAACAGTGCAGACCTACAGTTTCTCACCTTCTTGAAATGTAGTAGTCTAAAAGATGGGGTCTATAAAAGCAGAGCCTAGAAACCGAACACCAGAAAGTGTGAAGATGGAGTAACAGATTCAAATTCAGAAGACATGGAATCATCTCATGTCCACATCCACAAAGCAGATAGGATCTGAAAAACACTTAAGCCAAAATGCAGAATCTATATTTCTTCTCTTTAAAGACATCCTCAATTTTGCTTATAATATTACAACCATGCTTCTCAGTCTGGACTCTGGAATCCATTCTTCAACTGTGTGTGTGTGTGTGTGTGTGTGTGTGTGTGTGTGTGTGTAGGTAAATATATGCTCACAGTATTTTCAAAGAAAAAATAGAATCATAGGTGACTTACAGATCTTTAATTTGCTTCTGTCACTTCCTCATAAGTCTTGAATGTCTTTTCATATTATTACATACAAATCTACCTTAACTTTTTTAATGATAGAATTAAATGATATATCTTTTCTCCCAATTCAGACCAATACTTTGTCAATAAGTATTTATATTATTTTGAGGTTTCCACAACAAAATGAGTTGAAACTATATACATTCTTGTTCACACTGGGAATCTTTCATGCAGAGTAAATCATTAAAATGTGAGTTGCTGATTCAAAGAATATGAGCATTTAAGTTTTTGTTAGTCACTGATAAATTGCCTTTCTTAAATAGTTAAAATAGTTTGCACCTCAGCCACATAGAATTATGTGTTCATCTTCTTACACCATGCACAAGTTATCAATCTTTAAACAATTTTGCCAATCTAGTGGCCAAAAATAGTATCACAGTAAAAATTTTTAATTTGTTTTACTATGTCAAAGCATGAACAAGTACTTTTATAATTCTATTAGATATTAACACTCATATTAAAAAATTGTACAGCTTCGTATTAGATTGCTTTTAAAATTATTTCAAAAGTATTTTATGAATATTAATACTCATAAATCTTACAATACTTTATCATAGATTGTCACTTGTCTTTTATTTTTGCTTATGATATATTTTACTGTAAGACATTTAAATTTTATGCATTAAAATACATTAGTCTTTTTTTTTTATGGCTCAGGATTTTGAAACTTGATTGAGATGACTTTTCCTACCCTACGACTCAACGTTTTCTACTATTTTCTCTAATATTTAGAGATTCCTTTATTTAGGTCATTATTCCATTGAGAATTATTGTTTTAAATATGATGTAGAGACTTCATTTTGTTTTTTTAATGTACACCCAATTTTCTTGACACCATTTAAATTGTTTTGTGTTTTTTTTTAGTGATGTATTATATAATCTCAGACTTGTGACATTTTGATTCTTCAGTAAGTTTACATGTTTTCTGCGTGTTACATTTCTCTGTGGTCTCCACAGCTCACACTTAAATTGCACTTGGCTCATAGAAAATAATAAATATTTGCTCACTGACACAATAACCAGTTTGATTAAATTCTGAATATTAATAATAGTAATGCCTGACTTTTACATAGCTTTTTGTCATACACAAAGCATTTACACACGTATATTTAATTCTCATAATATCCATGTGAGTTAAATGGGGCAGGTCTCCACTTTACAAATGAGGAAACCAAGACTCAGGAAATGAAGTGATTTGTTCAAGGTCACACTGCTACTGTGGGATGAGTAATGATCCAGAAAACAATCCCATATCCAGTGCTTCTATTCTTGTTCCCAATCAAACCTGCTCAGAGATCATGCACATTCAGTCATTTATTTTTTTCAACAATTATTAATCGAAGACTAGAACAGAGACTCTTAGTTGTCAATCCAACATTCATCTTTTGCCTCATTATGTTCAGGAATGTATCCATTTCATGACAATGCTCAGAGGAAAGGTGGATACTGATAGAACCATTCACATGATAATCCCATTCCCCCTTCCAGGTGACTGATTAGGAAAGGTATGTCATTATTTTTGATCAATGAGTTGTCTGAGGAAATCTGCTTGGGTTAAGGGGCTCTGAGTCCCTTCCTTCAATCCAAAAAAGAGACACCAGATATGACAGTCCTTGATCTCTCTGCAGCACAGACCAGGACTGAATGTAACACCTGGAGATTCTATAGCCCTCCTGCTGCTGAGCCAAGAGGAAGTCACTATGGAAGAGACCAGACCAAGGGAACTGTGCGGGGGTGCTGTGGCCTATTCACCTCTGAGCTTCTCATGATGCTAAATAAATATCCTAAGGGTCCGTGCCAGTATGGATCCAGGCATTTTATAAATGGTAAGGGAAAATATTCTAACTGATACAAAGGTCCACTGAGTGCACAGAATAGAGAGACTGGAGATGCAGAGATCACTAACAATATGTTTCAAAGACTATGCTTTTCATACAGGGCTGCTGAAGACCAAGACCCTTACTGGAGATGCAAAGATCACTAACAATATATGTTTCAAAGAGTATGCTTTTCACATGGGACTGCTGAAGACCAAGACCCATACTGCAGTGTGCAGCGCCTCCACTCAATCGGAAGTCACTGGAACTTGAGAATATGTGATAACTTTTGTTTTGTTTGATTTTCATCTTCCATGGGACCTGCACCTTATTTAAATTGGAGAAACACAGTTTTGTAATGTGTCCTCTTGAAAGAATTTGTGTTTAGCACACAGGAAAGGCTTTACCTTTACGCATTGTCTGCTAAAGAAGGCTTTCTATCTGTGAAAAAAAGGCTTTCTGGAAGGGTGTAGTGGCTCACACCTGTAATCTCATCATTTTGGGAGGGTGAGGCCGACGGATCACTTGAGCCCAGGAGTTTGAGACTAGCCTGGGCAACATGGTAAAACCTTATCTCTACCAAAAAAATTAAAAATAAAAATAAATAAAAAAATTACATGGGTGTGGTGGTGTGTCTGTGATCCCAGCTACTATAGAGGTTGGCTTGAACCCAGAAGGCAGAGGTTGCAGTGTGCGAAGTTTGTGACATTGCACTCCAGCCTGGGCAACAGAACGAACACCTGTCTGGAACAAACAAACAAAAAAGGCTTTCCAAATTTGGGACCCCACTGAGCTATAAAAGATGGAAGAGTCTGAGAGTCAGAAAAGCTCTTGTTGAAATCACAGCTTTCACTTATCAGCTGTGTGATCTTGGGCCAGTCTCATTGTGTCTCTTAACCTCAATTCTCAACTTAGAAACAAAGAGTAACAGTAACCTTCAAGCATTGCCATAGGATTCAATAAGATACCACATGTAAAGTTTCTGACAGAGCTTCGCCCATGAAAAATACCTGAATTACATTTTTCTCCATTTTAAAAAATTGGACCTGGTCAGTAGTGGCGTACACCACAGTTGAAGTAGAGGACTTGTGACAGGCTCCTAGACTCCAGAGGCCACACATTCTTTGGGTCACCCCCTTGTTTGCCTCTGGGCCCACTGACTGCTTGGTGCTGCTGCAGGGGTGGTGAGGTCCTTCGCTCAATGCTTTTACCCAGGTAAGTCATTTGTACTCCTCCATTTCATATGTTGCAATCCTGATCCCCAATGGTTGTAGTAGGAGATGAGGCCTTTAGTAGGTAATTACGTCATTAGTGCAAAGTCCACACGAAGGGGATAAATGTCCCCCATAAAAGAGACTTCAGAGAGATTTCTCACCCTTCTTTCTACCACATGAGGGTACAAGATGTCTGTCAGTCTACAATCCAGAAGTAGTTCCTTACCAGAGCCTGAGCATGCTGGCACCCTAACCTGAGATTTCAGATTTGTAGTCTCCATAACTGTGAGAAATAAATTTCTATTCTTCACAAACCACCCAGTCTATGGTGCTTGGTTATAGCAGTCTAAACTAGCATGGTTGGTGTACACTTTCTGTTATAGTCGCCCTACGGCACTGAAATCCCTCAGGGAAAAAACCAATGTTCACAGTGCAAATATTTCCCACTGCAAGACCTCCAGAGGTGGGGACTTGTAACAGACACCCAGATCCCAGAGGTTATGCATTCTTGGGGTCACCCCTCTTGGTTGCCTCTGGGCCCACTGACTGCTTGGTGCTGCTCCAGAGATGGTGAGGTTCTTCTCTCAATGCTTTTTTTCGAGGTAAGTCAGCTGAGTTTTCTTGCTGTTGTTGCAAGCCACCTGCATGATGTCCTCTTGCCCCACAGATCTGCCTCCTATTATTACCCTCCTGCTACCCTTTCCCCTGGTAATTGTTGGTGGGTGCCCTCCATCTGCCCTCTCTCCCTGGCTAATTGCCTTCTGATTCTCCCTGCCCTGGTCGCATGCCTGGCTCTGCCCTCCTGTCACCCTTCTTACCTGTTAACCTCTGCTTGATTTGCTGCCTGGACATAGGCAGCCTGCGCCTTCTGCCCTTCATGCTGCCTGCTGCCTGCTAGTTTCCCGCACTGCTCTATCAACCTGCTGCGTGCCTGGGGTCACCTTCCCGCTGCCTGCTCCACCTGTCCCTGAGCTGGTTGATTTTGCCCCCTAAAAAAGCACAGATGGGATCTCTCCAGCTTCCCTCTGATTGTCTAATGGGGAAGTGGGATGCAAATGACTGTGCAAAATAAACGGAAAGGAAGAAAAGCCAAACCAAACTGAACCATACCAAAACAAAGCAAACATAAACACCCAGAAAGGGATTAAGAACCCAGAGTAATTTGGCTAAATAAAGTTATGTCTGCTTCAGAATTCAGAACATAGATATAAGACAAAAAGAAAGAAAACATACTGGGAAATTGATTAAAACAGGCTTCACACTGCATGTAAAATAGCCAAATTTTTCAGATAAGTGCTGGAGAGTAATGATTCTTCTCCCACATCTAACTTTGCAAGTAAGCACTAAGCTTTGGTGATACACAGACCTGTTCAATGGCAATGATTGCCTTTCCCTGAGCGATATAATAACCTGAACTCAAGGGGACCCTTAAAAATGCTGCTGAATATTTGCAATTTATATCTGCCATTTAGCCTTTCATATCTTTTTTAGGTGTTCTATTGGCAATATGAACTCAAAAATTCATTTTGTGGGTTGTTTTTTTCTTTGATATTTTCTAATTGTTTGTTTAAACTGGCACTAAACACTTGCAAATTGGGCACAAGTACAAGTTAATAGAATATTTATTGAGAACTTTACTCCCAAAGACAGAGTTCCATTTAAAGCAGAGAAATTTCTTCTATGCTAAAAATTAATTGTACCAACCAGAATACAATTTTTTTTTTTTGAGACAGGGCCTCCCTCTGCTGCCCATGCTGGAATGCGGTGGAGAGATCACAGCTGACTGCAACCTTAAACTGCTATGATCAAGTGATCTTCCTGCCTTAGCCTCCTGAGCAGCCAAAACTACAGATGCACGCCACCAAAACTGGCTAATTTTTTTTTTTAATTTTTAATTTTTTATTATTATTATACTTTAAGTTCTGGGGTACATGTGTAGAATATGCAGGTTTATTACATAGGTATACACGTGCCATGGTGGTTTGCTGCATCCATTACCCCATCATCTATATTAGGTGTTTCTCCTAATGCTATCCCTCCCCAATCCCCCCTGGACCCTGCTATCCCTGCTCCAGCCTCCCACCCTCTAACAGGCCCTGGTGTGTGATGTTCCCCTCCCTGTGTCCATGTGTTCTCATTGTTCAACTCCCACTTACAAGTGAGAACATGCGGTGTTTGGTTTTCTGTTCTTGTGCCAGTTTGCTGAGAATGATGGTTTCCAGCTTCATCCATGTCCCTACAAAGGACACGAACTCATTCTTTTTTATGGCTGCATGGTATTCCATGGTGTATATGTGTCACATTTTCTTTATTAGGTCTGTCATTGATGGGCATTTGAGTTGGTTTCAAGTCCTTGCTGTTGTGAACAGTGCTGCACTAAACATACATGTGTATATGTCTTTATAATAGAATGATTTATAATTCTTTGGACAAAAACAAAGATATAGACAAAAGGAACAGAACAGAGACCTCAGAAACAATGCCATAAATCTACAATGATCTGATCTTTGACAAAACTGTAAAAAAGGGAATGGGGAAAGGATTCCCTGTTTAATAAATGGTGTTGGGAAAATTGGCCAGCCACATGCAGAAAGCTGAAACTAAATCTCTTCCCTACACCTTATACAAAAATTAACTCCAGATGGATTAAAGATTTAAACATAAGACCTAACACCATAAAAGCCCTAGAAGAAAACCTAGGCAATACCATTCAGAACATTGGCATGGGCAAGGACTTCAGGACTAAAACACCAAAAGCAATGGCAACAAAAACCAAAATAGACAAATGGGATATAATTAACCTTAAGAGCTTCTGCACTGTGGAAGAAACTATCATTAGAGTGAACCAGCAACCAACAGAATGGGAAAACATTTTTGCAATCTACCCATCTGACAAAGGGCTTATATCCAGTATCTACAAAGAACATAAACAAATTTACAAGAAAAAAACAACCCCATCAAAAAGTGGGCAAGGATATGAACAGACACTTTTCAAAAGAAGACATTTATGCAGCCAACAAACACATGAAAAAAAAACCTCATCATCACCGGTCACTAGAGAAATGCAAATCAAAACCACGTTGAGATACCATCTCACGCCAGTTAGAATGGTAATCATTAAAAAATTAGGAGACAACAGATGCTGGACAGGAATTGGAAAAATAGGAATGCTTTTACACTGTTGGTGAGAGTGTAAATTAGTTCAGCCATTGTGGAAGACCCTGTGGCGATTCCTCAAGGATCTAGAAACAGAAACACCATTTGACCTGGCTAATATATATATATTTTTAATTGTAGAGATGAGTTTTGCTATGTTGCTTATGATTGTCTTGAGATCCTGGCTTCAAGTAATCCTCCTGTCTCAAACTCCCAAAATGCTGGGATACATGAACCACCACACATGGCCTTTTGTTTTTATTTTTAAAGTTTTATTTTGTTTTTAAGTGATACATAATAATTGTATTTATGGGATATAGTGTAATGTTTCAGTATGTCGTGTAATGACCAAATCAGGCAATCAGTATGCCTATCATCACAAACATTTGCCATTTCTTTGTGGTGAGAATATTCAGAATTTTTTCCAGCTATTTTGAACTATACAAGATATTATTGTTGACTATAGACACCCTACAGTGCTACAGAACACAGGAACTTATTCCTCCTATTTAACTACAGCTTGTACTCATCAACAAATGTTTCCCCATACTCCCCTCCTGTTACTTTCCAGTCTCTGGTAATCACTATTCTACTGTCTACTTCTATGAGATCAATTTTTTGAGATTCCGCATGTACATGAGATCATGTAGTATTTGTCCATCTTTGCCCGATCTATTTCACGTAACATATTATTCACTAGATTTGTCATGATGTCACAAATGACAGCATTTTATTCTTTTTATGGCTGAATTGTATTTCACTGTGTATATTTAACACATTTTCAAATCTATTTATTCATTGATGGACATTTAGGTTCATTCCATATTGTATTAGGCCATTCTTGCATTGCTATAAAGAAATACTTGAGACTAAGTACTTTATAAAGAAAAGAGGTTTAACTGGCTCACAGTTCCACAGGTTGTATAGGAAGTGTGGTGCTAACATTTGCTCAGCTTCCTGGGACGCCCCAGGAAGCTCACAATCATGGCTGAATGCAAACAGGGAGCAGACACATCATATGGCAAAAACAGAAGCAAGAGAGGGAGGTGGGAGGTGCTACACACTTTTAAATGACCAGATCTCTCAAGAACTCATTCATTATTATGAGGACGTACCAGGAGGATGTTGCTAAGCCATTCATGAGAAATTGGCCCCCATGATCCAATCACCTCCCACTAGGCTGCACTTCCAACATTGGGAATTACAATTGAACATGAGATTTGTGTGTGGACACAGACCCAAACTATATCACATATCTTGGCTATTGTGAATAGTACTGCACTACACATGGAAGAAAATATTCAGAAACTGTGCATCTGCCTATCTGTTAATATCCAGAATACACGAGAAACTCAAACAATTCAATAGCAAAAACTCCCAAATAATACAATTAAAAATGGGCCAAAGATTTGAATGGACATTTTTCAAAAGAAGATATACAAATGGTCAACAGGTGGATGAAAAAAATGTTCAACATCGCTAATCATCAGAGAAATGCAAATAAAAACTACAAGGTACCACTTCACTCCAGTTAGAATGACTACTATTAAGATGACAAAAAATAGCAAATGTGAGGGGAAGGTGAAGAAAGGAAAACTCTTATATTCCATTGGTAGAAATGTAAATTAATACAGTCTTTATAGAAACAGTATGAAAATTCCTCAAAAAATTAGAAAGAGAACTAGAATATGTTCCAATAATCTCATCACTGAGTATGTATCCAAAGAAAATGAAATCAGTGTGTTAAAGAAATATCTGCCCTCCCAAGTTTATCACAGAGCTCTTGTGTATTTGAGTGTGAGGTGCCTCATAGATCATATGTCAGGTCTCTTGAGAGAAGAGGTAGGCATGAACACTCATTTCAGGTGTAGTATGTAAGACTTGTCTATGGTCTTTGTCCTCATAGCTAATGAGTGGTTATTCATTTATAGTCTTCTCAAGCAGGAAAAATTTGAAGATGCACATGCCCACATCCACAAAGATTACACTGTTACTCTCAGTTAGTCCAAAAAATTCTACTCAAATAAAATGTATGTGTTATCTCCAAAAGGAAGTCTTGTCATCTTTCTCCTCAAATTGACAATCAGACCAACCAGATGATTGTTCTATTATTTAGTTCTTAAAATTTCCTTTCCCTTTCTACAATCCTTTGTATGGTAATATTAACAATGACAAGAAATCCTAGATTGGTTTTCCTTGGCCTCAATTTCCCTATTTTTAAACTACAGCAGAGGTCAGGGGAAACCATAAATTTTCTGTGATTCTACTGAGCTTCATGATATGGGAATACTTTTGTATTCCAAAATTCATAAGTCTTAGAATTATCAAATTA
Organism: Ateles fusciceps; assembly: GCA_036589455.1. Taxonomy (NCBI): domain Eukaryota; kingdom Metazoa; phylum Chordata; class Mammalia; order Primates; family Atelidae; genus Ateles; species Ateles fusciceps. Next base: position 3,175,488 of record JAZHEH010002924.1, on the reverse strand, counting down.
GTTCTAAAATATGTTGATGGTCCCCATTGATAATGATAGGTTAGCAACACCTACTTTTGGAAGAATTCCTAGTTCTTATGTACTAACATATGAAGAAATAAGGCTGTAGAAAATCCAACATTTTTTGGGGAAGATAAATATGCATAAAAATTAAGCTCCAGCAATACAGTGAGACATGTAGAATCTATCAAAATAAATAGGAAGTCTGGTGGTTTGCTGCATCCATCCCCCCAAACCACCATGGCATGTGTTTACCTATGTAACAATCCTGCACGAGCTGCCCATGTACCCCAGAATTGAAAGTATAATACATAATAATAGTAATAATAAATAGAAAGTCTGGGGTGAAGAAAACCTTAGCAATATCAAATCCTGTGACTTTATTGAGTGAATGTAGTAACCAAAGAATCAAGAATGCAACTGACTTGCCTAGTGTTAGTGCTAGTATAGAGTTAAGAGCTTTTGTCGTCTAGTTTCAATCCATTGTCTTATCATAATTTCTTTATATAAGATTTTTGCATCACCCACTTTTACTCAGTCCTCAGTATTTGGGCTAGTGATAGTAATTAGCATTGCAATAAATCAAAAAGTGTTGCTGATTTGGCAGATGTGAAAAGGAAAAAAAGTGGAATTTTACTCCTTGGCTTAATTGAATAAATGTGAGATCAAGTCACAGTCCATATCATGTGAGCAATGTGAGTGCTGATGTCTTCAAATTGACCTAAGAATCATTTACTGCCTATCCCCCAACTCACAGTAATTAAGAACATTGCCTCCATTGCTCAACACTATTTCAATTTTCCACCACAGGTATTTTTAATTGTCTTGAGTCTTAAACCAAGGAGGAAAATGAAAATAAAAGAGCTAAGAGCTTTTCAGTGAATGACTGTTCAGAGAAAAAAAGAGAAGAAAAGTGGCACCTATACGCGATACTTTTCAATTCAAATTAGATTTAGAGAATTTTATGTATGTATGTATGTTTTTTTTTTTTTTTTTTTCTTTTTGGACAAGGTCTTGTTCTGTTTTCCAGGCTGGAGTGTAGTGGTGCAATTGACCCACTGCAGCTTCAACAGCCTGGACTAAAGTGATCCTCACACTTCAGCCTCCTGAGCAGCTGAGACTACAGGTGCATGCCATGACACCCAGCTAAGTTTTATGTTTTTTGTAGAAATGGGGTTTTGCCATGTTGCCCAGGCTGGTCTTGAACTCCTGGGCTCCAGCAATCTGTCTGCCTCAGCCTCCCAAACTGCTGGGATAACAAATGTGATCCACTGTGCCAGGCAGATTTAGATAATTTTAAAACTCTTGTGAGAGATTCCTACTCCCATCTAGTACAGAAATCTCCTGTGACCTTCTCCAAATGGTATTTTAGACTTGCTTTGGATATATCTAATGTATAAATCTGATTCTTTCATTAGGAAGGTGTTTTCCCCCTCATTTTTAGTAACTCTTGTTGATAAAAATTGTCTGATTATAACTCACTTTCATGTTTCAGGTATTGGTTCCTAGTTCTACCTTCTAGAGTAGCTGTATTGGAGCCTGGGCCTTGGGGACCTCTCTGAACACTTTAGAATTAAAATAATTTGTATTTCATAATTTTACATGGAAGGACATGGAGAAAGTTAATTTCTGTTTCGACATCCAAAACACATATGATAGTCCAGATTACCTAGGCTGGGACCTTGTAGTACTGTATGCATGCTCCTATGGAAACTTTGCTATAAATGCTGGCTTCATCTTTTGATGCTATTATGGTCTTATAATTAAGGTACATCATTGGCTAAATTGACTTCTGTTGGTTGATCTAGGTACTGAATCATTACTAACAATAAAAGGTATGACACTATTTTCTGTGCAAATGCATTCTGAGCTCTACATATGTGGTTAATCTGGGAGCTATCACAAATCCCTAAGAAGGGAATTGACTAGATTCCAGATTGGCCTGATGTCTGCACAGTAAAGCAGAATTGTTATTTCTAAGGATCTAGTCATTGTATGCACATTTATTAACGCAACCTTAAGATGTATCTATGTTACATTTTAACCTATATTAAAGTAATGGTCAACTATATATTCAGGATTTTTCTTTACATTTCTTTCCTCTAGGCTAATTGAGGCTTCCTTCAAATACAGAGTAATGGGCTGGGCATGGTGAGATGGGAGGATTGCTTAAACCCAGGAGCTGGAGACCAGCCTGGGCAAAATGGTAAAACCTCATCTCTACAAAAAAAACACAAAAGTTAGTCAGGTGTGGCAGTATGCACCTGGAGTCCCAGTTACTCAGGAGGCTGAGGTGGGAGGATCAATTGAGCCTGGAAGGTTGAGACTGCAGTGAGCTGTGATTGTGCCACTGCACTCCAGCCTGGTGGCACAGCAAGACTCTCTCTCAAAAGAAAAAAAAAAAAAAAAGTATTGAATAATCTGTTGGTCACAATTAACATAACTAAAAATACTCATCAAATAAATTTTCCAACATGAAATAACAATAGGGTTAAGTAAAACTCGCTTTCTACATTTGTTCTAAAAAACATAAAAAAACTCTTCCTCTGAACATCTCTTTCTTCTAAGTATGTGATTCCACAAAATAATCTGATAATCTCATAAGGTTATAAATCACTGAACAAATGAGGAAACAAACAAAATAAGCTTTTTACCTGTGATTTTCAACATTTAAAAAAATATTTCAAAGCTAGAAAGTATTTTCTGTTAAGCAGCATAATATTTTCAAAGACACAGAAGAAATCCCACATCTGTTCATTTATTAATAAACATTCATCAAATGTTTATTGAATGTCTGCTATGTATCAATGCCTTGGGTGTTGGCTATATGACAGATAACTAAGCAGAATTCTTTCCTGTCTTCATGGACCTGTCTGACAAAAGAAATTCAATAAAAAGAATACTTGGATAAAATTACAGTGTTTATTGAATTGCAGAGCATTCTAAGAAGGGACTTCATGCAGCAGGAATCAGAAGTATAAAAGTTTAAGGCATACACAGACTTTATAAAAAAAGGACAATTGAGGTGTTAACTTGAGTAAATGCAGCAGAAACAGGCTAGAGATTAAATTCCAATCAATGATTAGGCAGCATACAAATAAGAGTTCCAGTTAATGATTTTTAAAAAGTTATTTTTTCAAAAACAATTTTCTATGGTTTACATAAAAAATGTAGACATAAACTGTACAGTAGACAGGCAGTCTTTATAGGCCTGTCTTGCTCTTTAAAAAGACCTATTTATGTGGCTAGCACCTGTCTGGTAACTGATAACTTTTAGAATTTTTTTTACATCACTAACTGATGTCTGTCTCATACGCATGAGGTACGAAGTCCTACCGTATCACCTCATCTAAACTCTTTGTGCAAACAATGTGATTTATGGTGAACACCTGCTTTCCTTCTGGGAGTGTAAATTTTGGTAATCATGACTGGTGACACAGGCAAAGAGGACCTATGGGATCAGCTCCTAATAAAACCTCTGTACTCTAAAGAACACTGGGAAGAAAGCACTGCACATATTTGGCTGTATTTCATTGCTAGAGGAAGAGTACATTGTGTAACCACCCTTCTCCTCAACGCTGTGAGAGAGAACTTTGGATGCCTGTGTCTGAATGCTGCCTTATGCGTTTTTTCCTCTGCTGATCCTTCTGTGTATCCTTTTGTTGTAATAAAGCACAGCGATGACTACAATTTCCTTGGAGTCTTGTGAGTCACCAAACATGTGGGTGGTCCTGGGGCTCCTTGAAACTAAACAAAAACAGGCAAGTAAAATAGAAACATATACAAAAGTATGACTAAGGAAAAAGACTATAGAGTCAACCTGTCCACCTTTCAATTTAATGTTATTATCAGGCCTTGCTTGGTATTCAGTCTGACTCAGATTTTTGGCAGCAACACCAATAAGAAACGCTTGATTACCTTGCTCACATTTTCAGAAAGGACAAAGCAACTAATTACTTCAAGTGTGACATAGTTTGGATGTGTGTCCCCTCCAAATCTCAAGTTGAAGTGTGATCTCCAATGTTGGAAGTGGACCTAGTGGGAGGTGTTTGGGTCATGGGGACAGATCCCTCATGAGTGGCTTAGTGGCTTGGTGCCTTCTGGCAGCAATACATTACTGCAAGATCTGGTTGTTGAAAAGAATCTGGGACCTCCCCACCTCCCTTTCCCGCTCTCTCTCTCTCACCATGTGACACACTGGCTCCCCTTCACCTTCTGCAATTATTGTAAGCTTCCTGGGTCCCCTATCAAAAGCAGATGCCAGAACTATGGTTCATGTGCAGCTTGCAGAACCATAGTTAAAATAAGCCTCTTTTCTTTATAAATTACCCAGCTTTAACTGATATATTATAGCAATGTAAAACAGACTAACACTGGGTGATAATTTCTTAGCAAGAGAACCCTAAAATCACATTTTTATCATGTGGAAATTGCTATAGGAAGTGTGTACTCTCTTAACACACTTGTTTCTATCAACTTCTGTAACAGTGATCTCTTAACTTGCCTACTAACTTACTGGCAATGCTATTTCTCAGTTGTCTTCTCTATGTCCTTTCTCTCTACAAACACACATTCCTAGCATACAGTTGTCCTGAAAATGGTACCAGCTATAAACTTACCAAAAGATCAATAGAAAGAAACAGTTTATTATGTACAGCTAAGTTTATTAGACTTACTGCAGTAGGCGAAAACACTTAGTAGTATCACAAAATGGAAAAAATTAGGGAGTGGTCATTATCGGATCTCCCTGAGTGATTTTGGGAGTGATCTTGCAAGATGAACTGGCTAGAATTGGGCAGTGATTATGACATAGTAGTTTTAGATTTGGAGGGCCCAGTGAGGTGAGGATCTCAAGTGAGCCTGTACCAGAAGCTGTTTTAGCTGGTTGATGGCCTTATTTTCCAGTAGTAAGTACACTCAATCCTCATTATTCACAGATTCACTATGTATGGATTTGCCTACTCACTAAAATTTATTTGTAAGTCCTAAATCAATGTTTGTGGCACATTCGTGGACATTGCGGACCACATTCTAGACGTATCAGAGTGGGAAAAAATTGCTTTGCCTAACACACATGTTCCCAAATAAGGCTGAACAAGGCAACTCTCCGCCTCTGTTTCAGCTTTCACACTGTAAATAACTGTCCTGTGTGGTCTATTTAATGCCATGTTATTTTGCATTGTGTGTGTGTGTGTGTGTGTGTGTGTGTGTGTGTCAGTGATTTCTCTGTTTAAAATGGGCCTGAGGCATAGTGCTAAAATGCTTTCTAGTGTTCCTAAGCCCCTTAAGGCTGTGATATGCCTGGCGGGGGGGGAAATGTGTGTTATATAAACTTCCTTCAAGCATGAGCTATAGTGCTTTTGGCTATGAATTCACTGTTAGCAAATCAACCGTGTGTGTGTGTGTTTGTGTATAGGCTTGCAGGAACCTAACCCTGCCTTTCTTCTAGGAGCAATGTTTCAATATTCACCAATTCAGTGTTTACGGTAACTTTATGTAACATAATCACTGCCAAGAATGATAATTAATTTATTTTTTACTAAGTTTTCTTAATGCCTAGTCCCAGTATTTAACACAGGGACAGTAAAAGCTGCTGCTTCCAGTTTTCAGTTATGTTTTAAACCATGCTGTTACTTCCCTTTGCCTGTAAGTGCTAGGCAGCGTATGGCTTGGCACGGCCTTTTGTTTGGTCATTTCTTGCAATCAGTAACTTTATTTTTGTCTCCTAGAAAGGTGATTTCAATGGAGTAGGGCTCAGAATGTGTGTCTTGCCATCCCTCAGGAACTGGTTTTTGTGATTAACAATGCATTGAGTGCCACTAAAGATGTCTTCTACCACATGGACCCGTGCTTCAGCAGCAGTATGGAATTCACTCCTGTTCTTTCAGAGATGACCAAACCAGGTCCCAGGTGAACTGCTAATTCTGCAAACTGGATCTTCACCATTCTTTTGAAAAATTTTTATGGGAAAAGTTCAATTGTATCTAAAATTCATTTATATTTTTATTAAAAATTCAACACTACAATTTGCCAATGAGAAAAATAGTTCATAATGTTTAAATATAATTTCAAATCTTAAAATTGTTTCTATAGTGGTAAAACATGACTTGACATTTTTATTTCCAATTGTACAAAGTTTCTCATCAAAGGTGACTATGAATAATTTGAAGACATAATCACTAAAATGCAATTACATGGAACAATTACAACCTAATATAAAAAGTTACATTCACAGAAGCTCAAGCTTCTCAGTATAAAGGTAAAAACATTTTACATGGAAGTTTTACACAAATTAAATATTTAATGTCTTTCTTGATACTTTGTATTTATTGTTTTTAATTTTAGTGGCTGTGCTCTTTCTCTTCTTAGACCCACCCCACCACTCCCCCACTGCTGAGGTCGCTAGTTCCTTCCTATTTGACATGTTGCCTGTTGATGGCTCACAGTTGAGTCTGTCCTTAAAAACTGTCTTTCTCCAAAGGGAGCTGCCTTGGCCAAGCTTATATCCACTTCCCGAAGACCACTTTATATCTAATAACTAGTTGATATGAGAGTTACAAAGTCTTGGCCCTCATGCCACAATTTGGAAAAACTCTGAAGAGCCATTCCAGTTGCCAAGGCCTCTGTTACACCACATCCCAGTTCAACTTCTCCCTCATTCTACAGTCCTAACTTCCTAACAGGTAGTAATCCTAACAGCATGACCCAATATATCTCCCACATGCAAATCTTTGCCTCAAAATCTGTTTTCTAGGGAACTTGTACTACAATTGTATAAATAAAGCAAAAACAGTGAACTTAGTTTTTCTAAGCCCCATGGAACCCCAGTTTACTCAAACTTACCATAATGTCCCCTTCAGATTTTATCATTTTCTATAGGTTGTCATTTTATATAAAAATTCAGAAAACTTTTTTTATAATTTTATGCTTTAATATTTTTAAAAAGGGAAGCTCAATATTCATGAACTCATATTTCTATGAACAAAAAACATCTCTTTCCACCCCATGAAGAAAGTGCTATATGCTATCATGGTGTCTATATTGTGAGGAATCATATGCTTACACTAGTTCCCATTCACAAGCTTTCATACTTGTGACATGCCATACAATCTTTGTAAGTTTCTAAGGGGTCAGCTTGTGGGTCTTCACCTCCAGAGGACCTGGGCACTTCTCCTTTCTAGTCACACAGGTTGGCCAGAGATCTTCCCATAGCTGACACCAAGAATTTCCACTGAGGTTCTTTCTGCCACCCGTCAGGTGGCCTTGTTATACCCCAAATAGGATTTGAGAGGATACACTAAAGTACTATACTTTTAAAGTGCATTTGATATAATTTAATGTATCATGCCAATAAATATTTAACCCTGGAATTATTGATACCAACCAATACCCTTATGGGCACATATTTCAGAAAAGTCATCACAAGCAAAGCCCACACCAGGTGTTAAAAATGGGCTCTAGTGGAGATGTGGACTATGCTTGGAGTGATGGACTCTGGCCCAGGATGTAGAGTAGTCCCTGGAGTTTCCCATTTAGCTGAGGTGCAGTGTGAGTGGATCATGGGGTTCTGAGAGCTCTGCACATCTGTGGCAGGAGCACTTGTTAAAACTTGGTAATGGGGAGAAAAACACTAAGGTGCAGGGCCTACCCAGCACCTGTTACTGCTCAGCGTGTCAGCAGCTGCCTCTACAAGAAAGCACTTTAAAAAGCATTTACCATGTGTTTCGCACATCAGCTTTTAGATAATACCAATCCTCTGGGGACTTTATGGCCAAGAAGACACTCAGGAAATGTCATTCTAAACAAAGGAGAGTCAAAGAAATCTTATTCATTCCTATGATGTTTCAGTACTATCGATATGCTGCTGACTTCTAAATGACTATATGTACCCCAAGTTTTTCCTATGATTTCCAGTCTAGATTTGCATATTTAAATGTTTTTTTGACATCTCCCCTGTATATTTCTCATATGCTTTCCAGATTTGATATGTTCAGACTAGAACTTTTGATTCTTTTCCTGGGACTTGACACCCCATCAACTGCCTAGCCTATCAGTCTTTTCCACAAGAGTGAAAGTCATCACCAGCAGTCATTTGCTAAAACCAGAAATGTGGGACCAAGGTCTCATTCCTCCCTTTCTTTTATGCCTTCCCTCACTAACCTATCAGCAGGCTTTCTCCATAGAAAATGAGAATTTTCCACCCTTCTCTTTTCATTTGGACACCACAGCTCTAGCTGGGACTCTTAGAGCAGCTTCCTCAATGGGCTCCCTTCTTCTATTCATACTCTTCTGACTTTCCTCCATAGAGCAGCAAGGCTGATTTTAAATTGTCAATTCACTTTGACATGTCCCATGCCAAATATCTTAAATTAGCTACTTTTTTGCCTTAGGATAAAAATCGAAACCCTCCCAATGACCTATAAGGCACCCACATCTGGCACCTGCCTGCCTTTCCCACACATCCCCTGCCACTCTACACTGTTCTTCTGCTCCACTGGTGTTCTCCTGGCCCCATGAATACGCTCAGCTCCTTTCCTTCTCCTAAGGTCTTTGCATATGCTTTTCTTTCTGTTTGATGGGCTTCTACCCTATGCCCAGCACATTCATGCTTAGTAAATGATTATCACCCTTGAGGCTCCATTTATCATAAATGCCATTCTTTCCTCATGTGACCTTTGTCCATCATCATCATCTCTAAAAGTATTACTTATTCTCATTCATGTTCACTCTCTTTTAGCCCATTTTCATTTGTCCTTCATAGATGTCATCACAATTTGAAATGATTTCTTTTGTTTATTTTTGTGTTGTCTCTGTGTTCTATTACAAGGTAAGCTCTGTAAGAGAGGACGTTTGTCTGATTACTTATAGCCATATTCCTAGTGTCCAATATAAACCTTGGCACAGAGTTGGCATTCAATAACTATAATGTGGATTAACGAATGATTAATGAAGTGAGAAATGCAGCTCATGCCTATATGATATACTTAATCTGTAGACCCTGGCTTAACTGGCCTGACTTGTAAACTAATCAGGACAAGATACTCTCACACTTTGAAAATGATATTTCTCATATAAAATCACACTAATTTGATACTTTCTTTTAGCAAGAGGCACAAAACCTTTACAGAAAAATACATTTCAAAATATAGAATTTAATAGCACTTCTCAGAAATCAACTGAGCATGATGTTTTCTTATCATTTAAACCTTGGTTGGGATTTGAATTTCAGAGAAGAGATTTAGTAAATAGCAGATATCAACCAAGCAAGGAAAATATATCAGAATATTGAAGAAAAAAAATGGAATGATGAAGTATGGCTATAATTTCCAAGTCAACTGTGTCTTTTGACTGTGATCAGCAAATCAGCTATTTAGGTACGGTCAGTCGATCAACATTATCTATGAATCACTGCTATCTGTAAGTCATTGAGTAAATTACTGAAGATACCAACATGCAGTACAAAAGGCCTCACCTCCAGGAGCTCAAAGTTAAGTAGATGAAATACTCTAATAACCTTTAACCCTCATCAAGGATACTTAGAAAATTCTGCATCTGACCCATAAAATGTGTTCAACCTGATAGTAAGTCAGGATTAAACCTTTCTACATGGGAGACACTACACTCACCTGGACCTGATTTAAATTTTAAAGGTATGAAATTTAAGCAGATGATGTAATGAGATTAGACTCTTGGGGACTTTGTGAGGGTGTCAATGTATTTTGAATATGAGGAGACATGAATCATTAAGAGCCAGAAGGTACACTGCAGCAGACACACTCTCAAGTGATTCCTGCCTCCTGGGGTTCAAGAGCTTGTGTAATCCCCTTGAGAGTGGACAGGATCTGTGATTTGCTTCTAACAAATAGAACATGGCAGAGTGATAGGATGGACATGATTTAATGTATGTGATTACTAGATTTTGTTAGACAAAATTATAATGCCCACCTTGCTAGAGTCTCTCTCATTCTCTCCCTTGCTGGCTTTAAAGCAAGAAACTATGTTGGTGGCCCACTGACAAGGTATGAAAGGTGCTGTCTAGGGTTAGTTAGAGACCATTGCCAACCATTGTGTGGTTGGCAATCAGCAAGAAAGTGAAGCCCTCTGTCCTGAAATAAGAAACCAAATTCTTCCAACAGTCTCATGAGTAAGGATGCTCATCCTTTCACAGTCAAGCCCCAGTTAAAACTGTAGAACTAGACAACACCTGGCTTACAGCATGCGCGATCCTGAAGTAGAGAAACTAGGTAAACCGTCAAGACTCCTGAACCACAGAAACTATGTGTTTGGTTAAGTGTGAGTTGTATTAAGCTGCTTAGTTTGTGGAAATATAGTTCTGAAGTTATAGACACTGACAGAGAATTGGCCTACATTGTTTCTGGATCTTCTGTTATTTTCTCTGATTCCCGAGCCGGGTATATTTGTGTTCAGGTGAGTAACTAAAGTCCTGGCTTCTGCAGGATATCCTCATCACCAAGGTCATAGGAAGCAAAAGTAGACACAATTTTCAGGTCTTCTGATGGGTTCTAGCTATCTTCATAGGGTTCCAAGCTGCTCATAATCTTCAGCATCCATCATTAGACACTAGGACAGCTTTGTCAAGGCTGGTTACCCACAAGTTCCCTCTGATACTTTGTATGGCTGAACCCCAACTAATAGAGTGTGTGCTGGCAAGGAGCTGGCATGGAGTTAGGGGTGGGAAATACAAAATTGATGAAACATGGTTTCTCTTCTTGACAAATAGGCCAGTGGGAAAGACAATTATACAAAATGAAAAAAAAAAAAAATTCAACACAAGATGGTAAGTCAAAATGAATTGCAATATAAGTTGTTTTGTAGCTGTTATGGAGAAATGACTACAGTGCCTTGGAGACCCAGAAAATGATGCTCTTAATTCCTGTGGAAACACAATGAAAGAGTGACAGAAGAGACATAATTTGTGATCCATACATTTCATGAAGTTGATTTCTAGGGTGCTGGGATTGTAGAAAAGTACTTTGTGATGGATTATGTAAGACCTTGTATGCTAAAGTTAGGAGTTATGATATTTTCCTGCTAATCACAATAAACTATTGAAAGGGCTTCAGGAAGTTAACTCTACAAGAAATTTAGAAAAACAATTGGAGAGACTCGAAGTCTGTTGGTAGAGAAAATAACAAGTATGTTACAACAGTCAAGGGAGAGCAAGATTACAGCTTCAACTAAGAAAGAAGAATGAAGTTAGAAAGAGATGGAGACATTTTTAAGGTAGACTTTTAAAATTTAATTTCTAAAGTAGTGACTATGGGAAAGATAAAGATTTAGATAATTATTTCGAAATTTTTATATTATGAGATAGCATGGATGTGATTCTATTAACTAATTCTAATAACCAGTTCTTTATCCTTCAGGCCAGAGAGTTTGGGAAAGGGCTCAGGATTTGTTTTCTTCTCTTTTTGCCTCATTAGCACATTTGTAGGGTAACTGGAAGGAAGTGTAAATGCAGGAGAGCCTGGAATTAAACAAGAGTTGGTATATTGGCATACTGAAAAGCAGGGTGATGAAAGATGAAATACCAGGTACAGACTGAGAAATACATATTTTTGGAAAACAATGGCTAATTCTTTTGAAACTCGGATATAAAGAGTTTAGTAAGCTATAGAGAAATATAAACATTCATACATTTTTAATGTGGAAGCAAAATTGTATAGCTACTTGGAAAAACATTTTGGCAACTTCTCAAGATATTAAACATAGAGTTTCCATATGACCCAGCAGTTCCACTCCTAGGAATATATCCAAGAAAATAAAAATACATTCTAGGCAATAACATGTACAAATAATTTCATGCACATATTATTCATAATAGCCAAGAATAAAAACAACTCAAATGTCAAAAAGATAATGTCACTCAAATGACAAAAACATAATGAAAAAAAATCATGAAAAATGTGTCATGTCCATACAATAAACTCTAATACAGCCGTAAAAATAATTAAATACTGATTCATTTCACAACATGGACAAACCTTGAAAACCTTATTTTAAATGAAATAAACTAGACACAAAAGACCACATGTTATATAATTCGATGTATGTAAAATGCCCAGAATAGCAAATTCACAGAAACAGAAAGTAGATTAATCGTTGTCAGAGGCTGGGGACAAAAGGGAATGAGGAGTGATTAATAATGTACACAAATTTTCTTTTCTGAGATAGTGAAAAAGTTCTAAAAATTATATAGTGTTGATGGTAGCATAACTATGTGAATGCATTAAAAATAACTGCATCATATGCTTTAAAAGAGTAAATTTCATAGTATTGTGAATTATTTCTTAATATAATTGATATATATGTATATAATTTTTTTTTAAAGAGAATATATGTTGAGAGACCACCTGCTTGATATCCTTCATTTTCTCTGAAGAACTGGCAATGATAAAAGTTCTAAGAATTTTTAGAAATTCTTGTCACTATATGTGCATTAAAGAAAAAAAATAATTTCTGTCATTGCTAAGTCTCACTAAGTCAGAATTAAGTCATGGGAGGCTATCTTTCCTAGAATTCAGACTCTTTAGAATGTTGTATCACAAAGAATAATACAAATATGTAGATAATCTTCTTGAGATCTGGAAGACCTGATTTAGTTGGGCTTCAAGGTGAGCTCTGAATAATTCTTGGTTCATGTTTCTTATGTCAATCGGCTAGAATTATCTGTGTTTCAACTCCTGCTCATATCTTTAGAACAGTCTACACTATAAATCATATACTAATGCATACATAAGATGGATTTGACCCAAGAAGCAGCATTTTAAAACAACAAACAAAGGATCATTGGTCTCCAGGAGTGAATTTCATTCTAGTTTATATGTTAGTTTTATTTTCTTAATCTGTAAACTGGAATTCAGAAGAGGTCTCAGATTTAGTAGTGAGCTTCTGACTCTTCTAATTTGGACGTTTGTATGATACAAACCAACCAATCAACAAATAAATGATTCAGAAATATGAAGAATGCACAACCAAATTTCTTACCAGGGCTCTCGGATGTGTTTTAAAATACCTTAACAGGATCACTTTAGTTCATACCGATATGTAGATGCATTGTCAGATTTAAGACTTAGGAAGAAATAATAGCTAGGCCACAGGGAAGTATAAAACTCACTGTCTTAATCAAGAGTGAGGGAAAGAAAAAAATAAACCAATATTTTCTAAACACTGAGTGAAAATTTAAACAGCTTGTCTTCTAAGGATACCCTTTTCAATATTCTTCCCCTCGTGCTATTTTAATATGGCCATTAAAATAACTGTGTACCTTGTTTTGTCACCCAGAGAACAACCTTCACATGGCATTCACTGGGTACAGAGCAGTGTCATAATGAATCACTTCCTCCTCATTAATGTCTTTTACTAAATGTATAAAACATTATACTTCTCATTAATGTCTTTCATTAAATTTAAAAAACGTGAATGCATATATTTCTATTAAAACCAACAGGATCCTAAATTCACTGAGAAACTTTTGCTAAGATACATGCTACACATTTTTATCAGCATACCCTAAGCCTAGCAAGGCAGAAATAGTTTCCTTTTACAACATGAAGACAAACAGTGCAAAGCGGGAAAAGCAGTTTGGAGAATGGACTATGAGAATCCCAAATCCCCACCTGTACATCTTCTAGTAAGCAAAGGCCTGGTCCAAAAACACCACTGATGATAGGGAGTTTTCTAATGACCACTTCACCAAGTTAAGTACTCCAGTCTGCTAAATTCTATGTATTTCCACACAGGAGGGTGCACTGACCCATCTTACATTTGTCGGAGTTCACACCGTGTTCATCTCTTTTTGGTCCAATTCACCTGGTACTTGCCTGCTAACCCTTTTCAACAGCTGGCAGATAGGGAGCTTAATAACAACCGTAATTGTTCAGGATTTCTGCTAGCCCTAGATTGTGGCACCCTCTGCTTCTCTTGGATTGGAATTATTGCAAGTATAATTATGTGTATGATATGTACATTTTCAACTACAGGATAACATCCTAGAAAACGGGGTCAAGTCTGGCTTGTTCAGCATTGTATCGAACAAACGGAGGTACTCAATATCTGCTCACTGACTGGCATGGACTAGAAGAGAAACCTGGGGTAACTGGCTGCTCATGTGCATAATATCACCAAATTTCTGGCACTCTCCTCACTCCAGGTTGGCCGAGTTTCATTTTGCCAGGGAGTGGGGAATGCTGTCAGATAATGGGATCAGAGAATTCTAAATCCTAAAGATGGATAGTGACGACCACCTTCTACAGGGTAGAACACTAACTACTACTAGATAAGAGATTTAGACTGTGTCCTTCTCACTCTTTCCTCTGAATTTTGATGCTTATTTTTATGATTTGTACCTCATCTAATTCAGGATTTGTCCTATATGGCTCTATGACAACAAGACCTAACGAAGAGTTAATCAAGAAGCAGCAAAGGTGATTTGATATCTGAGGTGGTACATCCATGACTTCTGACTATGATCATCCTTCAAATCCAATTTTGTATAAATAAACCAGGTTCTGGTAAATAATTGATCTCTGGAAACTTGACTTCGTTTTCCTCTTTCCTATAGACAGGTCTTATCAATCCCAGCTTGATAAGTACCTAAAATAGGACAACGGCCCAATTTTTATAGACATACTTTCTATCTTTAATGGGTGTTAGGATTTAACAGCACTATAACTTTCAGAACAGTTTTTTTCCTCACTTTTTATAAATTTTATCCTTAGAATTGAAAATGTTGCTGCATTTCAGACCTCCTTATAGCTGCATTGATTAGTCTTCTAGGAAGCGCAGCTGTGGCAATAATACTGTCTCTGCATCTTTGCAAGCAGGAGGGAAGGCAGGAGATAAGAGTTGCCCCAGGGAGTCTATATTTAATCTACAACTGGCTTATCCAAGTGTCTTATTGCTCCCTGAGGGTCTCACCACATGCACTATTGTGAGAAAAAAATGACACAAAAGACAGGAAAAAAAAGTTCACCTAAGATTGGTCTTCAACTAATTAATTCATTTCAGAATTGGCACAGTAGTTTTTGCTTTACTAGTAATATAGACTGAAGAAACTAGCTCTTCCTTATACCAGCACAGCTTACCTTTCTGGCTTGCCTGTGGCTGATGTGGAGGAATGGCTGGCTTTTTCTTGGCAACAATCATTAAAGCTGCTGGGCGGCATCTGTAAATGCTGCCTCTAGTAGTTTCATCGAGGAAACCCCACCGATCCATACTGCAGGTTTTTATGGACATTCACAGTGGAACAAAGTAGGTATCTGAGACAATTAGAAAATCAGTTATGAAAAAAGAAATACATAAATAATTAAAACATATAATATATAAATCTTCAGTTTCTAAGGGAGGCATAAAAAAAGCTACTCTTCTTTAAACACAACTTTTATTGTCATTCCATTGCTTACAAGACTACAGTGACTGTCTACCTTACCTACCTGACATCAAACCAAAAACATGCTTGCCTTTACAAACTCTATCATCTGGCTTCACTCTAAATCTTCAGATATTCTAAAATGAAGCCTCGGTCTTATGTCACTATCATGAAATAACACCACATTGTACCAACTGAAAATCATTGTACTATTACCTTCTCCTTGAATGGTCTCCTTCTTACTGTGCCTCTGTGAATTTCTTAAGAATGAGCAAAAATTAATCTTTTTCTAAAACTTTCATTTTTTATTTCCACTTCCTTCTCTGAACAACTTTAACATACCTTATTGTCATTATATCACAGAATTGGAATGCAATGAGTGTGAAGGTTGGGGGACCAGGTAGAAATAGACTAATACTAGCTAAGACTGTATAATCAATGTGTATGGCTTAACCACCAGCTCTATCCACATTGCACTTGAACAACAAAGGATTAAATGTGTAGTTCTCCGTTCTTTTATTTTACAAGACAGTCACCAACATTTATGCACAACAAATTTTTCATGTCATATTTGTATTTTGTTCCCCTAGAGAAACAGGTAACACATACTCAAAATCACTGAGTAAAACTTCCTTTAGAAATTAACATTTACCAGCATTCCCACTCAGTTCTAGGAGTGATGACAAACTAGGAGAATAGAGATAATAGAGTTTTCTTTGGGGCCAGCAGAAACTAAACAACAGTTGACACCTGAATGTATAGAATTTACAAAACACAGGAAGGGACCATGACGATAGGTCTTGTCATTTAAGTCATGTAAGCTTCTATATTGATTATTTTATAGGAAAGGCTAATGCATACCTGACAAAGAGAAACAGGTCCCTGGATGAAGCAAATCTTAAAAGACTGCTAGAAGAAAAGATTGCTAGAAGAGAAGGGTAAGAGAATGTTGTCTTTCTTCTTGGTGAAGTGTGAAAGGTTCACAAGGTCAGGCCAAGAGATCAGCTCCTTCCCTTCCCCCTCAGTTCAGATTTAGGACAAATGTTTAAATTGTTCACTATTCAGGGCAGTGAGTTGGGAAATCTATCTGCAGAAGACCAACCAGTAGAACACTGGGGGAGCTGAACCCCTGATTTTCTTCTCTTTTTATATCACAAAAAGTTCCTATCTTTGGGTACACAAGAAGAGAGTATCTCCAGCTGTGTGAATACTAAACTGAAAATACAAATATGTTGTTTGTTCAATGCTATTTAAGCCATAATGACTTAGAAAATCTTTTGCTGTAAAAACTAGAGCCAGATATTCCCCACCAAATTCAATATTAGCAGGTTTTATTAGTTTTCAAAAGTGAGTAACTTAATAGCAATTTTTCAAGATTCTATTTTTCTCCTATAAATCTTAGCTAAATATTTAGTATCTGCCATAACTCGTCCTAGTACCAAAAAACAAATAAATAAGTAAAATAAAATAATAAGAAGCCAACATTGAAAACTGTTGATCATACCAGTAGCTGATTACTAATGTAGTCTAATGAACAAGTGTTCTTTTTGTGCATAAATGCAATATACTCAGTTTTTGATAGGTGGTTCCTAAGATGCAATGGTATTACCAAAAGAAGTACATGGATTTTGCCAGATGACCAAAGTTAAAAATTAATGCCCAGGATTTGTATTAAGTATATATCATTTAGATATTGCTATTATCTATGAATTATTTAGAAATAGAAACCAAAATAGTTTGCATGTGTGTTTCTGTGTAGACAAAATGTGAGTTCATGTCAGTCTCTTTTTCTAACCACTATACTATCAAAAAATTCTTCAACATTATAATTACCATCATTAACTAAAACAAAAATTTGTTTGACCAAATACTATGTCTATGATACAAAACAGCTAGTCTTTCTCTTTGATTGAGGTTCTCAAACATCTATTTCACTTTCTTTTGGTATAACTTACTTAAATGATGTTTTCTCATCTCTTTCAGATGCCTCACCTATAAAATATTGTTTCATTTTTGTTTCTTTAATAGTTAGTGATGTATAAAGACAATGCCTACTAAAATGTCTCTTAAAATTTTATTTAATCCTGCAATTTTGTATAAAGAAAATATAGAACCAAAGTAAAAAAATAGGAAGGATGCATGTGTGGGTGATGGTGTTGAGCATTATATGATGTTTTTTCTACATACATAATTGCACTTGTACTGATGACTGCTGTCTACTCTTCCCTTTGGTTGCCATGAACTTACAATTATTTGTTCACACATCTCTGACTATTCTTAGTTTTTGCTGCTATTTTATTCTCTTCCACCCAAATATGAGCTATTGAAATTTCTTGCTTCTTTCTCTAAGTCTTCTTCCTTCTCATTACACATTTTATTCTTAGAATATTACATGCATTCTCATGACTTATATTATCACTTATTTTATTAGTAATACATTCACATATCTAGCCTCAGATCTTAAACTCACTGATTTATTTAACATTTAAACTTTTCTTCTCCCTTCATCAAACACTCCTTATTATAGTACGTATGTTGTGACCATGAGACTTGTGTAGGGTGTACTCATTACTCATTTACAAATATTCTCTACTTTTTCTTTGTAATGACAAACACTTTCATGATCATTTAATGTTGAAAACAGGGTAAAATAATTAATGTATGGTTATTAAAAGACTTCTTCTGCTTTCTCTTATCAAAGTACATTTCGTTTTTGCTTTCATATGTTTCTAAACTTGTTATCTGCTGATTTTTAAAATGTGGTAAAGTGGAGAATTGGGAAAGTGGGTGAAACAAGCTTGGTTTATATTGTTGAGGGCAGACTTACTATTGAAAATAAAATAAAATTTGTTGTTATTGAAAGTGAGGGAGACATATTTCAAGGCAGACTGCTTGGTTGGAAATAGTTTTGGGGAAAGTTTGGAATGAAATAAAAGAGACATTGGAGCATCTGCTGTAGATGGCAGCTACTGAGAAAATAAAGTGGCTCAACTTTCTTTAAGTCTGAATTTACTTACTTGTTTAACATCTTTCTTTTCTACTCAACAATAAGTCCCACAAATGGAGAAACAATGCTTACCGTCCTCGATACTATATTACCAATACTTATCAATAGTCCTAAATTATTGGCTGTACTTGACTGACATTTACTTATACATGGTTGAATTAGTTAGGGTTCTTCAGAGAGAGAGAAACAATGGGAGATAGATAAATAGATAGATGATAGATAGATAGATAGATATAACATAGACATAGATATAGATATAGATAAGAGGGGGATTTACTTGGGGAATTGACTTACACAATTATGGAAGCTGAAAAGTCCCACAACAGGCCATCTGCAAGCTGGACACCCTGGGATGTGTGGAATGTGGCTCAGACCAACTCCAGAAGCCTCAGAACCAGAGGAGTTGGTGATGCAACTCTCAGTCCCAGGCCAAAGGCCTCAGAATCCAGAAGCTACTGGTGTGAGTCCTGGACTCTGAAGGCCACAGGACCTGGAGTTCTGATATCCAAAGTCAGGACAAGAAAGATGTCAGACTTCAGAAGACAGAGAAACAGGAAGAATTCACCTTTCTTCTGTCTTTTGGTTCTATCTGTGCCCAAAGCAGATTGGTTGGTGCCCACCCTCATTTTGGGTAATCTTTTCCACTCAGTCCATGGACTTACATGCCAATCTTATTTGGAAACATTCTCACAGACACACCTAGAAATAATGCTTTACCAGTTCTCTAGGTATTCCTTAATCTAGTCAAGTTGAAACCTAACATTAAATAACACAATGGTTAACTATCTGCATGTATGTTTCTCAGCTACTTAATATGTTATAACCGCAAGCTTCAGTATATACTATGGGGACACGATGAATGAGAGAAAGAGATTTGACTTCTTGAGGTGAGGTTTCAATTAATTACTAGGTTTCAACTAATATTTAGATTGAATGATACTATTTTCAAAACTTTAAGAAAAGTTAAGAAACTTTTTTTTTTTGGTTAGAGAAAGTTTTTTGTGTGGTTAGAGAAGGCTTTTCCCAGAAAAGATAAGAGATGAATCTAGAAAGAACAAAAGAAGTAGCATGAAAGAAAATCTTTAAAAACCCTTTCTAGGGAGGAGACAACATTTATCTATTATTTTAGGAGTTTGCACTTCTTTGAGTTCGACATTTCCACATTTGTTGTAGGTTGAACCAAAGTTCAAAGAGAATTATTTTGTGTTAAGACATGGAGTGTAGGAATTAATGAAAGGATTTTTAGTATATGGAAAAGTTGTAATTTTCTTCTAATGAAATAATCTTTCTAGGCCTCATCTTTTGTGGAAACATTTTTCTGTAAAGGACCAGATATTAAATAGGCTATTCAGTAGAAAGATTTTCTAGGTTATGTAATCTCTCTTATAACTACTTACCTCTACAATTGTGATATGAAAGAAGTCACACACAATATGTAAACAAACTGGTGTGGCTGTGAATCAGCAGAACTTTAATTACAAAAGCAGGTGATGAATCAGATTTTGTCTATGGGCTGTCATCTGCAGATCTCTGGAATACAACAATAAATATTTTACGTGGTAGTTGTATGAAATAAATAATATAATAAATGAAAACTACTTAGCACAATTCCTGGCACATAGTATAAGAAGTGAATAAATTATAGCTATTATTGTCATTAAGCCAAATGTGTTTTATATTGATTTAGTTATGAATTTAATTGTTCATCCATATTTACTTAGTCCTTATTACACGCCTTATGCTTTATAAGTAGATATAGCCATGAAAGATTATTATAAAAATGAAAGTCATCCATTTTAAATAAATCAGGAGGATATGAATAGTATAAAGGAAATTCTGCTCTGGCCATGGAAGAAGAACTGGCACTATGATTGTCCTACCACCTTAAGCAACTAGATAAGTAGATACAAAATATAAAATAACTGCTTTCGGACACTAGACAACAGGCAGCATAGAGCTGTAAATTAATTTTTTAGAAGGGGAACAAATGACCAGGCACGGTGGCTCATGCCTGTAATCCCAGCACTTTGATAGCCCAAGGCGGGTGAATCATGAGGTCAAGAATTTGAGAACAGTCAGGCCAACATGGTGAAACTCTGTCTCTACTAAAAATACAAAAATTGGCTGGGCTTGGTGGTGCGTGCCTGTAATCCCAGCTTCTCAGGAGGCCGAGGCAGGAGAATCACTTGAACCAGTGAGAAAGAGGTTACAGTGAGCTGAGATTGTGCCACTGCACTCCTGCCTGGTGACAGAGCAAGACTCTATCTCAAAAAAAAAAAAAAAAAAAAAAGAAGTGGAACGAATAAGTTGAGCCATATGATTATGCTTGCTTTTTTCTTAGAGGCCCTTTTGAAAACCTTGAGCTATTGAAATGAAGATATGTGTGTGTGTGTGTGTGTGTACATCCCCAACTTATGAGGTTACTATATGCCTAATACCAAATGCTTTGCAGGATACTCATTTTTCTTATTTATTTTATTAATGACCAAAGTTAGAAAAAAAATGACTATATCTCTCCCTAGATTGCAACTATTAGTTTGGTGCAAAAGTAATTGTGGTTTTACCTTTAAAAGTAATGGTGAAAATGGCCATTACTCTTGCACCAATCTAATAGCATCTAGAGGCAGCCGTGCTGCTGTATCCTGATAAAAAAACAATGTGCCTCTAATTCTAATAAGAGCTCATAGAGCACAAGAAAACTGCTGAGGAGTCTTCAGTGTGTTGATCAGTCATGAGGAGAACATTGGGCTAACTTCACCATTGTTGAAATTATTATCTTAATAATAAGTAGTTAACATATTTTAATGCTACATCGTAATGTGTGTTCAGGTAATTAGTTCAATTCATCCTCATAGACTTAACAGATCCAAGATGAACACATTTGTTTTTTGATTCCTTTCTTGTCTATAACACTGTGCTGCCTAAGCACTTTCAAGGAGAAAGCTTATTCTGCTTCAATTATTTTCCAGGTTATCCTAAATCTTATGACATTTCTATGTAACTTACACAATCCAATGTTATTGATATCCATACTACTCCCTCACAATAGAACTTTGATAGCTACTCCTAACATCATATTCTAATTGTAACTTTTTATCCTGCAACAATATTATTTTTATTAGAGTTTTTACTTTATATTTTTCCCACATATTTTTCCTTTGCTTTTTATTTTTACTTACATCTTAATTCAAGAAGAAAGTCTGAAGTACATCCTTCATTATTTCCTTTAATGAAAGTCTGTCAGTGCCCAGCTTCCTCTGTTTTTTTGTTTGTGTGAAAATAACATATGTTTCATTCTGATTTTTGGATGTTAATCTCAATGTATATATAATTTTAGAATATATGTATTTTTCAATATGTTGGAGATACATCATTCTACTGTCTTCTTGCTTCCGTAATCACAAAGTATGCAACTACCAGCACAACAGTAACTCCTTTAAGATATACCTGTCTTTTCTTTTAACTTGACGGCTTTAAATATCTTGTTATATTTATTGTCCTATAGTTTCACTAGGATGTGTACAGATGTAATTGTTTTTATATATCCTGCTTGGAATTTATGGGACTTTTTAAATAGGATTTTTAAAATCTTTAGATTCAGTCTTTCACAAATTCTGAAAAATTCATTGTCACTGTCTTCTCAAGTGTACCATTTTTATTCATGATCTCTCTCTTATTCTTGAATATTAGATAAATGTTAGGTTTTCTCAATCTGTCTTCCATATCTGTTAAACCTTATTTCATATTTTATATCTGTTAGTCTCTCTGTGCTCTATTCTAAATATTTTTCTCACAAATTAATTTCTGTTTAACTAATTCTCCTTTCATTTTTGTCTAATCTGCAGTTAAATTTCTCATAAAGGTTTTCATTTTAATTATATTTTTATCTTCTAAGTTTTATTTTTAAAAATCTTTTTCATCTTTAGTATTTTTATATTTTTAAATATTTAATGTCAAATTTTGTTTATATAAATATACATTAAAAAAAAATCTCTGGTAATTCTAATCTAAACACTTTATGACTGTTGTTTCTCCTGGTCCTCACTTACGGCATCTTATTTCCTTGAGCAGGATAGCTCATTTCTTTTGGAAATTTTTGTGATTATTTAAAGTCTGAGATGAAGGTATATTCCTCGAGAAAGCATTTTTATCTGCTTTTGCAAGCACACATTGCAGCCATCAGCCTAAAATCACCTTAAACTAAATTTATGGCTTGAGCTTATTAGGATTGCCCAGAAGTTAGTAATTTATGAACCAGTTTTACCACTGCAAGTTGTGGTTATGAACTCTTAGAAATATAGTTTATATTTGATCTCAGATACAAGGCATTTTCTTTCTCAAGGTACTTTCTCCTGTGTGTATATGCTGTGTGGAACTTGAGAATCATTTATTTCTGGTTTACCCCTAAATGGAAGGTAAAGCACCTAGGAGTGTAAGATATTTTTGAAGGAGTATGGTGCAATTAGATGCCCTGATTTCAACAGGACTTAAGCTTTAGTTTCTGCTTTTTAAAAAATTGAAGTCATTTTTATGAAGACTTCTGGCTGTGAAGTCAGACTTACTAGCTCTGCTAGTAAGATCCTAGCTCTGCTACTTACTAACCATGTGTCCTTGGAAAATTACTGAACTTTTCTGTTTTATTTGCCTCAACTATAAGATTGGTGAAATAGTAATATATCTTCTATAGTTCTTATATTAAATGAAATCACACATATAAAGCTTATTTTAAAATTCCTAACAGATAATTATTCAATTAATTTTAGATGGATATAGTTTTTCACCCAGTGTTTTATATGCAACTCTAGTTGAAGAGTTGCACTTATTAAAATTATGAATAATTTTGTGCTCTGTAAGCAATAACATAAAGTTGTTATAACCAATACAGTATGATACTGGCATATAAAAAGAAACAGAAACCAACAGAACGGTATAGAGAATCCAGAAATAAATCCACACACTTATAGCCAACTCATTTTTTACATAGAAACCAAGAACCATATATTGGGGAAAAGATAGTCTCCTTTCATAAATGATGCTGGTTGGATATCCATATGTAGAAAGAATGAAACCAAATACCATCTTCCACCATTTTAAAAAATTAACTCAAAATGGATTAAAGTCTTAAATATAAGACATAAAACTCAAACTACCAGAAGAAAACAGTGGGGAAATGTTATACGACATTGTTCTGGACAGAGATTTTGTGTGGTAAGATGTCAAAAGCCAGGCAACAAAAGTAAACATAGACAAACACAATTACATCAAGCTAAAAGCTTCTGCACATTAATGGAAATAATTAACAAAGTGAAAAAAACAACATAAAACATGGAAATAAAAAGGATGAACTGTCCATCCAAGTAGAAATAAATAATCTGAATATTTAAACAATTCAAACAACTCAGTAGCAAACTATAAAAATAAAAAAGTAAAAAAACTCTCAAGTAATTTGATTAAAAAATAGGCAAAATTCCTGACTAGACATTTCTAAAGAGAAGACACACAAATGGCCAATAAATATATGAAAAAAATGTTCAACATCACTAATCATCAGGGAAATGCAATTCAAAACCATATCACATTGAAGTATCATCTCACCTCAGTTAGAATGGCTATTATAAAAAAGAAAAATAATAAATGCTTGGGACGATGTGGAGAAAAAAGGGAAACACGTACACTAATGGTGGGAATGTAAAGTAGTACAGACATTATAAAAACTAGTATGGAGTTTTCTCAAAAAAAATGAAAAATAGAACTACCATGTGATCCAGAAATCCCTCTGATGGATATAGATACAAAAGAAAAGAAATTACTATACTGGAGAGAGATCTACACCCCATCTTTATTTCAGCACTTTTTGCAATAGCCAAGATATCCAATCAATCTAACTTTCCATCAATAGAGGAGTGAATATAAGAGATGTTACATATATATATATATATATATATATATATGAAAACTATATACATAGACATACAATTTTTACATATTACACGAAAGAAGGTAGGCACAGAAAGGCAAACACTGCATGTTATCACTCATACATGGGAGCTAAAAAATGTGGATGACGTGGAGATAGAGAATAGAATGGCGGTTACCAGAGGCTGGGAAAGAAAGGAGGTGAGGGCATGAAGAGAAGTTAGTTAATAGGTAGGTCAAAGAAATGAGCTCTACTATTTGATAGTATAGTAAGAAAACTATAGTTTTCAGTAACTTTTTGTACATTTCAATATAGCTAGAAGAGAAGAATGGTAATGTTTCCGGAAGACAAAGAAAAAACAACTGTTTGGAACATTAGAGTGAAAAAAGGGCAGGAGGAAAAAAAAAAAGGAAACACGTGTTTCAAATGATGGATACCCAATTATATTTATTTGATTATCACATATTATATACATATATTAAGCTATTATATGTATGCAAAAAATGTGTACAATTATTATGTACCAATTTAAAAATATTTAAAAGAAGGGAAGAATATTTTAACAAAAATATCATAAATTCTTATAGGAAAATATCCATCTGTGCAGAAAATATTTTTCTGGATGTATGTATGTATGTATGTATGTATGTATTTTTCTGGATTAAAGTATTATAGAAACAAAAACAGACTGATGACCTGTCTTTGCCCCA
This sequence comes from Ateles fusciceps, assembly GCA_036589455.1. Classification (NCBI taxonomy): domain Eukaryota; kingdom Metazoa; phylum Chordata; class Mammalia; order Primates; family Atelidae; genus Ateles; species Ateles fusciceps. The sequence continues at coordinate 3,150,463 of JAZHEH010002924.1, read as the reverse complement.
ACACTATCTAACAAGCACACAGGCAAACAGGCACAACAAAGATTCACAAACAAACAGACCTTCACTCACATCTATGCTTTAAATGACTATGTGGACATCTTGTTGTGGTCTGGAGTTTGCTTATTTTTTTTCTATTTGCATCTTTGAAAGAATATATACATACATACACACACATGTATGTGTCTTTATATATAAATGTGAATATACATTGATATGTGTGTATATATATATATATATATATATATGTATTCATAAAGAATGATTTTGATGTCTTTCCCCCAAATATGGAGAACATTTGAACCTTAAGCTATCAAAAATTACAGACATCTACTCTTCAATATGGGGATTAAGGAAGATTTTGTTTTATTTTATTATAATGATTATTATTACTTTTGGTCACAGCCTTGAAATCGCCAAGGGACAGCTCTAACCCAGCTCTGGCCACAATGCCCTGGATGCCCTCCTCTAGCATCTGCCTTTAATCACAGACAATATGGTTTGTGTTTAGAATCGAATGACTGTCATCATCTAGCACTAATGTTCTCTGTCACAGGGACTTAACAACCCATTTGGGGAACACTCTTAGAGACTTTCAAATTCAATATGCTCTCCAAACTCCTGGCTTTTCATTAACTGTGCCATGTGGGTTTCCAAGGCGTGATGCCCAATGGTATTATTTTTCCAAAGAGGTCGTGGGAGAGAAGTGTGTTTTTCTTTTTTCAAGTGCATATTTTAGCACATCTAAACATGCAAACCCACTGTAGGCCCTCTGTAGAAGTCTGTGTTCACAGAGAGCCAAGACTCAGGACTCAACCTGATTTTACAATAGAAAGTGTACATGCTTTTGGATTGCATAATATGCAATTACCCAGCACATGATTGAACTGAATTACAAACTGTTGTTGATTTTATTCATGGAGCTTACTTAGCTCGTTGGTGTATATTTTCTCATTAGATTTCCTGATTTATTCATGATATTTTTATGCATATAAAGGGCAGATTGTTGAAGTTCACATTGCAATGCCAAATTAGCAGTTGAAAAATTCACAGTTATGGTGTGCAAATGATTCTCTAATGTTCTGAAAGTATGCTCTAGTCCTCACTACAACTGTGAAGCTGTCAATTCTATCTTTACAATACTTCTCACATCTACCCTCTCTTTACCTTTCCCATGACCACCACTTCAGAACCTCATCATCTCTTGCCTAGAAAATTATAATATTTATAATATTTTCTAACCATTTTCCCCACATACAAGCTTCCCTTTGAAGCTAGTATTTCTTAGAGCTGCAAGATTGATCATCTCAAATCACTATCCTGGTTATGTTACTACTATGTCCAAGAGGAAAGATAGAAATAGGGGAGAGACAGGGGGGGGTGGGGAGTTGGGGAGAGATAGCATGGGGAGAAATGCCAGATATAGGTGATGGGGAGGAAGGCAGCAAATCACACTGCCATGTGTGTACCTATGCAACAATTTTGCATGTTCTTCACATGTACCCCCAAACCTAAAATGCAATAAAAATAAAAATAAAATAAAAAAATAAAAATAAAAAATAAAAAAAGTAAATAAAAAAAGAAAATAAGATAAAGGAGAAAAGAAGGCTCAAGGAGAAGGAAAGTAATAAAGAGAAAGGTGACACAAGGGAAAGAAACTTTTTGTAGGGGGAAAATAGAGAGTGCAAACAGAAAGGGAAAAGGTTAGAGAAAGAAGAAAAGGTAGGGAGAGGGAGATAGTTGTACATGTGACAATGGGAAGTTGGCAATGTTCTGTTCTGTTGATGTCTGTCTCCTATTACCTTTTGTTAATTAGACCCAATTTTATGCAATTAGGATATAGGCAGATGATGGTTTCTGCAGTTACACACTTCAGTGGAACATTTTTATTTAATCTTCCTAACTAGGTACTTCTCCACCTGGGTATCTCTCTGCTCATCTAAATGAAAGGCTATTGTCCCTCCACCCAAGAAAAAGACAATATAATCAGGCCAATTTCAAATATTTACGGGAAAAAGAAAAGCATCCTTCTTCCATCCCCAGTCTGCAGGGGCCACTATTGTTTGGATGGTGATGAATTAGTAAGATGTGCTGTAAGGATTGGTAGGGGTACAGAGGACATACATTGTTAGTACCCATTATGCCACATGCATTTAAAATCTAAGGTGTTCAATGAGAGAAGAATGTTGTTTAGCAGTCTTAATTTTCCCATAATATAAGAAATTGTCTAGGTTAGGATACGGAAAAAAATGAAGAGATCATTGTATATATCGAAAGTGGACATGATGTTTCTTTCTTTTTTTATGATTCTAGCTGCCGAGTCACAAAGGAAAACCATATAGGTAGCTTTAAAAATTCTGAATTATATGATAAAGATTTAGTGTCTCACAAAATCAATTGGAAAAACAGAAACCTTAAAAACTACTTTTAAAAAGTTAAGGAAAGACAGACTGAAATGTTATAGGAATTTAGCTATAAAACATACAAAACAATAAAATGTTTGAAAGAGGGTCAGTCAAAAGTGTATTTTCTAACAGACATAAGCAGAGAAGTTTAGTGATTTGGCTTCACAAATCATTTCAACAAAATACCTATACACTGAAAACACTGTACTTCATACTAACATAAGCTGAAACTAAGGTTTAAAATATGGAGGGGGAAAGGAGCATACCTATCCAATTGCAATAAATGTTGCTTTGCTAGTATTATCATCTCCTTTCTAATGACACAAATTTTTGAACATGTGATTGAAAATATGTTTATTTTTTCACAAATATATATTTATTATTATCTCATGGAAAAGAGTGTAGCAGTTACTCAATTATTGTTTGCATGAATACATGACAATTACACTTGTGAGCTGCATAGTGTCCTCACCATTCTTAGGGACAGATAAAATATGAGATCAAAAATTTCTGTTATTTATAGTATCTATTAGCTTAAAACACCTGTTGCAATGTGTTTTTGTGTCTAAAATACAAGTGAAAATTAAAGAATGGGAAAGATTGTTCTGACAGGGATTTTTTTTTTTTCTTAAGGAAACACATCTTGGCATTAGTACTGTAAAAGAATACTTCTTAAAATGTAACTGATGTATTGATTGTAACTTAAAGTAAAAATAAATCTACAGCAACCAAGATGTTCTTCAATAAGTGATTCAATAAACTTTGGTACATCCATATATGGAATATTATTCAACAATAATAAGAAATGAGCTATCAAGCCATAAGAAGACAGAGGAACTTTAAATGTATATTGCAATATAAAAGGAGCCAATATTAAGAGGCTACATACTCTATTATTCCACCTACATGACATTCTGGAAAATAAAACACTGTAGGGAGAGTAAAAAGATCAGTGGTTACCAGAGGTTGAGAAGGAGAGGGGAAGGCTAAATAGGTGGAGCACTAGGGATTTTAAGGTAATGGAACTATTCTGTATAATACTATAGTGGTAGATACGTGTTTTAAGCATTTGTCTAAACCCTAGGACTGCACAACACCAGAGTAAATCCTAGTGTAAGCTATAGAGTTCCGTTAATAACAATGCATCAATATTGGTTCATCAGTTGTATCAAACATACCACATTCGTGCAAGATGTGTGACAGAGGAAAGTATGAGACTGTCAACTTATTTCTTCTATAAACCCAAAACTCTTTTAAGTAATAAGGCCTATTCTTTTATTTTAAAGTTAGGCTACAAAATAGATATGACAGAATAAGAGCCAAGGCTCTTCCTTAGTGAGCCCCCTCTATGAATGTGACCCAGGAGCAAAAAAAAATTAAAAAATCAATAAAATTAAAAGTTAATTTTTCAGAAAGATAAAATCAGCAACAAAGATAAAATCAAAGATAAGTTAGCTGAAGTAATTTAAAAGAGAGAAAAGAGTCAAGTAAAAAAATTCAGAAATGAAAGATGAAACATCACAACTGACACCCCAGAAATGCAAAGGATCATGAGACTGGTATAAACAACTCCAGTCAATAATAATAATTAATAATAATAACAATGAGATGACCTAGAAAAATGAAGAAATTTCTAGAAACATATAATCTACCAAGACTTACTCACAAGAACATGGAAAATCTGAACAGAACAATAATGAATAAAATATTAAATCAGTAGTAAAAATTCTCCCATTAAAGAAAGGCACAGGACCCTGCAGAAGAAAACTGCTGAATTCTTCCAAATATTTAAAGAAGAATTGATATCAATATTTCTCAAACTCTTTATTTCCATTTATTTATTTATTTACTTTTTCTGAGATGTAGTCTGATTCTGTCACCCAAGCTGGAGTGCAGTGGCGTGATCTCAGCTCACTGCAACCTCCGCCTCCCGGGTTATCTCAGACTTCCAAGTAGCTGGGATTACAGGGGTGCATCACCACATCCAGCTAGTTTTTGTATAGTAAAGACAGAAGTTTGCCATGTTGGCCAGGCTGGTCTTGAACTCCTGACAAGTGATCCTCCCACCTCAGCTACCCAAAGTGTTGGGATTATAGGTGTGAGCCACCGTGCCTGGCCTTACACTCTTTCAAAGAATTAAAAGAAAGGAGTACTTCTAAACTCATTTATGAGGTCAGCATTAATCTAATACCAGAATCAAACAATGACAATGAAAGGAAAAAAATGCAGACCAATAGCCTTGATGAATGTAGATGAAAATCCTGAAGAAAATATTAGAAAACCAATTTCAACAGTAAAGTAAAAGAATCATTCACCAAGATAAAGTGGGATTTATCCAAGAAATATAAAGGTAAGGCAACAAATTCAAATCAATATATATGATATACCACATTAACAGAATGAAAAACAAAAGCCAGTTGATCATCCCAATAGATTAAGAAAAAGCATTTAACAAAATTCGACATATTTTCATGATAAAAACTCTTAACAGATTAGATATAGAGTAAATGTATTTCAACACAATATAGGCCGTGTATGACAAACTCACAGCTAACATCATACTTAACAGAGAAAAGCTGAAAGCTATCCTTCACAGTTAGGAGCAAGACAAGGATACCCATTCTCACCACTTGCATTCAACATAGCACTGAAAGTCCTAGCCAGAATAATTATGCAAGACACAGACATAAAAGACATTCATATGGAAAGGAAGAAGATAAGTGTCTATTTTTGCAAATAACATGATCTTATATATATATTTAAAACCCTAAAGACTCCACCATATAACTCTTAGAACCGATAAATTTAATAAAGTTACTGGACACAGAGTCAACATACAAAAGTCAGGAGGATTTTTATGCACTAACAGAAAACTATCCAAAAAAGAAAGCAAAGGAAAAAAATCTAATTTACAATAGCTACAAATATAAAATACTTAGGGATAAATTTAACCAATGAGGCAAAATACCTGTACACTGAAAACTATAAAACACTGATGAAAGAAATAGAAGATACAAATAAATGGAAGGATAGCTCAGGTTCTTGAATTGGAATAATTAACATTGTTAAAATGTCCATGCTTCCCAAAGCAATCTACAAATTCATTGCAACCTCTAAAAATTCCAATGAGATTTTTCACAGAAATAGGAAAAATATGATAAATTTTATGTGTGAAAGCCATCTTAAACAAAAAGAAAAATACTGAAGGTATTACTCTGCCTTACTTCAAAATATGCTACAAAGGCATATTAATTAAAACAGCATGTGCATAAAAAGAAACTCAGAGACCAATGGACCAGAATAGAGGGCCCAGAAATAAATTCACACTTTTATGGCCAATTGATTCTTGACAAAGGCACTAGGAAAACACAATGAGGAATGAACATCTCTTTAACAAATGGTGTTGGAACAACTGAATATCTGCACCCAGATGAATAAAATTAGACCCATATCTCTCCCTATATACAAACATTAATGCAAAATGCACTAAAGACTTAAATGTTATACATGAAACTATAGAATTAATAGAGAAAAGCATAGGAAAAGTGCTTCAGGACAATGGTCTGGACAAAGACATTTTGGATATGACCTTAAAAACAGCACAGAAAGCAAAAGTGAAACAGACAAGTGAGATTACATCAAACAATAAAAGCTCCTGCACAGCAAATAAAAATAGTGAAGAAGCAATCTATGAAATGGAAGAAAATATTTTTGTATCAATTATATGATAATGGATTCATATTGAAAATATATAAAAGACTCAAACACTTTGATAGCAAAAAAACACAAAAAAATAAAAAACACCGGAATTTCAGAAATGGACAAATAACCTAAATAAACTTTTATCAAAAAAAAGATGTACTAATGACCAACAGATATATGAAAGATGGTCAACATCACTAATCATCGTATAAAAATTAAAACCACAATGAGATATTGCCACACACTTATCAAAATGACTATTATAAAAAAGACAAGAGATAAGTGTTAGTATGTAAAGAAAAGGCAATTCTTGCACGCAATTGGTAGGACTGTAAATTAATACAGCCATTATTGAAAATGTAAACAGTGTAGAGGTACCTCAAAAAATTGAAAGTTCAAATACCATATTACCCATCAATCCCACTTTTGAGTATATATCCAAAGGAAATAAAATCAGTATGTCTAAGAGATATCTGCACTCCCATGTTTACTGCAGCACTGTTCACAATAGCCAAGATACAGTATCAGCTTACTTACTGACAGATGAATAGACAAAGAAAATGTGGCATATATGTGCAATGAAATACTATTCAGCCTTAAAAAAGAAGGAAATACTGTCATTTTTGACAACATGGATACATCTACCAGACATTGTGTTAAGTGAAATAAACCAACACAGAAAAGCAAATACTATGTGATTGCCCTGATATATGGAATCTAAATAAGTTGAACATATAGAAGCAGAGAGTTGAATGGTAGTTAATAGAGGTTGGAGAGCGGAGATAAGTCCGGGGGAAATGTTAGTTGGAGGATACAAAATTTTAGTTAGATAGGAGGAATAAGTTCAGGAAATCTATTTCTTTTCTTTCTTTTTTTTTTTTTTTAGATTTTACTTTAACATTTGGGATACATGCACAGAATGTTCAGGTTTGTTACATAAGCATATGTGTGTCATGGTGGTTTGCTGCACCTATTGACCCATCCTCTCAGGTTCCCTCCCCCTCATCCCCCGTCCCCTAACAGGCCCTAGTGTGTATTTACCCTCCCTATGTCCATGTGTTTTCATTATTAAACTTTCACTTATGAGTGAGAACATGCTGTTCCTGTGTTAGTTTACTGAGGATGATGGCTTCCAGCTTCGTCCATGTCTCTGCAAATGACATAATCTCATTCCTTTTTATGACTGTGTAGTATTCCATGGTATATATGTACTATATTTTCTGTATCCAGGAAATGGGCATTTGGGTTGGTTCCATGACTTTCCTATTGTAAACAGTGCTGCAATAAACATATGTGTGCATGTGTCTTTATAGTAGCATGATTTATATTCTTTTAAGTGTATACCCAGTAATGGGATTACTGGGTCAAATGGAAATCTATTTCCTAACATGGTGAATATAGTTAATAGCAATGTCTTACTACATTCTTGAAAATTGCTAAGATAGTAGATTTTGAGTGAAAATGAAAAAAATGAAAAGTATGTGAAGTAATGCCTATATTAATTAGCTCAATTTAGCCATTCTGAAATGTATATATATTTCAAAACATCATGTTGTACATGATAAATATATGCATTTTTATTTGTCAATTTGAAAAACAAATTCAAAAATAAGAATGTTCATTTACTCTGAACCACTAACCCCAAAAGCGGCAAATAAATATAAACGTATGTGTTTGAAGTTAAAATGTGCAAGGAATGTCAGTATCTTTCCAGTATCTTTTCCATGATTCCCAGCTTATATCAACTTGCTATTATTTGACCAAGCACAGTTCTCAAATTAATTGCATAATAAAGCAGCTACTATATTTTAATTTTATTTCCTAGAAGAAATAAATTTTTATTTTAATTTTTATTTCCTAGAAGAAAACCAAACAGATATCCTTCAGTATGTATAGAAGGGAGGGTGAGGTATATATTGAAGCATTTCTCAATATTCTGCCTATTATTTCTGAAGAAAATAAAAGCACACATATTAATTTCCATAATCAAAGTGATTACTGCTTGCTCAATGATAGATACTAAAATTGAAGGTAAAAGATCTTCAATTGCCTTCTAATAGAAAGTGGTATCTATAATAGTTGCTTTCAAACTATGGTCAACAAGAGTCCAGGAAATCTTTGGAGTTTTCTTGGGAATAGTAGTAAAGGGACAAAGAAGAATACAGGGTATACAGGAGGCTGATCATCTTACACTCACTTTAACCAAACATCTCCAGTTTGCTTGTTTCATATAGGGTTAAGCACATGATTTTGTTCCAAAATGCTTTCTTGGATAAAAAATAATAATTAGAAAACTATTGGTCTAAAGTTTACACTTTGAAAATTCAATCTAATATAAAAATGGCATATGTCACAAAATCAAATCTAGGAACCACCATTTAGAACAAAATTTAAACAAGTGAGATAATGCTAATATAAAAAAGATAAAGATGAAAAATGCTGAATTGATTTTGCAAATGTATACTGAAGAAAAAATATTGCAGAAAAATAAGTCCCCTAACAAATGAGAACAGTCACTGAAAAGCAATAATTTAAATTTTGAGATATTAGGTTCACTTAAATCAATTTAATAATACAAAAGAAAATTAAATTTGGTGCACTGAAAGGAATGCAAAACACTTTTTAAAATGTATTTATTTACCTGTGGAAATTTATACCTGTAAAATTTGATATGACATCACTTTTAGTTAAACAATGAAAGTTAGTCTCATTTTTAATGAATCATCTAAACTTCAATTAGATATTTGGGAAAATAAAAAGAAATCAAAGGTAGCACTCCTTAAAAAATAGGTGTTGAGGCTGGGTGCAGTGGCTCACACCTGTAATCCCAACACTTTGGGAGGCCAAGGTGGGTGGATCACCTGAGGTCAGGAGTTCAAGACCAGCTTGGCCAACATAGTGGAACCCCATCTCTACAAAAAATATTAGCCAGCCCTGGTGGTGTGTGCCTGTAGTCCCAGCTATTCAGGTGGAAGAATCACTTGAACCCCGGAGGCAGAGGTTGCAGTGAGCCGAGATCATGCCATTGCATCCCAGCCTGGGCAACAGAGCAAGAATACGTTTCAAAAAATAAATAGGTGTTGAAAGTCACATTATTGTAGTAGGAAATTATTCTAAAAGGCAATTAAACTATTCAAAGACAATTAACATTAGAATGTAAGAATGTTGTATATATTCCCTTATTGTCTCTCGGGATCCAGTTCACATTCCTTCATCTAACATTTGGTGCTTTCCACTAACTAATGCCAGATTCGTTCTTTGCTTTTACTGGGAAATGTTTATTAAATATTCACTAGGTACATGGCAATGCATGAAATAATATACATATTACCTTTAAGCTTTTATTTATATTATTTTCTTTTTTTAAGAAAATATATCCCTTTTACTTTTGTCAATTAAAATTCTATTAATTCCCTAAAATCTATGTCAGATATTATTCCATGGAGCTCTCTTAGAGAACTGAGACCCAAAGATATTCCCTTTTCTTCCAAATTCTTAAATTATGAATCTTATAAACATGTTCAAAATATATATATAAATACATATGTATAGTTTATGTTATCTATGTTCTCTAGAAATTCATTTATTATCTTATCTCCAACCTAGTTTTAAGTATTTGCTAAATGTTTAATGAACACATATTTGTTGAGTACTAAATGAATTATAATCCCTTGAGGATAAGACTATTTTCTACTTTCTGCTGTTTCTTTCAAACTCTACCACATAACCTGGCAGTAATATAGCATCAAATAAATGTGTGTTGATTTTCATTAAATAATTAATAGAGTGAAAGGGCTTTTTCAAGTTAAAAATATCTCTTGACATTATTTTTCCAAACAGTATACCTTCTTTAACTTCTAATGATGTAACCGCTAGTAAAAGATGTTTGCTCTAGTAAAATATGATTTGTAATCCTGCTTTTTGTGTATACTCTTTATATTCTAGGACTATATGATCTTTCCCTTTTTCATAAAGAGTATTTTGCACATAGTGAATGGTTAGTAAAACTGGATGTGGAATATTTATTATAAGGAAGTTAGTGTGCAAACCCACTGTTTCCCTATACATTTTTTGAGAAATATCACTTGAAGATGCCAATACAAATTGTTTTCACAATTATTTTATGATCATCACCACATTTCAGTCTATTTATTCAAAACTTTATACTTTTAAAACTTTTACACCTGTTATTTTCAATGGTATTATCATAAGAACCTACATGGGACATACATTAAGGAGTATTACTTTTACTTGCTGTGTGGGGAAAATGAATCTAAAGCCACTCAACTCATCACTGTGAAGTAGTATCAGGTTCTCATGCCTAGTTCCATGATTTTAAGACTAGAATGAAAAATAAGGTTTAAACTCTGGAGAGCATATACATTTTCTTAAAAATATACCAAATAATTTCTTTTAAATTTTCTTTTAGAATTTTTCTAGAAAACTTCCTCTTGTTCTCAGCCACAGGTTATTACTCACTGTCAGTAAAATTAATCCAAGAATACATATTAGTCAGTACAGAAGCCCAGATGTAACACAGTTTTCTGACTTTTCACTATGAACCATCACTTCTGAAACATGGTGCTTCTTTAATGCCCTACCTGTCTTCAGATTTGAATGCAGTCCTTTCTGTATATTTTCACTTCCTCTTTTTGAGTTCTAGCCTTCTTCATGACGGGGACTAATTAATATACATTCCAATGTCCCTTACAGCATCTAGCCCGGTAACTTCAATGGAGCAAAATTTTAATACATGTCTGCTAAAAACAAAAAGTGTGTGTGTGTGTGTGTGTGTGTGTGTGTGTGTGTGTGTGTGTGTGTGTGTTTATATAGAGGAACAGAAGAATGGTCAAAAGAAATAGAGGAATGGTCAGTGACATAATCCAGTAAACTTTGAGTAGACTTGAGATGGGATTCAAGGAATGTGCACAATTTGCATATTTCCAGAATAAGACTGAGAGATGGAAGAAACAATATGAGTGGAAGTATGGAGACATGATTGAGAAGAACATTTTGGGGACAGAGAGAAGAATTTGGCTGAATCATACCAATCAGGTTAGGAAACTAAGTCAGTCTTATTTGATGAACCATACTTGTGGAAAGGCACCTTTTCATTTCAGGCTTATGATATTCAGTTATACCTCCTTCTGTTACATGTATAAATTATTTATTTTAATCATGTCCTCCACCACACCTGAGCATTAGTACCATCTACCTGTTGTGCCTTGGAAATCATAAATTCTAGTAAATGACTCTATAATTAAAACTTTCAAGTTTTCTCATGGCCTCAAGTTACTTATTGTCTTAGATTTTATAAAAATTTTCTTCCCTTTATGCCTATATTTTCTAGTCTTCAAGCCTTTGTCTAGTATCCACAATTTAGATACCCTGTCTCCACTTTATGAGTAATCAGCTGAATTACTTTCACCTGCTCTCTTGCATCTCCATCGCATTGTAAATCTCATTTCATACCAATCCTGTATCTACATTTTGTTTTAATATACACTTCTGAACACTAATGGAGAAGAGATATAAACCATGTAGATTCATGTTTTCCTGTGTTTATGATCATCTAGACTAGTCTTTAATACCACTTAAAAAGTTTTCTTTTCCAAATTTTAAAACGTGTATCCTGCTCAGTTTCTCACCTTAACTTTCTGTCATTGAGATTTATACATTTATCTACAGGGACATCTATAGCTTGATCCTTCCTCCCTTCCTTCCTTTCTTTTCTCTTCTTTCTTTCTCTATTTCTTTCTTCTTTCTCTTTCTTTTCTTTCTTTCTTTCTCTTTCTCTCTCTCTCTTCTCTTTTCTTTCTCTTTCTTTCTTTCTTCTTTCTTTCTCTCTTCCTTTCTTCCTTTCCTTTCTTTCTTTCTTCCAGCTTAAGTCTTTCCTAGTCTTAAATCTCAACTTTCAACCTATGCTCTTGATTACATCAATTTCCTGTTCTTTTAAAAGTTATTCCAAAAATGGCTCCCTATTGCCAGTGTCTCCCTATTGACCTCTTTTAGTCACCAGTTTATGCCTTTCTACAGGACAGATTAAAACTAGAAAAACAAAATGTCATATTGGTCATTACCTTCTTCCACTTTCAGTCCTTTTTAATTCTTCAGGTTTAGCCCAAGGGTCTGGACAGCGTGATCTAGGCTCTTTCTAACTCATCCCATTCCTACCTCACAGAACAACAAATCCATTGCCATCCAGTTTATGTAAACTCCATGACATTGAAGGTTTTGAGCAAATGTCAGTAGTGACTTTGTGTAACAAAGTGCAGCAGAAATTTCTCAAATATTTTCATATTTTCTACTGGCTTTTACAATATCTATAATAATATTGACAATTATGTGTTTATCCCTGAAACTCTTTACATCTTTTGCTTCAGTGATCCATTTAAGTTTTTGAACTCAGCTCTTTTGGTTACAGCTACAACCAACACCTGAGCACCATTGTAGGTGATGAAGATACTAAGATATAAAAAGAAAGACAGGGTTCTTTTCCACCAATAACTCCTAGTCAAGTGGGTGAAAAGACACAACATAAATAAATAGACAAATTGGTAAATAACTCTTATTTATGGCAAATTCTATGAAAAAGAAAGGCATGGAATTGAAAGACAGATTTACGGGAGTAGACAAACTTAGATCCAGCAGTTACAGAAGTTCTCTCTGAGAAGTAAAAGATGATTAAAAGAACACATTCCATTATGATGACCTGGCCCTGTGAAGAAATTGGAACTGAGTTCATTTGTCAGGATATGGCATAGGTAAGCCACTGAGGATGCATAAAAGAAGAACCCAGTGACTAGATGTGAGGAAGGAGACAAGGGTTGGCATAAGATAAGGCTGAAAAATAAAGAGGCCAGATTGTGTACGGCCTCATGGGCTTGGGAAGGTGAATAGGTTTTACTGTAAAAGCAATGGAAAGTCTTGAAAGTTGCTAGGCAGAGGAATAACCTACTGAGTGTGTTGTTTGGGGGTTACTCTAACTGCTGAGGGAAGTACTGATAGGAAGGAGAAAAAATGGTTCTCTCCTTTCATCCCTCTCTAGTCTCTGATAACATTTCCAGCTGTATATTGATTTCTTCTACCTGACTCTTACACATGTGTTTCCTTATGCTTTATTTTCAGACCAATGTTGTTTTCCTCTCTTCACGCATTATCCCTTGAAAATCCCACCTAGTGTCATGGTTTTAGCACATACTGATAGCATAAAGATTTCTAAATTGAAATCTCTTAGACATCCTCTTGGCTTCTGTCAAATACATCTGCGTTCTAACTGAACATATTCATTTGAATATCCATAGCTGCTAAACTTCAAATGCCCAGAATAGAATTAATTCTTTCATTTATCATAGACTGACTCTTTCTATTTATTTTTTTCACAATTTCAGCAAACTGAAACCGGAAATTGTCAGTCCAAACCCAAAACATGACGTTCATTTGGAGTTTACTCCCCACCATATCTAACAAATCATGAATTCTCACATTTCTTATAAATTATCCTTCTGCTTTTCCTCAGCCCTACTCTAACAGCTCAAATTCAGGCCCTTATTCTCCCTCTTTGGTCTTAACAACATTGAGCTTCCATTCTTGTCCTTTGTATCTAGACTTGCCCTTCTCAATCACTTTCTTCTCAAGCTTTCTGAGTTTTCAGCATTCAACTTTGAAGACACAGATCAGGCAGAAAGATTCAACAAAACAACCGAAGATGCTGTAAGAGGAGAGGCGGGGTATCCAGGGGCAGCAGATTACCACAGGCTCCCCTGAACATTGATGATGAACCACCTTCTTTCTCTCCCTGGTGTTGCTGCCTTTGTGCAGTCTTGGGTCTTCTCCCTCTGAGACTCTTGCTGGAACACCCAGTATACATCGTGAATCTATTTCCCACATTTCCAATACATTCTCCATGGGAGTCTTTATAATATATAATTTTGATTAAATTAACCATCAGTTTATGTTTTTATTTGATGGTATCTCATGTCATATGACTTCAGGCTCAAACACCTTAGCTTGTCCCGAATAAGTTTTATCTTATAGTCCTAACCTTGCCCTCTGACTCTCCTGTCTTACATTTTTGTCTTTATTGAAGCCACATCAGAGACCCAGTATTATCTGAAGCATTGTGCTGTTTTTGTCTTCTCTGAATTGAAATATGTACTATCATTCTATAATTGGAAGATTCACAATCATATTTCAACATCCACTAAAATGTAACATCCACTGAGGAACGCTTCCCTTTATTAGACAGAATAGGCACAGATTGCCATCGAGTTACAGATGAAGGAGGACTCAACACTGCCCAGCTGCATGCACCCTGCTTTGCATTATAGAATTACAATTACACTTTGGACTCTTTAAGGTCAAGAACCATGTTGTATCTTATTTGTACTTTTATTGCACATAGTGCTGTATTTTATAATTTTTAAAATGTATAACACGTTTATAGAATGAATGAATAAATAAAGGAAAGAATGGATGAATAAATATGACTGCAATCATAGGATTATGAATAAATTTAAATAGTACTTGGGTAAGATGAATAGAGAAAATAATGAGACTAGTAAAAATGAGATTTATTACTTGAGAAAATGCATATCAGTGGTAAAAATCGAGATGAAAATAAAAGCAAATAGGCCAGAAAGAACTGAATGGTTTTACCAGGTGAGACAAAACAAAGTAATAGGATAGAAATATCAAGTGGATCACATAAAAACAAGTTATAACATGTGGTGTGTAGGCAGAAACTAAAAAGATATCATAGTCAAAAAATAAGATTAAAAAAAGAATGTGAAGAAAAATGCTAAGTTAGATGCATGATGAAATTGAAAAGAAATACACAGAAAGACATAGAAAAACACACACACACAAAACCCCACCTTAAGCCTGTATTTTAAACTTTGTGAACACTTGAATGTGGGGTAAAAGATGATATCTACTACTGTTAGGAGTGGACACCAGAGTTAGACAAGTTTAAGTGGAAACATGTTAAAAGGCAATGGAAACCAGTTTCTACTAGGATTTTTCAAAGAGTAATTTGTCCTCCATCTTTACTGAGATGCAAACCCATTTCTAGCCTTAGTTGGCAATCTCGTTTCCAAGAAAGACTTCTGCAAAGTGAAAGTGTTTGACTTTTTAAAATTATGGTTTTTTTCCTCCCAAAAAATCACAATTCACAGAGAAGCTTGAGTTATGGCACACAAAATAATTTCATTTCCTAAAGTTTTTGAAAGGAAGTTGCCAGCTTGATGGCTAATTTCTGCATAAGATTCTGGTGTATGTTGCCCATAGATAAATAAACACCTCCTCCTGTGTGGCCAAAATGCAACATCTAAAGTCATAAATTAGTATTGATACATTTCTGCCATCTACTCCTCAGACCCATTCAAATTTTCCCAATTGACCCCGTAATGTCCTGCCTGCCAAAAGGATCCCTTCAGAATCAATAATTTTCTAGTTGTCATATTTCTTCAGGCTGCTTCAGTCTGAAAGAGTTCTTCAGCAGTCTTTTCTTTTGTTTTTCGGGTTTTTTTCTTTTTGAATGTTATTGTCTCTTAGAAATATTATTTGAACTATTTTGTAAATTGGTCCTCAATTTAGGTTTGCATGAAGTTTCTTTGTAATTGAATTCAGGTTATGTTTCTTTAGCAGGAAAAATCTCAGAAGTGTTGCCAACTTCTCACTGCACCCTATCAAATGGCACATAACATTTATTTTTCCATAACTGGCAATGTTCATTTTGATCACGTGATTAAGGTGGTGTCAGACATTCTTCTTCAAATAAATATACTCTGTTATCCTTTGTAAGTAAATATTTTGTGACACTCTAATTTGTAATGATGTGAAAGTCTTATTCTCATCAAATATTTATATTTATTTTTATTTATATCCATATGTGCTCATAGTTTAGTATTTTTTTTTTGATAGGGCTATCAGCAGCAGCATAACCTAAGAATTCGTTAGACATTCAAATTACCAGGCACTGCATCTATGTTTATCTAATCAGAAATTCTCGGAGTGAGATCCACGTATGTGTGTTTTAACAATTGCTTCAGATTGTTGTGATGTATGCTGAAATACTCCTGAACCACTGGATTACTGAATCTGTTTCTTGGCTGTATATTAAAAGTCACCTGTAGGGACCTTTAAAAACTACAGATTGTTGGATCTCATTGAGATTAACCATAAATTGCTTTAAAATGGGGTCCACAGGGAGGGGAGTATCACACACTGGGGTCTGTCGGGGGCGAAAAGGAGAGGGATAGTGGGGGGGTGGGGAGTTGGGGAGGGATAGCATGGGGAGAAATGCCAGATATAGGTGATGGGGAGGAAGGCAGCAAATCACACTGCCATGTGTGTACCTATGCAACAATCTTCCATGTTCTTCACATGTACCCCCAAACCTAAAATGCAATAAAAAAAAAAAAGAAAAAAAATGGGGTCCAGGTATCAATATTTCTTGTGTCTTAAAATGATTCTACTTTGTAGCCAGAGATTAAAACCACTGGTGGATTTTATCTGAAGCAGTGGTTCTGAAACTTGGCTCCACCTCATCAACATCTAGAGAGTGTTGAAAAATACTGATGCCTGGGGCTTACCAATAGATATTCTGATTTAATTAATCTGGAATGTAGCATGAACATTATAATTTAAAAATATTAGAAACACCTGGAGAATTTTTAAACCTTTTGATGCTCAGTTCAAGCCATTCTCTCACACTAGTTATATCAGAAACTCTAGTAGTGAGATCTAGCATTTAAAAAACTCCCCAGGTGATTACAACATGCAGGAATTTGAGAACCTTTATATAAGTCCTTTTATATTTCACAATGCACTTTTCCATAACAAAGATATTCACTTATTGAGGATAAAAATACTATCTTGTACTGAAGCCATAATGTGCGTTAGCATGGTGTTAAGAACTTGGCATTTAAATGTATTTATCACAATATCTCCCTGCATTTCAGGCATTTTCTCACAATACAGATGAGGAAATTGAAACAGGGCAAATAATTACCTTGACCCATATTGCTCAACCAGTAAATGGGAAGCAAATATTCTAACCTAGCCCCTGAGACTTCAGAAAATTTGCTCTTTGCAATTATACTCCATCTCTTCTCACCCCTTATGGGAGACGTTTGTCTTTTATGAGCTTATTTATTTAATTTTAACAAAATGTCTTGATTATAATGGAAAGCATTCCATGTTTCAGATGTGCAAAACTCAAAAGAGCAAACTAATGTGAACACAAATTTCAGAGTTCCAAGGTGCATCTCTACAAATGGAGTCCTGGGTTTGGTAGCATATTAAAAGTGTAACACTTCATCATGACTCAGCAAAGAACAATGGATTAGGATAAATAGCTCAGATTTTAGAGTCATATAGAGGTTTTGCTGAATCCTACTCAATGAAACATATTGGTTACATTTAGATGAGATGTGTGAGAGTTGGTGGTTAGGGGATAGGTAAGGGATGGTGAAGTTGTGGAGAAAGTTTGGGGAAGATTTCAGATTATGAAATTTAAGTCTCAGTTATGCATAATTCTCCTTCAAGCCCTTAGCTAACACCTTTTTCATATAATCTGGCTAAGGGTTTTAAATTACTTTTGTTTTTACTATCAAGTTAATAAAGTTGCTGCCAATTCTTTTTCTGATTATCCAATATTTTATATTGACTGGTTGCTGAGGATTTTCCTTTAAAACTTTTGAAATAAGGTGATATTTATTTTCTGTTTGAAATTTTGTTCTTTCCTTCCAATAAGGAAAGGAATGGTTTGAGGAGAAAATGAACTAGTTAGGTGTGTGTATCTTCCTAAGAGGAGATAGTTCAGTGGCAACAGAGTGCATACTGAAGTAAGGGTTGTATACCATTGTGTGTCCATGTTCTTGTGATAGAAAAGAAAACATCACCTAGTCCCAGAGTAACTTAATAGATAAGGAAAATGAAATAGCAGGAGCAACAAACCCACATTGTCTTTTTTGGTCAAGGTTGCTATATATCTATCAGCTACCTTAGACACTTCCAAGACACAATCTATAGCATTCATAATTATGAAACACCTAGCTTTATGCTTGAAGCTACTCAAAATTTTGATCACTCTAGTTACAGTTCTATCCATTACATGATGTGTTCTTTTTGTTTTTCTGAATTGCACTGAAGGTTGCTCTTTGTAAAATATTTTTGAGGGTGGGGATGGGAAGAAGGTTGTGGAAAAAAGAAAATGTCATCAAATAAGAACTGCAAAATAACACCATGAAAAGAATGGCATATTGTGAGAGGCACGGTTATGGTAGATGGTCCTTATTCAATGAAGAGTGAATCTCAGCCTAACGACCAGATGGCATAACTGAACACAGAAATTCCATATGTGTGATGGCAGCGAGGGACGGCCATTGACATACTTGCTTTTCCAGCCAAATGCCTCGGCAGATGCAGAGTTTTACACTTTAACATTGCAATATGGCACTAAAACCCAGGAGAAGAGTTAGATGCAAGATTCAAAGCTGATTTAAAGTGGCAGAGTTTAAATCCAATCCTATCCTATTAGGGTGAAAGCTATGAACAGAAAGTGAGGGGGAGATTGGAGCTCTCTAAGATTACATCTTGGATCTGCTGATATTTTCATGTGTATAAAGAAAAGCCAAACCTGGTCATATTATTTATAGGTCCCTTCCTGCTCCTCAAGTTTTTCTAAAAATAAATAAATAAAATAAAAATCAAGTTTGAGAAATGAACTATTAAAGGAAAACAGCATTAATATGTTCTTTCTTGATTCTGGAAAAGTTCGTAGTATGAATTATTTTCCACTTTGAATAAACTGTGAGATGTGCTCGAAAATTAGATTTCCATTTAATTGTATTTTTCTGTGCTAGGAGCTCTAGGCAGCCATTTTTGTGCAGAAGAGATCGTGGCTGTGCTGCACTGCTTACCAAGCCCTAAGAAAAATTTAGTAAATAAGTTAACAACACCTACCGACTCTTACTGTTTTTAATATGTATATTTATTGGAATATTGGCAAGCAACAGAGGTTTCTGAAATTATTAAGCTGTGGGCTGGAATGTCATTTGCAGCCTCTTTTCTTGGATCTCAGTGTTCTTCCACAGGGGGATGACTGCCAAAGGATGAGCTACAGTAAACACATTTCCCCCAAACACTTCCGCTGTTGAGCAGGAAAGGACATTCTTTCACACTCTTACATTAATTCAGCCAGGTTCTTGGTGTTGATAAGTTGTTCAAGGTTCATTGAAGGCAATGATGTGAATCCACTTTGGTCCTATCTTGACATGATCTTGCAAAGAGTCCCAGTGTTCTGTTGTAGAAGAGAAAACGTCCTCTGTGACAACTGCCTTCCATTTTACTAATATTTCTCTGCTTTTATATCTAAAAGATTCAAATGTAAAAACTGCTATCTATTCACTAAACATATCTGGCATATTTGGCATTTTCTTCATAGTGTTCCAATAATTGTTAGTACATTTTCATGCTGCTGATAAAGATGTACCTGAGACTGGGAAGAAAGAGGTCTAATTGGACTTATAGCTCCATATGGCTGGGGAGGCATCAGAATCATGGCAGGAGATGAAAGGCACTTCTTACATGGCAGCAGCAAAAAGAAAATAAGGAAGAAGCAAAGGAAGAAACCCCTGATAAGCCCATATCTTGTGAGACTTATTCACTACCACAGGAACAGCATGGGAAAGATCAGTCCTCATGATTCAATTACCTCCCCCTGGGTCCCTTTCAAGACACATGAGAAATTCTGGGGAGAAAAAAATTCAAGTTGAGATTTGGGGTAGGGTCACAGTCAAACCATATCATTCTGCCCCTGTCCCCTCCCAAATCTCATGGCCTCACATTTTAAAACAAATCATGCCTTCCTAACAGTCCCCAAAGTCTTAACTCATTTCAGCATTAACTCAAAAGTCCACAGTCCAAAGTCTCATCTGAGACAAGGCAAGTCCCTTCTGCTTATGAGCCTGTAAAGTCAAAACCAAGCTAGTAACTTCCTAGATACAATGAAGGTACAGACATTGGGTAAATATAACCATTCCACATGAGAGAAATTGTCCAAAACAAAGGGACTACAGGACTCATGCAAGGCTGAAATCCAGCAGGGTGGTCAAATTTTAAATCTCCAAAATGATCTTTGACTCCAGGTCTCACATCCAGGTCACTCTGATGCAAGAGGCGGGTTCCCCAGGGTCTTGGTAAGCTTCACCCCTATATTTTTGCAGGATACAGCCTTCCTCCCAGCTGCTTTCACGGGCTGGTGTTGAGTGTCTGTGGCTTTTCTAGGCCTATGGTGCAAGCTGTTGGTGGATCTACTGTTCTGGGGTCTGGAGGACAGTGGCCTTCTTCTTACAGCTCCACTAGGCAGTGCCTCAGTAATGACACTGTGTTGGGGCTCCTGTTCCACATTTTCCTTCTACACTACTGTACCAGAGGTTCTCCATAAGGGCCTCAGTCCCGCAGCAAACTTTTGCCTAGGCATCCAGGCATTTCCTCCCACCTAGATCTTCTGAAATCTAGGTGGAGGTTCCCAAACCTCAATTCTTGACTTTTGTTTACCTGCAGGTTCAATACCACATGGAAGCTGCCAAGGCTTGGGGCTTCTACCCTCTAAAGCTACAGCCTGAGCTGTATGTTAGCCCCTTTCAGCCATGGCTGGAGTGGCTGGGACACAGGGGACCAAGTTCCTAGGCTGTACACAGCATGGGGACCCTCCAGATCCACCCATGAAACCACTTTTTTCTGCTGGCCCTCTGAACCTGTGATGGAAGCAGCTGCTGTGAAGGTCTCTGACCTGGAGACATTTTCCCCATGGTCTTGGGGATTAGCATTAGGCTCCTTGCTACTTATGCAAATTTCTGTAGTCAGCTTGAATTTCTCCCCCAGAAAAAAATTTTTTTGTACTATTGCATAGTCAAACAGTAATTTTTTTAACCCTTTATAAAACAATGCCTTTAGCAGTACCCAAGTCACCTCTTGGTGCTTCTGACAAATATACTAAATCATCTCCCCTCAAGTTCAAAGTTCCACAAATCTCTTGGGCAGAGGCAAAATGGCACCAGTCTTTTTGCTAAAACATAGCAAGGGTCACCTTTACTGTAGATCCCAAAAAGTTTATCATCTCCATCTGAGACTACCTCAGCCTGGATTTTATTGTCCATATCGCTTCACAGCTTTGCAGGGTACAGCCTCCTACCCAGCTGCTTTCAAGGGCTGGCATTGAGTGTCACCTGTGGCTTTTCCAGGTGCACGATGCAAGCTGTTGGTGGCTTTACCATTCTGGGGTCTGGAGAATGGTGGCCCTCTTCTCACAACTCAACTAGGCAGTGCCCCTTTTGGGACTCTGTGTGGGGGCTCTGACCCACATTTTGCTTCTGCACTGCTCTTGCAGAGGTTCTCCATGAGAGCCTCACCACTGTGGTAAACTTCTGCCTGGGAATCTAGGCATTTCCATACATCTTGTGAAATCTAGGTGGAGGTTCTCAAACCTCAATTCTTGACTTCTGTGCACCTGCAGGCTCAACATGGGAGCCGCCAAGTCTTGAGGTTTGCACCATCTGAAGCCATGGCCCAAGCTCTACACTGGCCTTTTTCAGCCATGGCTGGAGTAACTGGGATGCAGGGCACCAAGTCCCTAGGCTGGACACAGCTCAGGAACCCTAGGCCTGGCCCATGTAACCACTTTTTCCTCCTAGGCCTCTGGGCCTGTGATGGGAGGGGCTACCTTGAAGACCTCTGACATGGTCTGGAGACATTTATTTTCCCCATTGTCTTGGGGGATTAACATTTGGCTCCTCGTTACTTATGCAAATTTCTGCAGCTGGCTTCGATTTCTCCTCAGAAAATGGGATTTTCTTTTCTATCACATTTTCAGGCTGTAAATTTTCCAAACTTTTATGCTCTGCTTCCCTTTAAAAACTGAATGTTTTTAACAGTACTCAAATTACTTCTTGAATGCTTTACTGCTTAGAAATTTCTTCTGCAAAATACCCTAAATCATCTCTCTCAAGTTCAAAGTTCCAGAAATCTCTAGGGCAAGGTCAAATGCTGCCAGTCTCTTTGCTAAAGCATAACAAGAGTCACCTTACCTCCAGTTCCCAACAAGTATCTCATCTCCATCTGAGACCACCTCAGCCTGGACCTTATTGTCCATATCACTATCAGCATTTTGGTCAAAGCCATTCAGCAAGTCTCTAAGAAGTTACAAACATTGCCACATTCTCCTGTCTTCTTCTGAGCCCTCAGAACTGTTCCAACCTCTGCCTGTTACCCAGTTCCGAAGTCACTTTCAAATTTTCTGGTATCTTTTATGCAATGCTTCACTCTACTGGTACCAATTTACCGTATTAGTCCATTTTGACACTGCTAAGAAAGACCTATCCAAGACTGGGCAATTTACAAAAGAAAGAGGTTTAATTGGACTTAGAGTTCCATGTCACAATCATAGCGGAAGGCAAGAAGGAGCAAGTTTCATCTTACGTGAATGGCAGCAGGCAAAGAGATCATGAGAAACAGAAGTAGAAACCCCTGATAAACCCATCAGATCTCATGATACGTGTTCACTACCACAAGAACAGTGTGGGTGAAACCACCTCCATGATTTGATTATCTCCCACCAAGTCCCCTCCCACAACATGTGGGAATTACAGGAGTACAATTCAAGATGAGATTTGGGCACAAACACAGAGCCAAACAGTATCAGGTGGTGAGGTAGAATTTGAAAGTACAGATCATCTATGTCTACCTGAAATAGACTTGATACCTGCTACATGGAATTGCACCCATCATGTTCATCAAATTTTGCCCCATTCAAACCCCACCTCCTGCAAAACCAGTCTCTGATCACATTAATTACCTACATTTTCTCTGCATTTTATAAACTCCCAAGCAAATGGTTTAAGATAATAAGCAATAGCAGTGAGTGTGTTGCGAATAAAAATAGTAATAATTAACATTTACGAGCATGTACTACATTTCAGATACTGCATTAAGTATGCATTATCTCATCTAATCTTCCCCCACAATTCTATAGGATAGGCATTATTATTTTCTTTACTTTTTAAAACAAACAAACAAAAAATCTTAAGAGCATATTTAAGGAGATTTTGCAACCTCTCCAGGGTCACAGATCTACAAAATGATAGCAGTAGGAATTTAGGGCTGTTATATTTGATCCTAGAACACAAATCTTCTTGCTATAGAATTACATAAAAATATGATCATTGGATTCTTAACTTGTGTTGGAATTTCTTTAAGCTAGTATTCACAGTCTGCCTTAGTCTATTTCACCTAACATTCGATGCTTTTTGAGTCAAAGAACACAATCAAACTCTTCTATTTATCAACTCCAGAACATAACCTTATTGCATATTCCAATGTACATTTGTTTTCAGATGCTGTTTTCCTTACTTGAGATTTTCCTGCTCACCTTGCCTATTTACCTTATGCTTACCTGCTCCTCAATGTTTAACTGTTTTCACATCCACATGGAAACTTCCTCTGACTTCTTAAGCCCAGAATGACCAGTTTATCAGAAGTAGTTTTAAATCTGTCCACCTGCCTTGATCTTTCCAGCAACAGCCCCAGTCCATGTTGCCAACATTTCTTACCTAGACCAATTTAAAATTCCTTAATTGGATACACTGTTCATACAGTGTCTCCTCTGATTCCAATATACCTGTTTTTTTTTTTTTTCCCTGAAGTGATATTTTCAAACTGCATCACCCAACCTGCATCCATATTCTAACGGCCTTTCAGAAAAATATTTGTATGATTATCATAGGCTATATCATTTGGTTCCTGATGAACTCACTGGGTTCAGCTGTGCTAGGCTTAACCTCTCACTTTTTGTGCCTTCCTTCTTTGAATCTTCCCTGTCCTTCTCTCTCTTGTTTACCCCAAGACACTTCACAGACCATTCCTTCTCCCTGTGGCCACCCCACCCTCTGCCAAGTTTACTCTTGTACATCCTTCAAATTCAGAACTCATTGAATATAAAAATAAATTCAACAACCTCCAAGTCACATCCTAAATTTTGGCCATACTAAAGCCTGTGATAACACTGAATTTTTTTCTAATGTGTGTTAAATTAATCATCACTTTGAGTAAACTGCTCAATATTTAAGAGAGAGAACAGAATATTGGCAGCTTTCTTCCTCCCTGGACCGATTTATAAATGGATTTATAGCTCTTAAGACTTAGAGTACATTGCCCAATTTCTTATTCTCCACGCCTACACACCTAGGATATGTTGCCTACCACTGTAAGACCATCGAATATGCTCTTTTTACCTTGGGATCTTGACATTCCTCCCATTTGGTAGACACACTTCATTGATCACAGGCAGAGTTATGTGACTGCTTTGACCAATTGAGTACAGTGGAAGTGAAAGTGATGTTCTGTGACATTAAATCAATCAAACGTCTCATTTATTAGCTTCAAAACATGGCCTTAGCACACAAGTAAATGACACACACCTTCCTCATGCTCTTTTAGGATGCTCACTCTTGGAATCCAGTTGTCATTGCTATGAACAGGCCGATAGAAATGTTACATGGAGAGGCCACAGTAGGAGTTCCAGCTTTCAGTCCAGCTTAGGTTCCTGCTAACAGTCAATCAACTGCCACGTTTATAAGAATGTACCAAGTGATTCCAGCCTCAAGCTATTGAGTAACCTACCAATATAATTGGGCAGAGATAAGCAAGTGAGCTCTGCTTGAATTTATGAGCATAACAAGATGGTGGTTTTAGATCAATAATTTTTGGGCAGGCTTGTTATGTAACAATAGCAACTAGAACTACACCTTAAATTTTAATGGTGATCCCTGAATGCACTGCTCTCTTCAAACAGATAAAATCTCCAAGACTTCTAAAAAGCACCTTACTGGTCCAAAGAAATGTCTGCTTCCGCTATCGTACTCTCCTTTAAAATACATACATACATATTCCTTTTTCTCATCTGTAGAGTATTTTCTATGTAGCTGCTATTAGTAGAGACCTAAGGCCAAGGTCCATTTTGAAAGTCTTGGCAGGCTCATGTTGGGGTACAGGAAAAGGCAGCAGGGATTTGGTATCTTAAAAAGCTTAGCTTTAGAGAAGAAAGCTAATTCTTTTTGGACATTTTCTTTTCTTCCATTTACCATAAAAATGATTATTTTAAAATTCAGCTTTTTGTTAGTTAAGTAACTACAGTTATCCTGCTTAGACGTTTCAGAGAGAATTGATAGCCAATATTCAGGCTAGGATTAGAATGTTTATTTGTCTGGAATATTGTTTCTTACATAAACTCCTCTGAAACCTGCAATTGAGATGGGCAGATGAACCTCACCTGATTAAGGATCTAGAGAATCTGTTTTCTTTTTTCTTAAAGACATGTTTAAGATTATCCTGTTCTTTTTTTTTTGCTTTTGCACACAGCTACTACCCTTGTTTAAGTCTTATTCTAAGCTTTCTCTCCAGGATACTGGAAACAAAAAAACAAACCAAATAGGTTCCAATCTCTACCCACCTCATTACATTCTGCCCTATGATGTAATTCAAACCCATTAATGAAATAATTAAAAGATTAGGAGTAAGGATACCCGAGGTAAAGTCCCAAAGCAGGTAAAATCGTCTACCCCTTATAAGGTAGATAATTTCTTAACTACACTGAGCCTAAGCTTTATTTGTAATAAGGGGTTAAAAATAGTGCTAACCTATAGAGTTGTTGGGAGGATTATATAAACCAATGCATGTAAATCACTTAGAAAAGTACCTAATACGCAGTAAGAGAGGACGAGTTATATAGTAAAACTAAGATGTGTGGTGGTCAAGCAATGAGAATACAAGAGGGACATTTGTAAAAGAGTAAGAATTAGGTCAATATACATAAAGCACCCACTCTAATTCAGGAACTATGCTAGAAATATTTAAAAAAAAAAATTGTGTAATGACCCTATCCATTAAGCCTCAAAAGTCGCAATCCTAAGAGACAGACTCAATGGTGGACATGCAGGAGAAGTTCCAGGGAAAGATGACTTTAGGTTTGAACATTTTGACTTGAGGTCTGATTGTTTCATCTACACAGAATTGTGAAGAATTGGAAATTTCCTGTTACTGATTGCTGGAGTTTCCCTGCTTCTTGCTACTGGAAAATTAATTGTTTATTTAACTATTAAATATACATTGCACTAATTAAAAAATTATGTTGTTCCGTGCTTGATTCTTATTTTACTTTACAAACTAGATCAAAAATGCCTTGAGGACTACGCTTTCTTTGTTGCATCTGCTATATAACTTTTTTTTTTTTTAATTTGGTAAATTCTTGTGTCAAGAAAAGTTTTCCAAAGCTTAGAATTAAAGCAAAAAGAAAAGAATCTGTTGTTTCAACATCATACTGGGGCATCATTTAAACGGCTCACACAGGACTATATTTAATTCTCTTGGAGAATGCAGCTGTATTTAGCTTTGCTTTAATTAAAGTCCAAACATTTTGAAGTAATATATGTACTTATAACTTCCATATAAACAGAAAAGGCAATTTCAAAGATTATTACCTTTGAGAATATTAACCAATTTTGTACTTAATCTAGCAATTTTATTCCTAACACTCATTTCATAAAATGCTTATAATACTCTGTTTATCAAATGCTCATGGAGCCATCTATTTGAGATTATTGGTTGCCTCATTAAAAACATAGGAAATCTTTGGCAGATATTCATTTTATATTTTCATTGAAGCGATGTTTTTAATTTTTAAAAACTATATTCTGACTCTTGTTAGCTATGTGTGAACCAAAAATTAGAAAGTTATTGTGGATCTTTGAATATAGCCTTATACTTATGGCAATAAGTTTCCCCTGCAAGCACATTTTTAGATGTATCCCAGATATCTGAGTTACAGAATTTTCATTATCATTCATATGCAAATATATCCTATTTTTCATTTTGATTTATTCAATATAACTGTGGGTTTAAGAGCACATTTTTAGGTTTCTGAACATATAATAATTTTCTAGTTGTTTTTATTATTAATATCTAACTAAACTGCATTGTGGTCAGAGAATCAGCTCTGCAAGATGTCACTTATTTTAATTTTGATGAGACTGGCTTTATGGCCCAGGACATATTTTAATTTTAGAATTAGTTTATGTATACATAAAATGTAAACTCTATAGTTACAGATTATAAATTTAAATTGCATCTATATTTTAAACTTGAAAGTAATTATTATTGCTTTCTGCAGTACGTATTTAGTACAAGTCAGTAGTTTCCTTGTTCTTGCATTTCCAACATTCTACTTGGGATGCTTTTCTTTTGTAAAGAATACTCTTTAGCATTTCCTTTAGTGCAAATCGGATGATCATCCTTTATTTTTGCTTTTTAGTATTTTCCTCCTTGTTTTAATTTTTTATGGAAAAATAAGTTTTTCTAGATTTAGAAATCTAAGTTGGAAATTGGTTCAGTCTTTTAATGGCATTTCATTATATTTTGCCTTCTACTATATTTGTGTTGAGTTCAATTGCCAGTTTAATTGACACTGTTTGGAAAGTGTTTTTTCTTGTTTCCTAATGGTTCTAATATTTTTATTTGTTTTTAGTTTTTGACAATTGAAATTTAATGGGCTTAGGTATGAACTGATATCTTTGTTAAGATTTTCAGAGCATTTTTTGTGTGTGGCTTATTGATTTTCATTAGTTTAGAAATTATAGCTACTACATCCTTAATTATTTCTTTTGCCCTTTTATCTCTCTCTTTTTCTTATAGAATTCCAAGCACAAATAAGTAAGACTTTCTGCTGTATTCTCTATTTATTTTGTACTATAATGTTGATTTTTTTCTCTCTGTTCTTTGTTTTAGATATTATCTTCTAGCTTACTAATTATTCCCTTCAGCTACTTTCAGTATGTTGTTAAACTCATTCACTAGGTTTCTGTTTTAAGTCATTGCATTTGTAAGTTCTCGGATTTCAATTTTTTAGTTGTATTTTCAATTCTCTAAAAAAAAAAAACATTCTCTGTCTTCCTAATGGTAGAAACAGATATTTTAAAGGCCATGACTAACTATTCTAGTATGTGCAGACTTGGGAGATATTTTATATGGTGTTTCTTTTAGGAATTTTTTATGAATATATAAAGTTTTCATCCTATTTTTAAATATCCAAGTGAGTGCTTTTATATTGTATATTATATTTGAATATGGCAAGAGGAAAACTTGCTCCATTGTTCCAAAGACGATTTACCTTTGTTCCTGCTAGGCACCTGGAGGTGCTAGAAATTTAGAGAGTCTTTGCTCATTCGAGGAGGTGATGTGTATGAAGCTGGGCTACAGGCTTCACCAGGCTTTCTGTTTTCTGAGTTCACCCTTATTGCTCTGATGCAGCTATTCTGGAGGGTCCTAATTCAAAAGAGGCTTTATCACTGTCCTTGAAGTGCCTTGATATCAGTATTTATATCACTAGCATTTCTGTAACATTAAAAGTGCTCACCTACCTCCCAGGTTCTGCCTTCTGGATTTGACAGTCTCCCATTGGAGAAACGGTCACAAATGCTAAAATAAAATTCCTAAGCCACCTCCATTCTCCCATGGTACCAGGTTAGGAATTTCTCATGATTTTGTTAGCTCTCCACTGCTACACACACACACACACACACACACACACACACACACACACACACACTAGCATTTCTCGTTTCTAGTTACAGGTAGTTGGAATATTGGCCTGAATTACTTAGTCTACTCTCACCAGAAAATAAAATCTCTCCTCCCATCTTCCCTACGAATCTCTTATCTGATCAATTGAACTTTTTAAAAATCAGAAACTGAATACTAATGTCTTTAAGAATCCAGAGTAAATATCACAAAGTGTACATACTCATTTCTTTGATTCATAGTAGATTAACCTAGGACTATGATTCAGAGATTATTTACTCTAATATTACACACATCTGTAACAAATTTTCAATCTGATTTTCTATTCTATGAAGCATTGCAACAATAAATTCTGTGGGGGGGTAGGAATAAGAAGTAGAGTGACTTTGTTGGAGGTAAGCATACTAACTACAGCCAAAGTAATAGTTGTCAAGGCAGAGTTCGTCAAAATGTGAAATAACAGATAAATTTAAAAGAATATAGCAATGAAAGGAAAAACAGTCCCGCCTACCTCAATATCATCTAAGCGCATTAACATGTAGTAATGAATATTTATAATGATGGCTCCATGCCCTGCATAAAAATACCAAATGTTGCCTAGTGAGCTCTACCTTTAAAAGGTATTGAGGTTTGTGATATATTTTAGTGTGAATTTCTTTACTAATTCTTAAGCTTAGATTGGTAAATTTCAATTGCATCTTTTATAAGCAGCTCCTTTTATGATTGCCACTGCAAGAGTTTTCTTTTTCCTGCCAAATTACCTTCTTACATGGCCAATAGTAACTAATCTTTTAAATCCTTGTTTCTGTATTGATTGTAAAAAATTATTTTCTGTTTTCAGAATGAATATATCTTAAATCTTTAACTGTTCTTGAACTTGGAATACACTTTTCAAGGCCATTTTTTTTTAACTTTATAACAAATAGCACTGGGCTGTTTTAAGTACAGAAGAAGAAACAAAATATCACTGGTACAGCAAATTTCTTTTTTTGCTGAGTCTTATCCATTTTGGCCAGTGGTACATGTTGGAGTCTTTAAATTATGACTTTTCTGTTTATATAACTATGATGTATAATAAATTGAACATCAAGCTCTGTAGACGCACTTTATTTATTTACTTACTTTGATCACTAAACTAAACCAATCTAGCACCTTATCTGGCCTCAGCTAAATTCCCAGGGAACTGGATGTATTTCCAAAGAGATGGGAATTTGGCCAAGAAACACTCTTTGATCTGTTCTGTCAAGCAAATTATATGCACTTATAGATAAAAATGTAAAAGAGAAAAAGAAAGCAAGAATAACATTTGCAAGCCCAGCATATTTTGCTAAGATAGACCACTAGTCATCCATGCCTCAAGGAGTTGGCCTTAGCAGTGGTGTGTCACCTTTTCTTCCTATTAAGAAAGGTGATTTTTTTTTTATTGTGATTGACTAGACACTGTTGCTGGAAGTTGTAGTGTGTAATATAACTGTAGATACCTTGAAAAGACCCTTGAGATTTATATCTTTCTCTTATATTTTATTGAGTATAGAGACACAAGTATTTGAGAAACTTAAGTGAGCCTATTCTCCTAGTTAAAATGCTAAGTGTTTAAAAAAGGCTATTAAATATATCTAACCCCCATTCCCAATACCTAAATACTATATATTATCTTAAAATACATATGAATTTGAAATCAGAAAGGTAGACAATTTCAAAGTATCTACTATGAGAAATGACTGAGAATTCCTCCTGGTCTTTAATGTCCAGGTGTCAAAGATGTTGATCATTCTACAATGTGCATGACAGTCACTCTTAGAAAAAAAAAACAATTGAATAAACCCAGAAATGTTAAGTGATGGAACACAGTTTTTGAAAAAAATAATTTAGGAGGAAGAAAATTCAAGAACTTTTAAATCATGGAATCTACGGGGGGAAAAGTGTGAACATCAAAATATCTTGAACACTCAGGAGACAGAGCAAGGGCCCTGAGTTTCTGGAGGTTTAAATATTGAGAAAAAGGAAGAGATATGAACCTTGAGGGTGAAGACAAGATAATCTGTCCCAGGCTGATTTTGCTTCCTGGAAATTGAAAGAGACTAACAAGTTGGAATTTAAAAGGTTTTCTGCCAAACAACAAAATTAAAATGAGAAACTATATGAAATCTAAATAAAATTACTACTTACGGACAATGGCTCTGAGAGTGTGGTACACTCTAATTTTGGATAAACTCTTGGGGAAATTTGTGCCTACAGATAATTCAGTGTTTTCTCCTATGTCATTAATTTATTCTATGGTCCCTCAAAGAAGATATCCTTACCCTAAGGGATTGAGTCTGGTTCCTGGAACTCCTACCATCAGAATTCTATGAAATTCAGTGTCTTATAAATGTAATCTAGGGAATACCTCTTCCAGCAATAGCAGACCAGGTTATTTTGAACTACGATTCTTATTGAGGATGATTAGAGATACTGAACAAAATATTAAAAGTAGAAGTATAAGAAAATATTAAAGAACATCCAAGAGAGTAACAATTTGGGGAGCCAATATCTTGGAAAAAGTAAAACCCAGAAAGATGAGCTCAGTTATTAGCATTGCTTTTCTCCTTCAGCCATTTCCTTATTCCTAAGGCAAGTGGCCTAGGAAGCTGAACAGTCTTTTATGCAGGCTTGCAAGGAAAAAAACTGTAATTTGGCCACTTTCAAGGTGTCACTTTTGAAAATAATCTGTCATATTTTCCGACTATTTGAATGTTTTCAGTTGGATTGAAAGCATGTAAAATTATGCAATTTCAGAAAGTTTCTTCTTGTTTAATCCTGTGTTAGGAAATAGCAAAGAGAGCCAAACTGTTACCATATAAACTCTCACACTACAACCTCTTTCTGAAACTGAGCAAGCCTATTTCTCCTCATGTTTTCATTCTTCTGTTGTTAACCAGTTTTTTTTTTCCACTTAATTCCCACTGTAATTAATGGGAATGAACATCTGACCGAATACCTCACAATATTCCTAAATTTCTTCATTAAATTTCACTAAATGTTAAGCTAATAGAGGCCTGTGATTTTTGTGGTAGGATTTTGTTTGTTTGTTTGTTTTTGTTTTTGTTTTGAGACAGAGTTCCACTTTTTTCACAAGGCTGGAGTGCAATGGTGCATTCTTGGCTCACTGCAACCATCGCCTTCCGGGCTCAAGTGATACTCTTGCCTCATCCTCCTGAATAGCTGGGATTACAGGTGCCCACCACCATACCTGCCTAACTTTTTCATATTTTTAGTAGAGATGGGGTTTCACCACATTGGCCAGGCTGGTCTCGAACTCCTTACCTCATGTGATCTGCCTGCCGTGGCTTCCCAAAGTGCTGGGACTACAGGAATGAGCCACTGCGCCCAGTTAGAAGTGTTTTTTAACAGGCCTGGTGACTTATACACAGCTGAGTGCCACATAAGTCATCAATAAATGTTTCTTTAATTTTTAATTAATTGACTCTATACAACTTACCATTTATATCATTTATTCCAGCATCAGATCACATGGTTCCTTAAATTTTCTTCTTCAACACACACTTCTTGAACACCTCCTGCATTCCAGGCACTGTGTCATGATCTGGATGTACAAAATATAAAAAAGAAACAGTCTTCAAGAAGCTCATAGCCTAGAGAAGAAAGAAAACATACAAATATCATCTAGGCATACTTAAATTACTTGAATTGCCCTGAAGTAAATGAATATAAAAATGCCCATAAAATATAGTGAGGTAGTTCTTTTAGAAACAGAACGTTAAAAATAGAAAATGGAAAACATTAATGGTAGACACATGGTATCTATAATAGATCCAGACAGCATAAATCATCAAATCATCAAAATCATGGTATACTGAATATGTTATTCTTTAAATTTAAATTGCTAAAAGGATTGAACAATGTGGAACTGAGAAATAACCTGTTTGCCCCCACGAAAACCCCCAAAATATGGATAATAAACATATAAAGCAAATGTTTTGTGGGTAGCAAAGTGTAAGGTTTGGAACACAGAGTTGAGAAATATTTCACACAATTTACCTGGGCTTACAATTTTTTTAGGAGAAATACAGATAGTTATTTGGAAATGGCATACCACACCCACAGCCCTTCCACCATCTTACTTCTGAATTTCCCCATCCGTCACATGCACTTTAGAATAGTTGTCACTAATGAGTCTCTAGAAGTTGTTTGAACAGGACATTCTCTTATGTCACATGATTTTGCATCTTCTTTTGTGTAGAATCTTTTCTCCTCATCTTCATTCCACTGTCAATCCCCTCTCTCAGCTCACTCCATGTTATCAGTCAAAACTCAGCATCTCCAGGAATTTTTTCTTTATTCACCCATACTGGACACATATCTAATAGTTTCCTTTGTTTGGATAATAGAGAGTGGATGAGAGTGTGCTGAAAGATAAACCTAGAGGGACAGGAAGCACCTGGATGATGGATAGCTTTTTAAGTCATTTTAACAATTTGAACTCTACCTTTAAGCAATGGGAAGACTTGAGTTTTAGGCAAGGAGTGAACACTCTAGTTAATTGTTCTCCACCCTCCTGTTACATTACCCTGATCAAATTCATATTTGCCTAAAATGCTAGTAAGAATATTTTGAAGGTTGGAATTCAAAGCCTATTTAAGTTCAATTACATATATTTTTTTCTTTTTTTTTTCTGAATTTCTTCTAGATATACAATCATGTCGTCTGCAAATAGAGACAATTTGACTCCCTCCTTTCCTATTTAAATACCCTTTATTTCTTTCTCTTGCCTGATTGCTCTGGCTAGAACTTCCAGTACTATATTGAATAGGAGTGGTGAGAGAGGGCATCCTTGTCTAGTGCCAGATTTCAAGGGGAATGCTTCCAGTTTTTACCCATTTGGTATGATATTGGCTGTTGGTTTGTCGTAAATAGCTTTTATTGTTCAATTACATATTCTTATTACTAATCTCTCATCTGAGTTTTAATCTCTCATTTATATTTGTTTGTGGGCAATTTCCAGTTAAATATTTTTCACATAAAAATAGGACCATGTAATGTAAGTTCATTAACAATGTCTTTGTATGTCCTTATTTTAGTTAAAAGGGATTTCCTATTTCTACTATTCTAGAATTAAATTTGTTGTTGTTGTTGAAGTGTAGAAAAATCGTGAGCTAATGTAGAATTATTGTCTTGCTACGCAGGCAAATTGTTTAGACTTTCTGAACCTCACTATTATTTATTTATTATTATTTTTTAGATGGAGCTTCCCTCTTGTTTCCCAGGCTGGAGTGCAATGGTGTGATCTTGGCTCACTGCAACCTTTGCCTCCTGGTTCAAGTGATTCTCCTGCCTCAGCCTCCTGAGTAGCTGGGATTAGAGGTGTGCACCACCATGCCCAGCTAATTTTGTTTTTTTTTTTAGTAGAGACAGGGTTTCTTCATGTTGGTCAGGCTAGTCTCGAACTCTCGACCTCAGGTGATCTGCCCGCCTTGACTTCCCAAAGTGCTGGGATTACAGGTGTGAGCCACTGCACCTGGCCTAAACCTCACTATTATTATCTACATAACAAAAAATTGAAATAAAAGACATACCATGGCTACATTCAGTGCAAAATTTTTCATTTTTTAATTACTGTTTCTTCACCCTAATTCAATCCACTTAGCTTTTTTTTTTTTTTAATCAGTTCAATGAATATCTAAAACACTCTTGATTTTCATTCTCATTGCTACCGGTCCCTGCCTACAACCCTGACTTCCCATGATTCTACCTTCTGTTAAAATTAACACTATTATTATCACATCTTTGAGCAATATAAGGTTCTACACCGGATTCTCTTAGCCTCTGTCTTCTTAGCCTCTGTCTATTTTAAACCAGCTGTGTACCGTACGTTACTGCTCTTGTCAAGAGGTTTACCTTGCTTATACGATAAAATTAAGACCTATAAATTAGCATCCAAATCCTTCTAAGGTGTATTGTTCTTCATATTTTCCCTAATGTTTGTATATAAACCTTTGGTCTAACCCCAAAGAAACTCAGATGCTCTTGTTACATTTTATAGAAATATTACTTCTCTCTCCCTGCAGAATTTTTCTTTCCATTGCTTAAAGGGTAATCCCTAAATATCTGGGGAAGTCGTCACTGATGAAGAACTCCATCCAGAAAGGCTATTTGTGTCCCTTGAACACTTAAGGCAGTGTTTCTATCTTCCCCTAGCCCCACATTGTTTTGTTAATCTACAGAAAAAAACTCATATCTAGTATGATCTCCAAACACATAATGCTGATGGTGTGGGTTTTGACAGCTAACAAAGGCAAAGTAAGGAGTCAACCATTAATGTTGCAACAGCTCCCAACTACATACTGCACTATAGATTACAACACTGTAGATTTTGTTTACACAATACACTTTACTTAATGTAATTACCCTATTGTTATGATGGGGAAGATGCTGTTATTTCTATTATTTAAAAACAAAACAAAACTGTGCTTTAGAGAGTTTATGTGGCTTGCCTAAGGATTTACAGCTGGAATAGTAGAGACAATGCTTGGACAGATCTCCTGACGAGTAAGTTCAGGACTTTCATGGTAATTAGTCTGTATGTGTATAAAATAACTTGTCATACTGTATGCAAGTAATTTTTGAGGTCAGAGAATATACCCTAATCATTATATGCCAGACTTTATCAATAATGTTTGTTGTAGTGTCAACAAACATTCCCACTAGCTGTTAAGAATTCTTTGTTTTATATTAGTGCCACTTCCCTAGTCCCAATGCTTTCTTTAAATGACCAGAATTATAAAGCTGAACCCAAAATATCACTTGTCTCAAACATCTCATTACCTTCTCCCTTCCAGCCACACTCTACCTGTGGAATTTCTTTCTGAGGAAGCTGATATTAGCTAGTTATGTAGGAAAGGAACTGAACTTCAATCACATAAGGTATTAATTGCTGATTAGGCTTACAGTGTTTCAGTTTTCAGGAAAATTTCCAATTTAACTAGAAACAATCCTGTAATCTGAAGGGACCGATTTCTAATAGAGTGATATCAGATAATTTGGTAAAGAGAGAGGGGGAGATGTTTATGAGTGAGAATTCCTTTAAACCACATTCATAGTGATTGCCTAGTTGGCCTCAATCTAAAGTCGGACATGGTTTCAATGCTACAAATTTTTTTTTTCCTGTTTGCTAACAATTGTCTCCACATTGTGCACAATGATAAAGTAGTTGAAATTTTAAAAGCTTTCAGAAAGGGAAAGGCTGGTTATATTCTTAGATGGTTTAGGACATTCTTGAATAATTTCATTTCAGCAGAAACAGTCAGTAAATACCCACTAATCCAACATTTGTGGAGGTTGAGGGAGTATTTTCCCCTTGTTCAACTTTGCCTGCTACCAGAACATCATTCTTTTTCTTTCTTTATTTTTCGCTCTTAAAATATATAGCTATTTGGGAATAGTTGAATGTATATTTGTAAACAGATGTAGGTAGACATTGTCCACACATGAAGTGGAGCTTATGAATTATTTAAAGGTAAATACAAATGAGTTTATTAGATCTCTTCATTACAGCAAGTTTTGAGGGAGCAGCTACAAAGCACCAGAACAGGCAGAAGGGAGTGGTTTAATGAAATAGAATAAAGAATTTAGGAAGGAAGATAAAATGGGAAATGCTAGAAGAGAATCTTTGCTTTAGCCTTGAGCTGGCAAAATTTCACCACTGACAATACAAAATGGTACCACAAAACCATGAAATCAAGAGGGTGACCCAGACAAATCTTCTTGTCAAATGGTATGTTTTTCCTGTTCAATAGATCATCTCCGGTTCTTTATTTTTTCTGAAATAAATTCTCTCAGAGAAAACACACATTCTAGAAAATAAAATGTTCAAGCTACAAAACGACATCTCAATTACTTGCACATTCAATCATTCTTACAAGTAAAACAAAATTGATCAATAATGTTTGCTGTAGTGTGCCCCATTAAGCAGCTTTTCTTCCTACTATATCTCCATAAAGCTTTCTATTCTCAGAAGGACAAGGATTGAAAGAATAACAACAAATATGTCATGAGGAAGAAAAGTATATGGCATGTTAGATCTGTTTACACTAGTCCTAATTTATCACCTCCAAAATGAGTAAGATTGAATTCTGAAAGCATCCACTTCTCATTCACAAACTTGCTTCATACTCTAGAAGTTGTCTTTCCTGAAGTACGTTTGTAAGAAACCATAGTTATTGACCTGATTCCCCAAATGTTCAATTTGCTTTTGATTTCTATGGCCTTATTATATTAATTTTGACTTGTCATCTTGACTATTTCTTAATCTATATAATTTAACATTTCCTCTTCCCTTGCCTCTCCTTCGTAATACATTTTGCTGCAGTTTTAGCAATGGTTTTGCATGTGTATCAGGAAATAAATATAAACTACTTAGGCAAACCAAAAATAATGTTATTATCCTTTCCCTTTTTACTTCCCTTTGCCGTTTGGATTTAAACATATTCTTTAATACAATTACAAATAGACAACAAAATAGGAATGGATAATCTTTTAATTGATTTTGTAACTCTGATGAATGGGAAGAGAAAGTAATATTATCTATCATATATTTATTCTCATTTCATCATTACCTTTTGGTTCTTTCTTTCTTCCATTCTCTTTCTCATCTCCTTTGGGACTATAGACCTCTAAAGCCACTGATGCCAGTGCCAGACATGCAGACCCAGGGAGAACTTTGTATTTTTATGTTTAAATTCTATGAAGAGTGGACAGTTGTGTAGAAGTATGATGGGGCAAAAAGGGCATGATTAAATGGTAATTAACTGGAAGTTGTAGGGTGTGTCAGCAAGAAATTACTGTTGAATCAAGAAATAAGCTATATACTATAACACCTCATTTTCTCCATCGGCATTGGTTCATAACTGTTATTAGCCTTTTTCTATGTCTTATAAATTTGCTAAGCTCTGTGACATCATACTCAATATGATTTATATTTATTGGGCACAAATTATGTGCCAGGTACTGAGCATAATTAACGAAACAATTAATAATCTTAGTTATTTTGGTGCTTTCATTCCAGTGAGAAAAGAGAGCAAGTAATTAAAATTAACAAATAAAATACACTGTATGTACATTGAATATAAATGTAGATGAGAAAAAAGCAAGGGAAATCAATAGGGACATTGAAGGGGGCTTCAATTTAGAGATAGTGAAATCCTCACTAACAAGGCACTATTTGCAAAATGGCTTCAAGTAGATGAAGGAATGAGCTGTCTGTAATGAGGGATGCAGCAAACTCAAAGGTGCCTGGAGCATTCAAGGAAAACCAAAAGCACTAACATGGCTGGAGTGAAGAAAGCAAAGGAGAATGTAGTTGATGACTGGATCATGCCATTATGTTTCTGTCAGTTACAAAGCCTTTCTTGGTCTGCTTGGGCTGCCATAACAAAATACCCTATACGGGAGTTCTGGAGGCTGGGAAGTTTAAGATCAAGGTGCTGGCAGATTCACTTCCTGGTGTGGGCTCTCTTCCTGGTTTGCAGACAGCCTCCTTCTCACTGTGTCCTCACATGACAGAGAGATTGAGAGGGAGCTCCTTGGTGTTTATTCTTACCAGACTACCAGTTTATTATAACAGGATCTTATCCTTTGAACTTGTTTAGCTTTAATAACCTCCTTATAGACTTTGTCTCTAAATGTAATCAAATTGGCTGTTAGAGCTTCAACATATAAATTTGGCAGGGAGGGTTTTGGGGGGACGGGGCACATTTCATCCATAGAAAAGCCCAAAGGAGGAATGAAAAGCCACTCTGAGAGACTCTGGAGTCCTATCCCTTGAAGTTTTCTGTGCACTAGGCAAATAGCTACTGGATTGTACCTTTTGCCCCAAAGATTAAGAGGCTGGAGGGCACTTGGTGTCTGGCGTCAGTAATTTGTAAGGAGTTATTTGTACACCTGCATATTCACTCACGAATCTTCTACTCTCTGTTACTTATTACAATACCTGTATTGCCCTATCCAGGATGTACTTGTGTATATCTTGATCCTCCCTGTGAAAGAGCACATAAAGGAAAGAAAGTAATACCCTTTTCTCACCAATTTCAGGGGTCATATAATAAGACAGATTAACAAAAGAAAAGAATAACAAATTAATTTAAGCAAATTTTTACATGACATGGGAGACTTAGAAATAAAGACCAAAAGACCCAGGAAAAACTTTGAATTTTTACATTTAAAATCTATGAAGAGTGGACAGTTGTGTAGAAGTATGAAGGGGCAAAAAGGGCATGATTTAATGGTAACTAGCTGGAAGTGGTAGGGTGTGTCAGCAAGGTTTGTGTGTTCAGATATTTCTTGTCTTCCAGATGGAGGTTAAGATCCATCCGACCTATGATCTACTTTAAGCTAAGTTAGTCAGTTAACTGCTTTATGGCCAGCTCTCACACAAAAAGGCAGAGGAAGGTAAGATTGACCTTCTTGCTTCTACAGTTTTCTCAATTGTCAATTTTCCCATATTTGAGAGTATTATATTGTGAGCCCCAATACACGCAATCTTGAAGAATCATCTTTTATACTTTTCCTAACCACAGTGCCCAGATCAGGGCTGAGGTCACTGTGGAAAGTCAATTAATACCTTTATTACAGTGATTTTATTTATTTATTTTTTTTACTTTTTCATTAGGAAAGCTTTCATAGCCACGGTATAGTAAAATATTCATAAAATACAATTAGAGCTCTAAATGTGTTTTTAATCTCATATATGCATATTCATTTGTGTATTTGTGTGCACGTATAACACAACAGCTATGACAGAAGCAAACATTTATATATAAGATCATTTTGCTGTCCAAGATAGTATGGTGATCACTCCAAAATTGTGTTTTCCCAAGGATAAGTTTGGATAAATAAAAACGCTCCATGAATATTCAGCTGTGCTTTTGGATTGAGATTTCTACTGTTCTGAATAAATTCCAAGAGCATTTCTACATTTACGGTTCTATTACTTCTTGAAAGGCTAGCTCACTGTAGAAAAGAGAGTTTCATTTGCCGATGCTTTTAAGGAAGGCTTCTGAACTCAGTCAAAGATATCAGCTACAGAAATGGTTGTGTTGTAGGTATGTTTTATGCCTTCAGGCATTTCTACACAGTTAAAACTTTTTACTTTTAAAATATGAGATAATCATTCTTACCAATTTTGCAATCAATTAAATATAGCATGCAAACATAAATATATTTTATCATTTATAAAGTACATATCATTTGCTAGCTTTCAAATATAAAATATTTTTGCAAAACCCAATAATGGAACTATCAAACTGGTCCTCAAAAGAAAATGTTAATAAATGACTACTCATTAACATAAGCAAAGATGTAAGTGATCATTTGCTTTGACTATAGGAAATATATTTGTGTTCTATTTCTGTCACAGTCCAGTTTAGTGACTTTGGTAAAGTCATTTTTCTGTTTCCTTGAAATGTTTATTTGGAAAGAAAATGAGAATTGATATCAATTTGATGATGTTTTGGAGAAGATTCAATAACATAATGCAATGTGTGAAATAATTTTAGTAAGCTGAACAACACTATTCAAATCTAAGGTAGTTTTTAAACCATCTAAAGTAGAAATCTTAGCTTCAATAACTTTGGAAAAGTTTCTCCTCTGACTGTGGGAAAGATAGATAATTCAAATCTGTGATTTAAATATAGATCCTGAAAATGAAAGGCCGCACATACTAGAATATGAGAGGTTCAGATTGCTCTTTCTCTCTTTCAAAATTGGCTACCGGTAGAGGAAGTCATCACGCATCAAAAATTTTTACCTAAACTTTCCTTTTTTAGTTTCAGAATGTCCTTTGGGCACGACGATTGGGGATCAGACAGACATCTGGAATCACCCATTATCCTGGCTATGATTTGGCATCCCTAGGTGGGTCCATATTAACATATCCCTGGATAGCAGAAGTTATCATATGCCTTCATAGCATAACTTGTGCATTTTGGAAAGCATTTCTGAGAACAGATTTTTTCGACAATGAACACGCCAAAGGCTTGACATGAAAAGTACTTATGCCTAATGTCTGTCATTCTCTCTCTGCCAGTTCATCTTTCCTGGGCTGGCCCCCTGCCACACTGGCACCTGAAATGCAGCAAACAATGTCTCTGGATGCTGAAGGTGCGACCGTAAGTTGCTGTTATCTTCCACGCAATTACCATATGGTGCGCAATTCAGCTCTTCATCTCCCTGTTCGTTGAGAGAATAATAACAATGACAATAATTCTATTTAATAATGTATTTTATCTTTATGGACTATTTCATTCCAATATTTCTGTGCCTTTGAATAAATTGA
Source organism: Ateles fusciceps (assembly GCA_036589455.1). Classification (NCBI taxonomy): domain Eukaryota; kingdom Metazoa; phylum Chordata; class Mammalia; order Primates; family Atelidae; genus Ateles; species Ateles fusciceps. The sequence continues at coordinate 3,109,393 of JAZHEH010002924.1, read as the reverse complement.
TGCAGGGAACCTTCGGTAACATTAAAGTTTAGTCACCTCTGCAGAGTAGAAGGCTATTGTATATAAAATAATTCTAAAGCAGGCTTGATGAAGGAATGAGGAGGATTAGTATATGGAAACAGGATTAGGGAGAAATTTTTTTTTGGAAATTACCAAGTGAAGCATGCCTTTATACAAAGCAGGCACCATGTTCATGTTTCTGCTTCTCAATATTATTCCTAAGAAATATTCTGTGACGTGTCTGCATTAACTTCTTTGTTTTGGAGGTAACTTCTGCAAAATGTACAATGCTTTCCTAACTATTCCTTGGGTTTTCTACTAGGCCTTTATGACAGCTTCTATAATGTTATCATAAATATTACTTGAGTTTTCTACTAGGCCTCAGATTCAAGGTATGTGACTATTGATTTTACAAAACTGAACCACAGACTTTACAAAATTACAAACTAGAAGATTACTATTTTAAACTTCATAAGGAATTGGGAAAAAACTGAGATATGCTTTAAAGTTTATTCAGCCAATCAACATTTACTGAATAATAATATGTAAAAGATTCAATGATTGTCTACGTTTTAGTCCTGGTAAACAAAGTCTTTGCATCATCATAATGGAGACTGAAAATTAAATCAGAGATTGTGATCTAGGTTGACAGGGGCTATGGTAGAGCATAGAGTAACTCTGAGTATCTATGAGATCTTTCTGGAAAAGATGCTCACTGTGCTTTATTTTATAGGGGAAAGTAGAATTAAAAATATAAAAGAGAAGAATGTGTCTCATGTCAGAAAACATGCACACAGTTATGGAGGCCTAACCTTCACTACTTATTCAGAAAACTAAAAAACATAGATGAGGTTAATGTATTATTTGTTTTTAAATATGTCATCCCTTTTGATTTTCAAAATAATCGTATCAAATTGAAAGCACAGGCATTCTTTTTCCCACTTTATGGAAGACGGCATGACTCTTCCACAGTTGAACTTAGACCACTATGTTACTTGCCCAAATTTTAAACTATAATGACAAAAAACATATAGCCTTGAGATTTTTCATTTTGCACTCTGTATCATGTACTACTTTGCACTAATTCATATTCCATGAGGAAGTTGAACTGTAATAAAGAGACACAGGATGAGTAATTCGTAGAATGGGAAAAGACTTTTGAGAAATCTACAGAGGACAATGTACAGTCACTTTCCTTACTGCGATCTACCGAAGAGTTTCTTCTGGCCCCATAGCCACTGTTTATTTATATTTTTCTGTTTGCTACATAGAATTAATCAATGCAACCTTTCACATATTTAAGTACTAAATAGGCTTTTCTTCCAAGTGACACAAATATAACATTGAATATAATTTCAGAAATTATTGCTGGATAACTTTCATGTACAAAATATTTTGGAGTTCCTAAGAAAGTACATGGAAAGTTACAAATATGAGTGTGAAACTTTCCATTCCTGTAAGAGATGCCAGTATAGTAAGGGATACTGACTGGAAGAGCTCTAATTGAATAGGTACAAACAGTACAAATGTACACTGGGAATTTGAAAAAAAAATCTAAATTCATTGTGAGATTACATGGAAGATTTATTGGAGGAGGGAGAGTTGGACTGAAATTTAGAGAAAGCCATAACTTCAGTAGATGTTATGAGATCAGAGTGGTTACAGAGAGAGGGTACAACACAAGGGGAGAAAGGGATCAAAAATCCTAGGACACATTTTAAAATAGAGTAATCAAGTAAGACAGTTACTATGGTGAAAGATATAATTGGAAAGCTTAGAAACTATAGACCTATTTATATTGCAGATAATTATTAGGAATTAAAAATTGTAGTTGTATTAAAATTGATTTATTTTCCTCTGAATATATAGATTATTTATGTGTATTTGTAGGTAGATCTATGACATAATGATATAGATATATGGTATAATTATATATAGTCATAAATATCAAACATTGAAAGCATTTTAATCTCAATTTCATCATTTATAGATGAAAAACCTAATGTCTGAAAAATTATGAGGCTAATACAAAGTTATGAAGACAATTAGCAACAAAAACAGGCTATAAACCAAGTGTGAATTATCAAGCCTCTAGGATGGCATTGTGCAGACACACACACAGAAATTTTTTAAATGGCATAGAAGAGCTTCCTAATCTATTCAGAATTTACATTTCTGGTTTCATTTCTGTCAGCATACTTCATCCAATTCTTACATGTAGTCTCACTGTTCCTGAGCTCCCAGCCTATTTTCCAAACCTTAAAGCATTGCAAATGCTGGTCTTTCTTCATAAAGTTCTTTTTTCATATGGATACTCACATATATCTACCCAATTCTTTGAAGAAAAAGAGCTGTGATATGAAGACAACGCTGACCCTAACTTCACACAATGGGATGGGGTGGGTATAGGTAACCTTGGACACTGGATGATATCTGAATGCTACCATGAAACTTATTTATTTATGTAGTTATAATTTATAACCTGCTTACTTTCAGAAAGGATTTGCATCAGCTAGCTAAAAGTTAAAATACTTGGAAAAATCCTGTTCTGAAGTTCTTTGATGTGAAAATTATCCTGCACGAGTTGGCATGCTGAGAGTTTCTCCTCTGATTTCTGCCTCCATGTCTGATCCATTTCAGCCCTGCAATTGCTTGATGAATTTTTTTTAAAGGAAATTTAACTGAACAACTCACACTCTCGGAAATGCTTTGATTTTACTTTGGTTTGTGCTCAGGGCAAAGATTTTGGCTCTGCCTTTCCCATCCACAATTGTGAATTCACTTTAAATAAAATGCAAAAGGAAATCAATGTCCAGTGTCTTGGCTGAAAAATAAATGAAAACAAACATACAGGATGAACTAATTATCCAGGCTTCTGTAACTAACCTCAGTCCAAAAAAAGAAAACAAATGTGATGAACATAGAGGACTCTATATCTCTCTGTTTGGAAATGCTCAAGAGCTACCAGTTAGCGAGCTAAGATACTCTTCCTCTTTGTTGCTGGCCCTAACATTTTGTGCATGAGGTAGTAGAAATTAAATTTTTCTATAAGCATTTATCTGCCCATTGGTTGTTTTGTGATACCTTAAATCTCTCTGTTCATACTCCCCTCTCCCTTCCTTTCTCCTTTCTTACTCTTGAATTTGGGTTAAGGTTATTGAAAGGCCCTCTTGATGTAATATGCTGTTACAGCAATGGGACTTATAATGCATTATAATAAAGCAAATTAAAACATAGACCAATTTTCATACTAAATTCTGTAACAATTTATTTAACTTAAAATGTTTCCTTTTTTTGTGAAATCATAAGCAAAAAGCATAGTTTTGAGGTACATCCAAAAGCTGCAATAATAAGTAAGCAATCTGTGGCTATTGTATTTAAAAAGAAAAACATTCAGATGAAAAGAAGAGCTTAAGAATGATTCCCTTCTAACATGCTCACAAGGGCAATAAAAATAACCTCAGCTGAAAAATTAAAGATCAATTTGGACTTTTAGAGCTTGTCAAAGGAAGAGGTGAGAACTCAAGATATCTGAGAGAAAGATATAAGAGACAAAACCTCAGAAGACTAAAACGAGCTGTAAAAGAATCACTTGAATCTGAAGGTGATTTGAAATAATGAATCCTGCTAATCATTCTTTTGTTCTTGATTTCTGTTTTTTTTTTAAATATAAAATATCTTCTGAGTTCCTGCCTAATTTAATCATATACTCTGGCCTTCCCTGGGACAGGCATTGGGTTCTAATTCACTTCCAATGTCCAGGCCAGACTAGCAAAAATATGCCATTACTGAACAAAACTTATGCCTTTAAATTATCATTTATTTGACAATTTGTTTCATATAGATCTGTGTATTCACAGCTTTTCCTCTTCCAACTTCTAAGAATTCTGAAAAAACAAATAGGAAGTGCTTAGAAAAGCTATGTTGGTTTAGATGAGAAAGAATCAGGAGAATAAAAAGGCCTTAGAGTGGAATAGAAAATAAATAGATTTAGAAAAAGTCAGTTATAACAGGGTGTAAGAGAAAAATGAAAAGGGTTTTCGAGTATTGATAAAGTCAAAGAATTTGACTCCCTTTATATGCCTTTAAGAGACCTCCACAAAAATTTATATAGTATTTTGGTATTGTTGGAAGTCATATTTTGTGTTTTATTACTACATCACCATACAGGTCTAATAACGCTGAGGAGATGACACACAGTACCTGCCCTTGTGAAATTTGAGGTGCAAATGGTAAGGACCACCCCCGCCGCAATATTGACAAAGTGTCATTAAATTTACATTTATTATCTCATTGAGTATTTTTTGTGACTTATCTTATTATCATATAGACTTGTACAGAGGCTCCTCGACTTACAACAGTTTGATTTATGATTTTGGGGGTTTACAATGGTACCATACAATAATTCCCTTTCAGTAGAGTAGTCAATAAATTACATGAGATACGTAACACTACTATAAAATAGGCTTTGGGTTAGATGATTTTGCTCTACTGTTGGCTGATGTAAGTGGTTCTAAGCACTTTTAAGGGAGGTTAGGTTAAGCTATGATGTTCTGGAGGTTAGGTATATTAAATGCATTTTCAACTTATGTTGGGTTTATCAGGTTGTAACCCCATTATAAATAGAGGAATAGCTGTGTTGTCTTTAAGGCCTTGACCAACAAGAGGGTAGTGCTCATGGACAGGGTTAGGGAGGGTGAATCCTCTCTATCTGCATCACACTTTGCCCTGTATCATCTCTGTATTCCATGAAGATAAAAAGATTTGAAAATTTGAAGACAAACCATCTTGATTTCAACTTTTGAATTTTTATCTTAACCTCCAGGGTTAAGACACACACTTTAGTGCATGACATTAATTATTATTTAGATTTGTCCACAGCTATTAAGTAAATTATCCATAGCATTAGAAAACCACATAAAAATATAAAGAATTATTCTTCCTGGTCATATAGTGTGGATTTTACAAACTATATTTGACTGTTACATTAGGCATGACCTGATTCTCAACAGCCATGGCTTCAATCAAATGGCATGTGCTTCCTAACGCTTGGTAATTGATAGTGATAACTGACTAGACTAGAACACTTAATATGTGCCAAGCCTCAGTATGAGTATTATCAATGTATTAACACATTGAATCCTCCAGAAATCCATGAGGCAGGTGCTATTAGTACCACCATTTTACAGATGAGAAAACTAAAGCAAAGAAAGTCTAATTAATGTGTGTGTAGTTTACCGCTAATGGCAAAACCAGGATTAAAACCCAGTCTTTTTGGCTTGCAATTGGTTTCTACGATTAAATCCACTCCCATATTAATGCATCTGTTGAGCTTAGGACTATCATCACTTCTATTCTAAGGGGCCAACAGTGAGTTGGATAGATACATGCTAATGTCTTTAAGGAGATACTTGGTAATGTCTAGTTCCTTTGTCCCAGACACTTCTCTGCTCTTTATATTTCAACCATGGCCTCTTAGAGGTCATTTATATTAGGTTCAGAGTTGGTAAGAGTAACTTCATGTAATTTCCTCATTTGAATCCTCCTAACAATAAGATAGTGAGATGAGTACCATTACCCCTTTCTATCAGCTGTGTGGCCTAAATATCAGAAAGCTTACATCACCTGCTAAGCCAGAGAGCAGGTCTGTGCTATAGTTCAGAATCAGATGACATTAAATAACTATATATATATTTATAGATTCTAGGGCTATTTCCACACTATCACTATCATAATGACTCTCCTGACTTCATATCCTTCAAGAACATGCAGTCTGAAAAATATTCTAACTAAAACCTATTATAAGACAAGAATAATAATTAAATGTGAAGCAAATGTTGTAGGGGAAATTTAACTGCTTTAACCTTGCAGAGCCCCAAATATTTGTCCTCAAAATTAGAAACAGTTTCATGTTTGACCATGGGTTTTTGTTACTGTTTTTTTCATAAAGGAATTTTGATATAATAATGAATTGAAGTATACATTATTTCAATGATTGACTGAATCAAATTACAAAGTAATTTTGTGACGACAATGAGTTGCTAGGACTGAAAAAAAAAATGTTTACCAAGAACATCAAAAGAAACGTTTGTAGGCCTGGCTACTAAAATATAAGCAACCTTCTTCAGGGGACAAGACAAACTAACAATAAAGTATATAGAACCTTCTTCTGTGACACACCTCTAACAGAACAAAGATTTTCAACTCAGAACATAATCTTGACCCTAAACAAAGTGTGATAGGACTTTTTCAATTCTTTATTATTTGAGTAACTTATCAAAAATGTATTTTTATCTGTCTAGCAATTCTGAGAAATAGAGGCTGTAATAAATTCTACTGCCTTTGTCAACTGCCCCCGCCACCCCACATCACTGTATTTTGGTTCTGGAAATCAAGAAATTAAACTTATTCCTATACCGTCAAAACTGGTAAACTTAACAAAACTTGAGCTGTGAAAGCTATGTTACATTTCACGCTCAGATTGGACTAAAAGAAATATGAGATTAAGTTAATTCTCCATTTGGTTTTGAGGGTATATGTGTATATCTGTATGGCTATGAAAATAACAATATAATTCAACTTGTGGTTTGGCATTTTCAAGTGATCTTATTTGATTGATAGAAACACACATATCTACATACATATGAAAGATATTTTGTATAAATAAGGGCAAAGGAAAAATCATATTAATTGAGGCAGGCAAATGCATTTAAGCACTTATGATAAAAGTTAAAATTAAATAAATGAATTTCTTGTAAGAAACAGGTCTATGCACTAACATAAATCATAACTCTCTTATTAATTGTTGACTGATTTGTCCCACAGTTAGACTGATGTTGTGACTTAATGTTTTGAGTAAATGAGGAAGAATCACAGATTCAAGTGATTACCTTAGAATGTATAGCAGTTTGAATCAGAGATTGATTTTTGAGATTGGAAGGCAGGATGGGTTAGAGATAGGTTGAGAATAATACAACTTAAAAGAAATAAAGAGAGTAAGAGAAGACAAAAAAGTGTAGTAAGTTAAATCTGCATAGCAGAAGCTGCTGGGTAATTTTACTTAAAATATCAGATGTTGTATCAATAATACCCAAAGACACTGAGTAACTGACACATTTCCACTTCATCTCACATTGGGTGCCTGGCTTCAAAAGAAATTGTACATTGGCTAAATGCAGCCTGATGTAAGAATATAAAAATGACCAAAGCTATTATTTGGAGTTTCAACAATAAAGGAGCAGAAAGATAATTCCCTAGTTTGATTTTCTCTAATCTATTGAATGCTAAACAAAAGCTACATTCACCTGCTCTTATATATGACTATGTTGTGGCTATGTGGACTCTGCTGTCTCTCTCTGTCACTAACCTTCTATTGTCCCGCCCCCATTATTAATCACACTTAAATTTTATTCCAAGATCTTGCTTTTCAAGCACTTAAACATTTCATTCTGATTAGACTGAAAAATTTAATGCAAGATTTGTGCGTGTACGTTTCCATGTGAGTATAGGTATATGTGTGTAAATGTGTGCCCTGAAAGAAGGTATCATGGGTAGAACTGATGACGAAGATGGATGGAGAAGTGATCCAAAGGAAAAAAAGAAAAGAAAAGAAAAGACAAAAAAGAGAATAGGATAAATAGCCTCTGTTGCCAGCATAGAGATAGAAACAGTATTTCAGGTCTTCTGTAACATTTCAAGCAGCCCTGGTAGGGGGGTGGAAAGAAAAGGTGGAACTCAAACTGATCGAAAAGGAATTTGGAGGAAATGGCGTCATCACCAAAGACATCTTTACCAGGCTCCCTTCTTTACCCTGAGATGCTTCTAATGACCTCACCAACTTTGGCATCACAAAGGATTGTTAGATTAACCATTTTGATGATATTGAAAAGAAATTCACTACCATACTGGCTTATCTGATTTTTAACACTACCTCATTTAATCAACAATGTTTCAGCTGAAATGACTGCTAACTCCTGTTAAAATTGCTAAACCAGCATAAATGGTGAAACTTCTCCAAATGATTTGAAAGAGGTGTGGACCATGGAATATTATGCAGCCATCAAAAACGATGAGTTTGTGTCCTTTGTAGGGACATGGATGAACCTGGAAACCATCATTCTCAGCAAACTGACACAAGAACAGAAAATCAAACACTGCATGTTCTCACTCATAGGCGGGTGTTGAACAATGCGAACACATGGACACAGGGAGGGGAGTATCACACACTGGGGTCTGTCGGGGGGAAAAAAGGGAGGGACAGTGGGGGGGTGGGGGAGTTGGGGAGGGATAGCATGGGGAGAAATGCCAGATATAGGTGATGGGGAGGAAGGCAGCAAATCACACTGCCATGTGTGTACCTATGCAACAATCTTCCATGTTCTTCACACATACCCACAAACCTAAAATGCAATAAAAAAATAAAAATAAAAATAAAAAAAAGAAAGAGGTGTGGATAACTCAATGTGACAAATTTGTGTTATACCTAAGCCTTGTTAAAGAGGTGAGAGTATTTTTACCTTACTCTATTTATAAGAATCTATTAAAATTAATTTTTTTAGTGAGTATGACTTCTTTATAAAGATAATTGCAGCGTTCATGAGAAATATCCAGGTTTGGGGTCAACCACTTTAGATCAGACTACTTCCAAAAACACAGTCTGACTGGATGGAGAAGTGGAGTGTTACTAGATCATTTTCACACTGCTATAAAGAAATACCCAAAAGAAAAAGAAAAAAATAAAAGAAATATCTGAAACCGAGTAATTTATAAAGAAAAGAGGTTTTATTGGTTCACGGTTCCACAGGCTCTACAAGATGCATGGCTAGGGAGGCCTCAGGAAACTTACAATCATGGTGGAAAGTGAAGGGGAATCAGGCACATCTTACTCCAGCTGGAGCAGGAGGAAGAGACAGAATGGGGAGTTGCTACACAGTTTTAAACAATCAGATCTCCTGAGAACTCACTCACAGGAGAAAAGCAAGGGGGAAATCCATCCCCATGATCTATTCACCTCCCATCAGGCACCTCATCCAAACTGGGGATTACAATTCAATGAGATTTGGGTGAAGACACAAAAATCCAAGCCATTTCATGGAGTTACATGATAAACTATAAAATTTGAAAGGAAATTTACTTGGGCTGTACACTATTTACAAATAACAATCGAAGTCATTTTTCAAGAATTCATGATGTGGACAACAATTGAAAATAAGAAATTTTCTATTGAAATTTTATTCAAATGGATGGATGTGGGCTCACATAGGAACTTATTTCAGAAGGGCCTTACATATGGTTTAATGTTTTGCTATTGTCATCTTAAAATTATTAATTTTTGAACAAGGGACTATATAATTTTATTTTGTACTGGGCCCTTCAAGTTTTATAACCAGGTTTACAGGATTGGGTGGGATGCAGGGAGAAGGTGCTACTGAAAGTGTAGAAAAGGGGGATCTAGATATTGAAGCTATGTTTGATTTCCAATTATAATTTCTTAAACAATAGAATCAGCTCAAAGTCTATACCATTCTCTCCCAAGACTGACAACTTATGTATGCATATCAATGTAAGGAATCTCTGGGCTCACTTTGCTATGGTCTTCTGATCCTTGTGAAGAGGGAAAAACAAAATAGAAATTATGAGTGTATGATTTCATTAAAATTTTCCTCCTAAACTTTATACAGTTTATATAGTAGCAAATTGTTTGGCAGAGCACCAGAGATAAAGTTGTACAACCTGGACAGATCACGTTCACTTTCCTTGTACCTAGCAGGGAAACTGGTTATTGCATTTTCCAGAAGATTGAATTGTTATAATTACATTACGTGTTATAATAATATTCAAATAGTTCCCAGTGTCTGGCGGACAGTTATCTGCATATTCTCAAGGGTTTCTTTTTTTTTTTTTCTGTCTCTGAATACTTTAAGTAGCCAAATGTGGGAATATTGGAGAGTCCTTGGAAAGGGCAGTTTCTTGATCTATTAGACACATAACATTGAATTAAGATAACAAATGGAAAGACTGTCCTTATATGTATGACCCTAAGAAAACCACTTTCATTGTCAACCGAGTTACACTTTTATCAAATTAGGAGAGATTAATTATCAACATTTTTCTCAGTGGTTAAGGGCAAAACTAGAATATGACTTTTTAAGTATAATAGTTGAAATTTACTTTTTTCTTTTTGTGCAGATAAAAAGAACTTTTTTCATCCCCCCACATTTAGAAATAAAATCAAAACAAACAAAAAAAACCTCAGTTGTATTCTATTGATTTTATTTCTGAAGCATCTCTGGATTTTTTCACTTCTTTTTATTACAACGGTCATCATCTTAGTAAAAGCCAAAGTCATATCTAACCTAAGCTACTGGCTAAAATTGATGTCTTTTCCCCCTCAGTGTCAATTCATTCAGAGTTATTTTTTACATTGTAGCCAATAGGATCCTCCTAAGACACAAATCTGATGAAATGAAATTACTTTTCTACTAAAGACAGAGTTCCACTGGTTTTCTTGTAATAAAGTTCTTGTAATAAAGTTCAAACTCCCTAGTTCTGTTTCTGTTCACTGTCTAACACAGATCTCATTTTTATTAGTATTTTCAAATTCTATTTTCCTGACTTAAGGAAAAATTTTTTTCTAAGGCCTTTAGAGCCACTGATTTTATAGTGTGGAACCAAAAAGCAAATTTCTTGTTTTATGGAGTTTGTACTTTACTGATTAAAATATTAATATCATAAGAGAATTAATATAACCTGTTGGGTAATCCTTAGTGCTATGACAAAAACTACAGCAATCAATATAGAAGATACTGATGTCAGTAAAATAGTGGACTAGGGCATTCTCAGCAAGACTGGAAGAAAGACCATTCCTTTCAATGCACAGACACCAACCCTAGAATATAAGGATTAAAAAAAAATCAGACAAATGTTACACCACCAAAGTAAACTAATAAAGCTATAGTAATCAATTCTAAAGAAATAGAAATTCATAGATGGTTTTACAAATAATTCAAAATGATAAACTCAAAGTAGCTCAATGAGCTACAAGAGAACAGAGATAGACAACTAAACTAAATCAAGAAAACAATATATGAATGAAATTTGATGTTCAATAAAGAAATAGAATGAAATAAAGAACCAAATGAATGTCATGGAGCTGAAGAATATAATAAATGAACTGAGAAACTAAATAGAGTAACTTCAACAGTAGTTGTAATTAAGGAGGAAAAATAATGAACTCAAAGACAGTAGATTTGAAATTATTCATTTAGAGGAATAAAAAAGAAAAAAGAATGAAAAAGATGAAGAAAGCCTGTGTTACTTATGAGACACTAAAATAAAACAAGGTATGCATTGTAGGAGTTTAAGAGGGAGAAGAAAAGGAGGAAGACACAGAAAATATGCTGTAAAAACCATGTTTGAAAACCTAACTATAGGGAGGGAAATAAACATTCAGATTTATGAGATCTATAGGTTGTCAAATATCTTCAATGCAAAAATGTCTACATAAAAAGACATTATAATTAAATTGTCAAAAGTCCAAGAAAATAAAAGAGATTCATAGCAACAAGAGAAAAGTGGCACTTTACAAACAAGATTATCTTCCTAAGACTATCAGTGAATTTCTCAGCAAATACTTCCCAGGCCAAAAAACAATTGGATAATATATTCAAAGTACTTAGAGAAAACAAAACAAAACAAAACAAAACAAAACTCTCAACCAATAATACTATCTCTATCTTAGTTTGTTTGTTTGCTGCAGAGGAATACCTGAGGTTGGGCAATTTATACAGAAAAGTGTAATTTGGTTTTTATTTGGCTCATGGTTCTGCAGGCTGTACAAGAGCATGGCATTAACATTCATCTTACTGCCCTCTGGAAAGGGCTTCATGCTGCTTCCACTCATCGTGGAAGGTAAAGAAGGGCCCACATTACACTGCAAGTGAGAAAGAGAAGCAAGTGCCAGGCTCTTTTCAATGACCAATTCTTGAGGGATCTAAGAGTAAGACTCTCTCTCATAAGAACATCTCCTTCCACCAGTCCCAACTTCTAACATTAGGGACCAAATTTTAACATGAGACTCAACAGGACCACACAAACCATATCCAAATTATAGCAAATACTTTACATAACATAATTGTCCTTTAAGAAAAAAGGAGAGAAATAGAGGCTAAAACAAACAAAAACTGTGGGATTACTTTAGCACTAGCTCTGCCTTACAAAAACTAAAAGTAAGTTTTCAAGATAAAGTGAAAAGATTGTAAACAACAACATGAAAGCATACGAAAGTTTAAGTCTCATTTCTGAAGGTAAATATAAAGACAAACAAAAAAATCATTATACTGAAATGATGGCATGCAAAGAATGTTATACATTAATAATAAATTAGAAGACAACAGTAGTAAGAATAATTGTAACCAAAGATGTTTCTAAGTGGAAACACAATATAGAAAGATGCAAAATCTGACCTTAATTACATAAAGTATTTGTTTTGTGTGTGTGTGTGTGTGTGTGTGTGTGTCTGTGTGTGTCTGTGTGTGTGTTTAGAGGTAAAGTGTATACTTCCTTTAAACAATTGAGATAAGTTGTTATCAGCTTAAAATAGGCTGCTGTAACTACAAAATTGTCCTATATGTATTATGAGACACACACACAAATACATGATGTACAGTAGTTATACAAAAGGTTAAAGAGAAAACAATTAAAGCATACTACTATAAAATATTGCCACAGATAAGAGATTAAGAGAGACACATGAGAATTACAAAACAAAAAACAATTAGCAAAATTGCAATATTATGGTCAATTCTATCAATAATTATCTTACATACAAATCAGGTAAACTTCTCAATCAAAATGCAGAGAGTGAATAAAATATATACATTTTAAAAATGAGCCCAACAGAAATCTTGCTGTTAAAAGCACAAATACTGAACTAGAATATTCCACAGAAAGTTTTAATAGCAGACTCAATAAAACTGAAGGAAAAATCAGTGAACTCAAAGATTAGTGATTTGAAATTATCCAGTCTGTGGCACAACAACAACAATAACCAAAAGGAGTGAAGAAAGTCAACAAGTCTATGTGACACTATCAAGCAAACCAATTTACACATTATCCTAGTTCCAGAAGTAGCAGACAAGGAGAAAGGGGAAGAAAGTTTATTTAAAGAAAAAATGACAGAAAACTTCCCAAATCTGAAGAAGGAAATTACTAGATCCATGAAGCTCAAATAACTGTAAATAGAATCCATATACACAGTTATTTTCTGAGACACATTATAAGCAAATTCTCAAAAGTTAAATACAAAAAGAATTTTGAAAGCTGCAAGAGAAAAGCAAGTGAACACATACAAGGAAAACTCTGTAAGACTATCAGCAGATTTCTCAGCAGAAACTTTGTAGGTGAAGAGAGAGTGGAATAATATGTTCAAAGCTCTGAAAGAAAAGGAAAAATAAAACCTACCAATCAAGAAAACTATAGCTCTCAAAAATATCTTTCAGAAATGAAGACAAGATAAGTACTTTCACTTTCTCAGGTAAACAAAAGCTGTGTAAGTTCAAGACCACTAGACTTTCCTTACAAGAAATACTAATGGAAGTTATACCAGTTGAAAAACAAGGCCACTTACAACATGAAACACAGGAAACTGTAGAATTCACTGTAAAGATAAGAATATAGTGTAATTCAGAATACTATAATACTGTAATGGTGGTGGTTAAATCATTTTTAGCTCTAGCATAAAAGTTAAAAGACAAAAGTATTAAAAATAAGTATAGTCACAAAAATTTGGTAATGGACACATGATACATAAAAGGTGTATATTGGGGTATATACAACATAAAATGTGGATTGAGGAGAAATTAAATATAGGATTTTTGTATATGGTTGAAGTTCGGTTGTTATCACTTTAAAATAGATTGTTATATTTTATATAAGCCTCATGTAATCAAAAAGGACAAGCCTGTAGTAGATTCACAAAAGGCAAAGGTAAATCAATGAAAGCATAGCACTGCAGATATCAAGTTGCCTCCTTAGTGGGAGTAGGCAGTGCATCAGTCTCATAATCAAAGCATAGCACTGCAAAAATATCAAATCCTAAATTAGGACAGCAAGCAAGAAAGAAGGGAACAAAGGTACTACAAAACTATCTGAAAACAAATTAACAGAATGACAGTAATGAGTTCTAACCTATCAATAATTACTTTAAATGTAAGAGGATTAAATTTTCAATTAATACACATAGCATGAATGGATTAAAAAAAACAAGATCTAACTATGTGCTGTCTACAAAAGATTCACTTTAGCTTTAAGAAATACACAGTCTGAAAGTGAAGGTATAAATAAAGATATTACATGCAAATGATAATGAAAAGAGCAACAGTGGATATTACATCAAAATGGTCACAAAAGATAATTAAGGTCATCATGTAATGATAAAGGAGCCAATTCATGAAGGTGACATAACAATTGTAAATATATATGCACTGAACTTTGGAACACCTAAATATAACTCAAATGTTAATAGAACTAAAGGGAAAAGCAGACAGCAAGGCAAAGGCCCATTGGTAAGGGACTATGATATCCCAGTTTTGACAATGGATACATTATTTAGAAACAAAATTCCTGGGATAGAAACAGAGAAGAAACCCAGAGAAAAACCTAAAGGAAATTTTGTGTGGCTGGAGCAGCGTGAACGCAGGCAAGATGGGTTAAGTGCTGGAAATCAGATCATGCAGACAACGTAAGGCATCAGAAGAACATTACATTTAGTTTTATGTATGATGGGAAGCTGCTGATGTTGAAAGTGGAATCATCACATTACCTTATTAGGTTTTAGAAAGTGCATCTGCGTTACCTCAGGGCCTATACTGTAGGGGAAACAGTTGTATCAGAAAGTCCACCTGGGAATCAGGAGTTCATTTGCATAGTCCCAGAAAGAGATTCATACAGTTTGTGCAAGCTGAGGGTAGTTTGATTTGTGACAGAATTCAATGATAGATTTTAAGTGTAATAAAGCCAGGTATCATGGGTACCCACAAGGGTTTTGCTCAGTAAGTACGCAAATGACTGTAGTATTTACTGAGGAAGACTTGGAGGAAAAAGATTTGTAAGCTATGGAAGGAGGTACTATACAGTTTATTTTTAAAATAAAAATTTTCACATGTTTTTGTAGAGATTTTTAGATGCTCTCCAAACCCATTCCTGCTTCAGAAATACAGGAACACTACATTATTCTGCCTTATTTATGTTTTGTTTGGAACTCTAAAATGTGGGAAGAAGTGATATAAGCCACTTCTGAGCTGTCTAACTCCGTATCTCTCTGTCTCTTTGTCTCCTTTCTTAATATCTACCAGTAACATGCTTGACATAGTATTAACACACAAAGGAAGGGATCCTCTTGGAGGAGAGTTACTCAGAAAGGCCACTTCTATTAATATTAAATTGTATTATTCAGAGGCAATAACCAGACAAAAACCACAAAGTAATATGAAGAGGAAAAATATAGGAATTATTAAGTAAAGCAAAGAGAGTAACAAGAGCTTAGCTAGAAAGAATTGTGAGAATTCTAAGGAATAGAGGTGTAGCTAAATACTAGAAGTAGCCTTTATCCTTAGGGCTGAAAAAACACTTAAGAAGAAACCCTCACACCAGGACTGAGATTCTTAACTTATAGAGCAGGTCCTGCCCTTGACTCACTGAATGTAAAATTTGCTGTAGTGACACCCTAGTACAACTTGATGGAATGCCACTATCTGAGTCTTGCCAGAAATTTGGCCTCTAAGGTGCCAAGAGGGTCAAATTACCTCATTTAAGGCACTTTGCTATTAAACTACTTAAGGAGATTGATGACCCCAGGTGGGTGGGTGCTGATAGCTGCTATTCACATCTGTAGCCATATCCTGAATAAGCCTTCAACATGCAGGAGATAACACTGAAGAAGTTATAGGTACTGCAGGAGATTGACAAGAAAGTCCTCAAATTACTACCTTCTGCAATGTCTCCCTCTTGCCTCCTGCTGCCAAAGCTTAGCATCCTATGAACTAGCAAAGTAAAAAAGTTTAAATAACTCAGTTTTACTTTTCACAGATCTGGAAATTAAGGGTTAAGTTGGAACTGAAAAAGATACATTGATAACTGTAAAATTACTCTGTTGTCTTCTGTCTTGCTTGATGTTTGATTTCAAAAAAGTTAATTATAAATTTTGCTAAATAGATGCTTATTTTTTCATCCCTGAGATTGTCTTCAATATATTCCTGTTTTTATTTACTTACTGAGTAAGATATGCCTTGGTGTTTTTTATTTTGTCTTGTTTTGTTTTTTGAGGCTGGGATAATATTTATTCTGCTTGGTGTTCTCTGAGCTACCAAGACCTATAATTTGGTGTCAATCATTGATTTTGAAAATTTATCAGTTATTATATCTTCAAATATGTTTTCTAACCTATTCTCTCTCTTTTCTTCTTGAACTCTAGTAATGTGAATAGAAGTTTTGGTAATATCCTATAACTCTTAAATGCTCTTTTTTCTTTTTAATTTTTTTCTTTTTTTCCTTTGTGTTTCAATTTGAATAATTTCTGTAGACCTATCTTCAAGTTAATTGATTCTTTCCTCAGTTATATTGTGTCTAGCAATGATCCCATAGAAGACATTTTCTATGATACTGTTTTCTCAGTCCAGCACTTCCTTTTTTTCTCATACATCTTATCTCTTCTATTGAAATGCTCTCTCTGATTTGCATATTTTACATTATTTCCACTAAGTTCCTTAACATATTAGTCATAATTACTTTAAATTTCCATCAGCCAGGCATGATAGCTCATGCCTGTAATCCCAACAACTTGGGAGACTGAGACAGGTGGATCTCTTGAGGCCAGAGGTAAGAGACTAGGCTGGGCAGCATAGTGTGACCCCACCTGTAAAATAATTATAATCTTAAAAAAACAGCTGAGCATGGGGGCATATGCCTATAGTCCCAGCTGTTTGGGAGACTGAGGCAGTAGGGTTGCTTGAGCTGAAGGATTCAAGGCTACAGTGAACTTTATTTTGTTACAATGGCTCTTGCCTTTAATCGTAGCTCTTTGGGAGGCTGAGGTGAGAAGGTTCCTTAAGAAACGAAGTTCAAGACCAGCTTGGACAATGTCGTGAGACCTTGTCTTTACAAAAAAATTTAAAAATTAGCCAGGTGTGGTGCACACCTGTAATTTGCAGCTACTTGAGAGGCTGAAGCTGAGGATGGAGGATTGCTTGAACCCAGCAGATCAAGGCTGCTGTAAGCTATGGTCATGCCACAGCACTCCAGCCAGTCAACAGAGCAACAACCTCTTTAATTTAAAACCAAACATTTTTAAAATTAAAATAAATAAATAACTTTTTAGTCAGGTAGTTTCAACATCTTACTGATATCTTACTTTAGTTCTAATAATTGCTTTATCTTTTCTGAATATATATTTTTTCTTTCCATTTCTATGCTGTGTGTGTGTGTTTGTGTGTGTGTGTGTGTGTGTGTGTGTGTGTTTGAAAGTTGAACATGCTATGTAAAGCACTGGAGACTATAATAAAATAATTTTTATGCTTCAAAATGGCCACGACCTCTAATGGTATTTTGAGGTAGGCTTTGAGTTAGTCTGGAGAGGAATTGGGCTGGGTTTGAGATTTGTTGCTGCTTTGGTTCTCCTTTGTATACCATGACAGACTTCAGTTAGAGTAGGTATTGGTTTATCAGAGCAATGTCTATTCAGTTTTGAATGTTAGGTCTTTCTTGTGTACTATGCTGCAGAGTGGGTCCCCTTGCTCATTCTTTTCTCTATCATCTCTCCTCTATTGTACTGTGCTGTCACTTGCTTTTGAAGCTCGTTAGCTTGGTGGGAGAAGGAGTCTTTTTCTGTTATTCTGATTACTCCTCTATCAGGGAAATACTCTTTTCCCTTGATTGTGCTGGTGGCCTTTCTCTGTTTCCCTGCCCTTCCTTCAACTGCAGTTTTGGGTCCCACTTACTGCTGTCCCCCTCCCTTACTTACAGTTATCTCCACTTACAACTGTCCCCCCTCATTTGTTTCCTTTTTTTCTCTCAGGTACAATGATTTTTTAAAACCACATCCTAAAGGTAGCAGCACTTATAATCTGTTTTCTTACAGTTTAAGGCTGTTGGTCCATAGTAGAGGTAGGGGAGAAGAACCCAGGCAGAATTTCTTGCCTCTCCTTCATGGCTGATACTCCCTTATTCCAGTTCTATACCACAATGATTTTTTAAATTTTTTAAATTTTATTTGTTTTTAAGAATTTTTATAAACTTTCTCTCTGGTGGGATTTGTAAAAAAAGAGCCTAAATGAGGATATAGACCCTCCAATTTCTTTGGCTTTCAGGAGTTTCACACAGTTATGGAGACTCACACTTGGCCTTCTCCAAACTGTCAACTCTTCCAGTTGAATCTGGACTGGTGTCTATTGCTTCTGCCCAGCTTGAGAACATGCTGACATCACTGATGTCCCTGAAGACATCAATTCTTTTTAGATTTTAAGATCATTGTTTGCTCCCTGATTTTGTTTCTCCAAAGGAATAAAAAAAAAAGGTTGATCTTTGAAGTTAGTCTTGTGCTTTTTCTTTGTAAGAATTAGAGCAAGGCTTCTTGCATTTCTAATACACGGTTCAGATGGCAGATTTTAAAACAAATACCAAATATATACCTGTGAACACGGATAGGATTGATCTCTAAATGTTATTAAGTAAAAAATAAATTTGCCAACACATTATACTGAAAATTATATTATTTAGAAAACACACAAAGCAATATGAGATCATATTTATGTATATATTCATATTATAAAAGTATAAAAATCGACTGGAAGGGTACACAGCAAATTTATGATAGTAATTACTCCTGGGGAGAAGGTAATAAAAGAAATTTCAACTTTATCTGCAATGTTCTATTTATTTTATAAAAAATTACTTTAATGTCTGACTAGCACATCAAATGAAGTATCCTCAAGGCTAAAAACATCATCTATTCCTTATTATGTGCCACTATGAGCTAAATCAGTGACAGTGATGGCAGCCATTCTGAAAGCAGACAATAGACAGTTGTCTTTAACACTCCTTAGTATTGGAGTTATTCCAGATTTATACATTATATACTATATGTGAATTTCATATATGTTATTTCCTTCCAACTACATCAATGCCATGTGCTTTCTGGGGGTGCATTTTTCCCACTTTGAAGCACACCTGACATACACTTGGAGCACACCTGAAATACACTTGGAGAGATCCTATTCCTCTAGAAAGTGTACCATATGAATGCTTTCATAAGAAATTACTATCCCTATTCTTAATTTTGACTGCATGTAAACATCTTACTTTTATTAAATTAATGATTAAATACATTACATTTATCCACCTCCTAACATTGGGGGTCACTGCATAAACCTCTTTAATTAATGTGGTGATGAAGAGCAACATCACCAATATTTACTCTCTGTTGGGAGTCTACATTCTTACTGGGAAGATAACAGCTACACAGTTGTAGCAGACCAAATCAGTATAATGAAAGAAATATATGGCCAAATATAAAAAAAACTCACTCTCCCCCCCACCACCCACACCCCCCCCCTACCCGAAACCGCCCCCCGGGCCTCCTTTTCCCCCCCCCCACCCCCCCACCCCCCCCCCCCCCGCCCCCACCCCCCCGACCCCCTCCTTCGCTCCTCTCCTCCTCCCCCCCCCCCCCGCCCTTCCCCGGCCTCCCTCGAGAGACGACAGTCCCGATCTTCAATATTATCCCCCCCCACTCCCCTTTCCTCTCTACCCATCCTCCTTCGTCCCTCCTTTTGCCCTCTCAAGTCTACAATTTTTGGTTGCTAATTTTTAACCCTATCTTAAAATCTCTATAATTTTATTCTATCGACCTCATCTCAGACTCTGATCACCTCCTACTAATTATCCCCATTCTCCCCCTCCTTTCCCCCTCGCCCCGCCCCCCTGCCGCCCGGCTGTCTCTGGCCACCCCCCCCCTAGCTCGTCTAATCCACCCCCCCCAGCCCGCGCACCCCCCACCTCCCCCCCCCCCCCCCTCCCGCCTTCCCATGTCCCCTCCACCCCCCAAGACACCCGCCACCGCCCCCAGTCTCCACCCCCCCGCCAACCCCGCCCCCCCCGACCTTTGATCTCACCCACCCACCCAGGAACGGGGCCGCCCCAGGGGCGGGGCCCCTTCCCCCTCCGATCCCCCCTCTCCCCCCCCCGCCCGCCCCGCGTCCCCCCCCACTCCCCCCCCCCCCCTTCCCCCTCTCTCCCCCCCCTCCCCCCCCTCCCCCCCCCCCCCCCCCCCCCTATAATCAAAATAACCCCCACAACACCCCCCCCCCCCACCCGCCTCCCGCCCGACCCCCCCCCGCGGCCCCCGCCCCCCCCGGCCCGCCCCGCCCCCGGCCCCCCCCCCCCCCCGCCCCAAGCCCGGCACCCCCGCCCCGCCCTCACCCCGGAGACCCCCCCCAAAATACAATAATCTCAACCCTCTCCCCCCCCCCCCCCTCCCCCCCCCCCCCGCCCCCCCCCCCGCCCCCCCCCGCGGGCCGGCCCCGCCCCGCGCCCGCCCCCCAGCCCCCCCCCGCGGGTTTTCCTCCCCCGGGATAAATGCATCTCCCCCCGCTGTCCCTTCCTCCCCCCCCCCCCCCCCCCTCATGGGGGTTTTGCTAAGTTTACTTCGAGCGTAAGGGGGAGGAAGCAGAGCCCATTTACTACCCTTAAAACCAAGAAAACAAACCCAAAAAACCTAATTCTCTACCCCCCTCCCCCCCTGTCCTACCCGCCGGTGTCCCCCCGCCCCCCTTCTCCGGCCCCCCTGCCCCCGGCCGCCCCCGCCGGCGGCGGCCTCCTCTCCCCCGACGACCTGCGTTCGCAATAACCATAAACAGCCGGTTATGACCCGCCCACTACATCCCCCCCCTCCCCCCCCCCCCCCACCCGGCCCCGCGACACCCCATCCCCTCCCCCTGGTCCTCTGTGTGTCCCCCGCCGTGTCCACCGGACCCCGTTGATCCCCCCCCAGAATCTTCTCCCCCTCTCCCCCGTTTGTCCCCTGCAACCTTCCCCAACCCAAACCCCCTCCGGCGGCGCCGCCCGCCGGGACCCCGATATTCCACCACCCTCGCCCCCCCAAATACAACCTCACAGACCCCAAAGCAAGCCCCAGGCAGTAGGGGTGCGAGTTGAAGGGGGAGGGCCGGACTTACGAAAATCTTCCCCCCCTTCCCCCGAAGAAAGGTCCCCCCTACAATAAGGCCGGGGCGGGAGCGCAGGGGAGAAAACAAATAATGACGAGAAGCCGAGGGCCAGAGGGCCAGGGGGCCCCGAGAGGGGGGAGAAGGAGAAAGGAGAGAGAAGAAAAAGAGAGAGTGGATATTAAAGAGGGGAATCTCTAATAATGAGGGGTGGGGGCCCCCCAAGCCTCTAAAAAAATAACCGGAGCCCAAGGAAAGAGCTAAGAAAAAAAAAAGGGAAAAGGCCTCCGGCGGGCCCCGCGGCCCAGCGGGCCCCCCAGGGGGCAGGGGGGGCGAAGGTCGCTATCCCCTTCCGATGAGGGGGGCGCCTCCCCCCTCACAGGGGGGCGGGCGCCCCCCGGGGCGCCCCCCCCCCCCCCTCGCCCCTCCCCCCTTCCGGTTGGCCCCAAGAGGGATCTCTCCACTCAACGACCCCCGCCCCCCCCAAGGTCTTTTTTTTATAAGGGACACCAATTTCCCCCCCCAAGGGTAGGGCGCGAGCCTAACATTAATCAAAAAAATTACTGGGTTTGCAAATAAGCAGTAAAATAGAATCCATAAGAAAAAAATAGGTTCATCAAAACTGAGCAAAATTAAACAGGTGACAACTGGTAGACAATAACATTTAAAAAAATATAATTCTATTCCATATGTTCAAAAAGCTAGAAAAAAAATGAGCATACAAAGTAGAGACATGAAAAGTATAAAAATACATAAATTGAACCTAAAAAATACAACAACTGACTGCTACAAAATATACAATGGATGGAATTACTCAGAAGATTAAATGATGTAGAAAAAAATGGTAAATTTGAAGACATAGCAATAGAAATTATGCAAAGTTAAAGGAAAAGAGTTTAAAAAGAAACTGAAAAAAACAAGTCCAGCAGCAGTGAGCAGTGAAATAACTTTAAGTTGTCAATTAGTAAGGATATAGGAAACTTGAACAGCATTGTCAATCAACTTGACATAATTGAGGCTTATAGAACACTTCACCCAAACAGCAGACTTCTTTGCAAGAGTACATGCAACATTTACTGAAAGACCCTTTTTTTGTTTGTCTGTTTTTGTTTTTGTTTTTGTTTTTTTTTGTATAAAATAATTGGCCGGGTGCAGTGGCTCATGCCTGTAATCCCAGCACATTATGATGTCTGAGGTAGGGAGATCACCCGAGGTCATGAGTTTGAGACCAGCATGGCCAACATGGTGAAACACCTTCTCTACTAAAAATACAAAACTTATCTGGGCTTGGTGGCAAGTCTCCTGTAATCCTAGCTATTCGGGAGGCTGAGGCACAAGAATTGCTTGAACCCGGGAGGCAGAGGCTGCAGTGAGCCGAGACTGCACCACTGCACTTCAGCCTGGGTGACAGAGTAAGACTTTGTCTCAAAATAATAATAATAATAATAATCAATCAATTAAAAAATTCAAATCATACAAAGAATGTTCGAAGGTCACAATACAATTAAATTAGATACGAATAACAGAAAGATAATGGAATATATTAAGCAATTGAAAACGAAACTGCATATTTACAAATAACTGAAGGATCAAAAGTAAAATCAAAAGGCAAAATAGAATGTATTTTGAAATTATAAGAAGCAAAATCTCAACATGCCAAGTTTGTAGAAAGTAACTAAAGAAATACTTATAGGGAAATTTATAGCATTAAGTAGCTATTTTAGAAAAGAAAAATATCTCAAAGGAATAACTTCAATTGCTACTTTAAAAACTGAAAAAAAGCAAATAAAGCCCCAAACAAGCAGATTAAAAACAACATTATAAAAATTACAATGGAAATCATTAAGCCAGAAAAAAAGAACAGTGGAAAAAGCTCAATAGAACAATAGATTGTTCTTTGAGATGGTAAATGAAACTGGTAAAACTTAGCTAGATTGATTAAGAAAAAAGAGAGTAGATATGAATTGTTGATATTAGATATGGAAGAAGAAAGATTATAAAAGACTGTGTAGACATGAAAATGATAATAATAGAATTTTGTGACCAATTTTCTGATAATAAATTCAACAACTTGTAAAAAATGTACAAGTTTCTTGACAGGCACAAACTAGCAACACTTAGCTGAAGAAAATAATGCTATATCTATTAAATAAATGAATTTGTAGTTGAAAACTTTCCCACAAAGTAAATTCCAGGCCTAAGTGATTTTTAAAGAAACTGTCAAATACTTAAGGAAGAAAAATTTTACATTTCGCAAAATATCTCCAAATAATTGAAAAGAAGAAAATATTCTCAAACTCATTTTATAGGGCCAGATTACCCTGATATAAAAACTAGACAAAATCAGTGTAAGAAAAGAAAACTATGAACCAATATCTCTTATGAAAACACATAATTATTTTTAACAAAATATTTGCAATTCTCATCTAACAGTAAGTCAGAAGGATAATATATCTCAAGAAATTGGTATTTATAACAACATTTCTAGACTGTTTTATCCTTCAAAAATAAATCAATGTGGTTTACTGTATTAGCAGACTAAAAAGGAAAAACCAGGTGATAATATCAATACACACATAAAATCTTTTGATAAATTCTACCATGAATTTGTAATAAAAGTCCTCATCAAACTACTAGCAAAAGAAAACTTCCTCAGCCTAATAAAGTGTATCAGAGAGAAGACATACATCATCATTTTTTATGGTGAAAGACCAAGCACTTCATCCTCTTAAGATCAAGAACAAAATAAACATGCCTGCTGTCATCATTTGTATTTAACATTGTAATGGAGGTTCTTGGCAATAGAAAAAAAGGTAAGAAATCTATATCAGTTGTCTAAATTACAAAACAATAATTAAAACTGCCTTATTTTCAGATTACATGATCATCTACATAAAAATTCCTGTTGAATCTATTTAAAGAAAACCCTACTAGAACTAATAAGTAAGTTTAAAAAGATGGCAACATTCAAGAGCAATATACGAAGATGAATGATTATCTGTATACTAGCAAGAAACAGTCACAAATAAAATTTAAAATAATATTCACAATAGCATGAAATGTAAAATATTTAGTAATATATCTTATAAAAGATACTATACACCGAAAAAAAATAAAACATTGCCAAGCAAAACTAAGAAGACCTCAAATAAGATAGATAAATCATACTCATT
Organism: Ateles fusciceps; assembly: GCA_036589455.1. Classification (NCBI taxonomy): domain Eukaryota; kingdom Metazoa; phylum Chordata; class Mammalia; order Primates; family Atelidae; genus Ateles; species Ateles fusciceps. The sequence continues at coordinate 3,085,005 of JAZHEH010002924.1, read as the reverse complement.
TTTTGAAAGATTCAATATTATTAAGTTATCACTTATCCGGAACTTCTTCTGTAGATGCAATACAATCTACATTATATTTCCAGCAACTATTGGCGAACATTTCCAACCTGATTCTAAAATGCATATGAAAATATAAATGTCTTAATATAACAAAAAAAAAAAACTGAAAAAGAAGATAAAACCTGACTAGACATAACTATCTGCTTACAAGATGTATTATAAAAGTTCAGCAACCAAGAGAGTATGGTATTAGCATTAAGATTGACAAATGTAATATGTGAGAGAGGATACAAGGAAAAAAAGATTGACAAGTAGATAAATAAAACAGAATTAGATCCACACATACATGATCAATTGATTTTCAACAAACAATAATCAATTTAATAAATAAATAATATTTCTTTTCATAAAATGAATAAATAAATAATAGAATCTGACATGTTAAAAGAATCCAGGAACCAATCTGAAAGAGCTCCCAATGGCTAAATCTCAGTTTGAGGCAGTAACAAACCACATAAAACAACTTTGCATTGCATTATAACCCAAAGTATAAAATAGTCTACATGAAACTGCGCTCATATAATTAAATGATTAAATTAATAAATGAAGAAGAGATTAGTCTTCCCAACAAATGAACTTCAAATGATCTATATAGACATTTCCCTCTCTAGGAAGTGGAGCGTCATCCTCCCCTATCCTCTTTGGGTGTGGGAAAGTTTTGATGTCTTCTTTCCAGAGAATATGGTATTAAAAGCAGCGGAAGCAAAAGGGGAGGGTTACTTTTCATTGGAGAAACCTGGCAACAAAATCTTAAGCAAATGGTGGAGGTTAACATCAGTAGTGACGGCATGTGGTTATTATATGCTACCTGATGTGATGTGATGGGAAGGGCGCTTCACCTCTGTCATATTCTTTCTGGAAACCCATAACTTAAGTCTAATCATTAGAAAATAAATCAAACAGATCCAAATGGAGGAAAATTCTGTAAATACGTGACAAGTACCCCTCAAAATCATCAAAGTCATGAAAAACAAAGAATAACATTAAACTATCACCAACCAGAGGAGATGAAGAAGACACAGCAACTAAAGGCAATGTAGCATCTGCACTGGGTGGTGGAACACAAAAAGGACATTAGCAGAAAATTGGTGATACTCAAATAAAAGCTGGAATTTAGAAACAGCAATGCATATTGATTCTTAGTTTTGACAAAATGTACCATAATAACTCAGATCATAAATTGAGAGAATATTTGGGAACTTTCTGTACTATCTTTGCAACTTTTGTGTAAACCTAAAATTATTCCATATAAAAAGTTTATTTAAAAATAAAGCAAAGCAGCAATAATTTTCATGAGCTTAGTTTTGTGACTTGTACATTTTTCTAAATGTACATTATTCTTCAATTAATCATCTATTTGTAATTTATAAAGCAACTTTTTCAAAAAGAAATAGACATGAATGCCTTGATTTGGCAAGGGTTCTATATCACAAATAAATAGCAAAATATTAAAAGAATGTTACATTTACTCTCTTAAGATTAGGAACAATATATGGATAATGCTAGCTTGTTAGCTGGAAAGTTATTTGTTTTATACATTTATATGTTTAACAACTACTGTTGTTAAATATAATATGTCTCTGCTATAATGATGGACTAACCAGAAGTCAGCATACAAAATGTATTTTTTGTAATAGCAACATGATTTATCAAGTACTTAACAATTTATCCTAATCAAAAATATATAATAATTTCTATGAAAAAAATTAATATTGTAGTACAAAAGCAGATAAAAAATTGATTCCATGCTCTTGGGTTAGACAATTTAATTTTTAAAGATGTTATTTCTAACATATTGTGTATATATTAAAAGCAATAGCAGTCAAAAGTTAAACTGAATTTTTAAAAGGAGCTTGATAAATGTATTCTGAAATTTATATGAAATAATAAAGTCAATCTTGAAAAAGTGTGACTTGAGATGGGGGAGACTGCCTGTCAGCAATGATGACATTGTTTAATAGGCTACTATATCAAATGTTTAAGGATGATGACATACTACAGTGACATAGTGATACAAATGATGTGATATTAGCACAAAAACAGACAAATAGACTAATGGGGCCACAGAACAGAGTTTAGAGACAGACAAGTTAAATATGGTGAGTTTGAGAACTTAATGCATAATAAAACTGATTCTTAAATCAGTGAGGAAAATAAAAGATGTTTCTATGCCTTGAAATATGGAGATAAATAAATCTAGATATCTAAAAAGACGATTTACAAATGGATTTCCAAAAGATTAAAAGTTAAAACTGTTAAATTAATGGGGCAGATAAAAGAAAACATCTTTACAACCTTGTGGTTAAATATTTACTAAGAAATTCCCAAATTATAAACTTTAAAATTAAAAATGTGGATTTTTACCCAATGGAAAATATCATTGACAAAGTTTAGAAATGCATAAAAAATGGGGAGAAGGCATTTTTTATTTCTAAAAATGACAAAGCTCTAACATCTCGAATATAAAAGATTTCCTGAAAATAAATACAAAAAAGACAATAACTGCAATACAGAAATAGGCAGATGGAAAAAAGAAACCCCAAACGCCAGCAGCATAGGAAGGAATGATCCAACTCATTCCAACTAGACAAATGCAATTGAAATATCACTTTGCATCTATGTACAGATATTAGGTTAGAGAATATCGAGTGTGGTCAGAGATGAGGTGACTTAAATGTGGAAGTGTACACAGGTCTAATTGTTCTAGACAGCATTCTGGCAGACATTCATTGATTGACCAGTCTATGAGCTAGCAGTTTACCATTTAGTTATATACTCCAAAGGAATGTTCACATGTTTCAAAAGGCAGCATGCAAGCAAATGATTACCACATTCTTGTTGTGTGTAGCAGTGGACATTTGGAGTGCATCCATGACCTGCAGAGTGACCAGGTCAAACATGGTGGATACACTCCATGGAGAACTCTGCAGTTTACTGCAAGGAACTAGAAATTCACAAAGCAGCATGAATGCTGGGACGTAAGGAACAAATCGACATCAATAGAAAAGTGTAATATACACAAAATTAAAACTTATATTCACATATCAACAATGCGCTTTTTGCAAGAAAATTTATTTTTTAAAAAAGGTGTACAACATCATATATTTAAGTGAATGCCCTTAGGGCAAAAAATGGGAGGAAGGAGTGCTAATAGCAGAGAAAAGTAAACTTAAAAATCTGTATCTGAGGGAGGAAAAGGTCAGTAAAAGAGAAGCTTCCTTTAAGAGTTCAGTTATATAGTTAGTAGTCGATCCTTCCCCATTTTAGTGTAGTACATAACAATGCTTGTGTTATTTTGACTCCCATGGAACTGTGTGATGGTTAATAAGGTATCATGCTATGTATTTACTTCCTTCATCCTTAAATCCTTAAAAACCCCTGACTCACTTCAGGAGTCATGATGCAGCTCCTCATTAAGCAGTTTAAGAAAGAAAGAACTTTTAATTAGGTAGTTTGATAAAAATTCTAACTAATAATGGATTATGTAAGCTTTCTGTTCTGCAATAATTTCTACTACTAAGTGAATCCTTTGAGATTAGCCCTCTCTGATAGCCTAATAAATATGTGCATGTATCAGAGAAGCTGTATCGGGGAGTATTCTTCCTTTTATCCACTCCTCTACTTCATCTACCCAAATGTAACAACGAGATGAACAGTTTTGCAAAAGCTTGACAAGGGCTGATTTATCTCCCTTTGATATTATTTTATGACCATAACAGGTATTTTCCCATCTTCCTATTTGTGAAAGTTTAAAATTACTAATTAGATTTGCTGTTCTGGTTGTATCCACTGGAATTGTCTTTCATATAATATTTATCAATTTTTATGAAAGAGATATGTGCTTATTATAGAAAACATGGCTTATATGTGTAAGAGGCCTAAGTTGGACAGTTGTAAATGAGAGTTGGAAAATATTTCCTTAATTTTCTTTAATGTAGATACATCTTGTTCTTTAGTGGGAAATACATTCTATTCTATTTCAGGATATTCATTTTGCCCCAGAAATACTTTTATCAGCAAAACCTAAATATGATCCCAATCATGGACAAGTTCAAAGCTTAGTCACTTTGATTTAAGTACTAAGCTCTGTCTTTCAGAATGTATCTACCTCACTCCCACCTCCATCTCAATTATTAACTATTCTCTTTGCTGTACTTTCCCTTGTGTGTTGTTAGGCTGGCTTCCCCAACGTAGACTTGGTCATTTTCTTTCAGGGTAAGTGTCATAATCCATATTCTTCTTGTCCCACTACCTGCATGCCATGTCTTTTACTACTTTTTCCACATTATATATCAATGTGCAAAAACCTGTATTTGTGTAATGTCACTTAATAAGTAGTAAAGTTTCTTTCCATTACATTCTTCTTTCCAAGACACCCTTACCCATTTATTCTTACACCCATGTTTTATAATCACCTTGTTAATTTTCAGAATAATCCTGCTTGGATCATTATTGAAATTGCATTCTACTTTTAAATTTATTGGAGAGAAATGACATTTTTACAATATTGTGTTTAACATTTACTTAGGATAGATGTGTATCCTTCAGAAAAGTTAGTATTTTTTAGATAACTTCCAATTGATTACTTGTTTATTTCTTTGTTATGTTTTTTGTGTGCACTCACAAATATAATTTTATTATATTTTAGAATTGGTCATTCTAATTTATATAAATTTAATAATTTGTGTATATTTTCCATATTTGTCTACTTAATTATGTTATTTCAATAGTTCTGTTTTCAGTAGACATTCTAGCTTTATTAAAAATAATTGTATCATCTAAAATTTGTTAATTTTTTTCCTCTTCAACTATTACCCAACAGTATTTTTCCTTGTCATATATGTTAGAATTTTTTTTTAAAAAGAAGACAGATAGCTTGATCCTAAATATTAATGTAATTGGCTCTAGAAATTTAAAATTACATACAGTATTGGCTGTTAGGCTAGTTGGTGGTTCTGAAGTCTGTTATATTACAGAATTATTACTGGTATCTGATTTTAATTTCTCCGAAGCCTGCGGAATCTCGGGATTTGAGGGGGAGCTGTGAATATATGAAAAGCAAATTCAGGGAATGGAGAATACATACATAATCCTTTTTTCATAAGAGTGAAGCTATGGCCAAATCTGTGCTTTAGAAATTTTAGTAAACTGCCAAGAGGAGATGTTTGGGTTGGTGACTAAGAATAGTTTGACAGATAAACAATGAAGCTTACTAGATCAACACAAAACATTCATTGGCTATGGAAAGATAAAACATAAATATATATAAAGATTGACTAGGGGTCAGACATTATTGTAAACAACATAACTGTCATCAAATATTTAAAAGGTAATGTTGGTGTTTTTTTCTTATCAGTCTCTCTGTCTGACTTTCTCTCTCTCTCTGTCTCTAACACACACACACACACACACACACACACACACACACACACACACGAGAGATCGATCTTATTTTTTATTTAGGAAACTGAGACAAGAGCACATAGAGTAAGTTGTACAAGCTTACATAGTATTAACATTGGCACTGGGATTGAAAACTTTTTTGGTTTTAGTGTAAGATAAGATTCCTGACAGTGCACCACATTTGATTTATATGATAACTGAAATACACATACCGTACTATGGAACTGTGTAGGAGAAAGATAAGAATTTCATCTGAAGAAATTTTTCTGTATATAGTTTTTTTAACAGTAGATAACAGTGGAAACAAATAATTTTTCTTTTTGAGTCATTTTAATTTTTGCATCCTATTAACATACATTTAGATCAAGGAAACAAGATTGTACTTGAGAAGTCTACATGGCATATGTAAAATCTGATAAACCTGGCCTGATGAGTACCATAGATCTCTGTAACCTCGCTGCCCTTCCCTTACAAATTTCTAAAACACTTGGGCTGATTTGTTTCAAATGCTATTATACTCAGTAGTAAACCTGATGTAATTGTTTAGTAGATTCAAGACATTAACTGCTGTGAATGTGAGTCTGTAGGGGCAAATATATGTATTTGTAATATATGTGTGTATATATGTATATATAAATGTATTTTCTACTCATAACCTCAGATTGTATAGATATTACATTATTTCATTTTATACATATAAATGTGTGTATATATTCACACATTATGTTGTCAATATAATATAATATATGTTGTCCTGATTTACAGTCAGTTTCAATTATCAAATACTCATTTTAGTTCTAAATAAAATCTTAGAAACAGTCTCTAAAGCGATAGGCTGTGCATATTTTTCCTGTCCCTTCGCTGATGTGTGTGTGTGTGAGTGTGTGTGTGTATGTGTGTGTGAGTGTGGTGTATCTCAAATGAGTGGAGTGATAACAGAGATGTGTGGAGGAATATAAGATGCATAAATGGAAAGAAAATATATGGGATTAAGGTTGCATTTATTCAATTATTTTAGCTGGTGGCACAACATATAGATTATTTAATTTTAAATGACAAAGTTCAAAAGCAATGTGAACAAATATTGGTGCATAGAAAGGGTTTCTTTGGTATAAAACTTCCCATATGAGTAATTTAGGGAATATGGCATTTCATACTTGGAGAATTTGAGAACCAGAAAGATGGCATAGCTACCCTCAAACATTTAAAATGTCGTCATGTAGCAGACAAAAAAGAGACATGGATTCTGTTTGATCAAGCAAGTAAAAGCCAAATGATAGGAGTTACAGTGGAAAAGAGTTCAAGGCTATAACCATTATTTTTTCTGAAAAAAAAAATTCATCTTAGCAGGCACTGAGTTTCTTGTTATCAGAGGTATTCAAGCTGAGTTATGACAATAACATGTGAATCAATTACACAGGGGATTCAATCTCTCAGTGGAGGAGAGGATTATGTAATCCATGTTTTAGTTCATTTTGTGTTGTTGTAACAGAATACCTGAGACTGGATAATTTATAAAGAAAAGAGGTTTATTTAGCTCACAATTCTGTTGTCCAGAAAGATAAAGTTTAAGCAGCTGCATCTGGCAGCTTTGGGTGAGGTCCACACGCTGTCTCAAAATGGAAAGGGAGCCACATGTGCAAAAAGAGCAAAACACTAGAGACAGTCTCAATATAACAACCTACTCTATGGGAATTAATTCATTCCCATGAGAACCAACCAGTGCTGCAAAAATAGATAGATAGATAGATAGATAGACAGATGATAGATAGATAGATAGAAGACACTAACCCATCTTAAGAACTGAATCACCTTTTAAAGGCTCCTCCTCCAAATGCCACCACATTGGAGATCAAGCCTCAACAAGAGTTTTCGTAAGGACAAATTATATTCAAACTATAATAACTTGTGATCTTTTCTGACACTGCATCTATCATTATATTAAAAATCCACACACAAATCAGTTTTCTATTTTCTTTGATGATAATTTCACTCATGTTCAGCACCGATTCAAACCTCAAGGCTTTTGCAATCAGAACCAATACCCTTCTCAACATTCAAGGGTTTTCTCCTTTTTTAAAAAATCCCTTTGGCTAACATAACTTCCTGTTTTGAAGAAGGGGGAAAAAAGCCCAAAGGTACCATACACATCAAAAAGCTCTTGAAATATAACATTTTGATGAGTTAAGAAGTAAAGCAGTAAGAAATAAGTATGGATTAAATGTCTCTTTAAAAAAATGGGTGTTAAAAATTGATGGAACAGCACCTGGCAAACCTCACTGAGGATTTTGCCAAGCCCCCCAGTATTTGAAATATTCTTTGTTACACTTGACAAAGTCAACCCCGCTGAGTGTCTCAAAAGATATTGCCACTATAGGTTGGCAAAGCAACCCATAAATACACAGTCCAAGTTTTCAAACAGTTTCTTTAGTTCAGAAAAAATAATACAGTCGAATTCCTTCTAAATGAATGAGGGCTTCTGGACATCTTCCAGCTGGGGGAAATAAATTTGGAAAAACACAGCTATTGAAAATAACATCCCTGATATAATTATTGTCCTTCTAATCAATGAAAAACTTACACTTCAATTTTATATAGTATATTATTGTGTACCTGTTGAGTTTTGATTTTATTGTTGTTTTATCCCAAGGGAATATATTTCTTTATGAGTATTACTGTTATAAAATCACAAAATACTGTCACTAGCTTGCTCCCTCCTTGGCTGATTACGTTCTTTTATCTCTCTTTTCTTGAACTTTCTACGCCCTCCTCTCCCCATCAGTTGACTCCTCTCCTTTAAACCACATTATCTTAGCCCAGAGATGAACTCATTTTCACTTTAAGATTTTCCATTTTCTGTTGCCTGGACTACTGGCATGAGGGTCGGATCCTTGGCAGCCACAGTATACTAACAAATGAATTCTTTGTATTCTGATAAACATTCACATTTCTACGTTTAGGCCACTGTTGAATATTTGGTTATACACAAATTTCCCTTCTAATTGCCATATCAATGGGAACAGAAGTTAAGCTTCAAATGAGCTCAACTTATCTGTCAAACTCAATCCAAGTAACTTCTGCTCCAGAAAACATTAATTGATCCCCCTCAAATAAATAATGTTTCCCCTTCTCTGTTCTCTCATATAATTTCTGTGACAACATTTACAGTAGTCCTGTGATTATTGGATTATTAATATTTGTCTCTTTCCCTTGCTTACTCTATGGGAATGGTGTACCCAGAGAACAAAGAAAGTGCCAGAGGACCTGGAATGCAGGAGGCAATCAATATATGCTGAATTAATTTATGAATAGAAAGTTTCAGGAAGGTAGGCAAGCAAATGATCCACAACAGAAAAATATGGCAGTGAATAATGTGACTCAGAATGCCAGCAAAACAGTGTCAGTGTTAAAAACAAGGATCTGTGAGGGAGGACCAGACAGGGGGTTACCAAGGCATCACCTGGACACTGGGTCTGACACATGGATGGACACCTGGTCACAGAACCAAGGTAGCACTACATTACAGCAATTGGTGTCAAAGGTTATAGAGGATTGATGCAGCCCAAATTAGGGATTCTTTAATTCCTTCTAGGAGTAGATATGTACTGTCAAATACAGTAATCCTTAGCCACATGGGACTATTGAGCACTTGAAATGTGGCTAATCTATATTGAAATGTGTTGTAAGTAAATTATGCAAAAGATTTTTTGAATATGTAATACAAAAAATATAGCTTGTTAATAGTTTAATACAAGTAAAGTTGATTACAAGTTGAAGTATATATGGATAATATAATATTACACTTAATTTTACCTTTTAAAATATTTTTAATAACATAGTTACTAGAAAATTTAAATGTATACTTATGGCTTGTATTTGTGGCTAGAGTTGTATTTTTATTGGACAGTACTGCCTTAGACTAAAAATATGATGGTCTCAGATGAGAGAATGTTGGGATATTGTTGATGCAAAAGAAAAGCATTAAAGATAAGAAGCATCAAAACATTTTCTTAGGATTTTGGTTTCTGCTTGCCCTAACCTCACTCAGTTTGCAGCAATGATAAACTGATAACAAAAGACTACTTCCTTGTCCATTCCCTAAATTATTAGAAAGTAGCATTTGTCTTTATGTTTCTAAGATATTGAGGGTACTTCAGAATGCTTCCTTAACTGCTTTTCAGTTTTATTCTACACACATGCTTCATATGATGTCATATATTCTATGATATCAATTAACATCTAGATCAGGCTAGATTAATGCTACAAATATGCTTCCATTCCCACTTCTACGTGAATACCAAACTCTATAATCAATTAATACCTTTTTTCCCACTATGAAAGAATATGTTTCAAAGTCCTTTTTCAACTCAGCACTCCAGGGATGTTACAATTTTCAGAGTAGAAATACAAGATTAAACTTTTTGCCATTCCTAAGACATATATTGAATGTCCCCAAATCTGCATCTCTACCCGAGAGCTCTTTCCTGAGCTCCATACACAAAATCAACTGCTTGTGCACCCAAAATTAATGTTGAGATTGAATTTAGTCTTCCTCTTCTCACCCTCAACTCCCTCCTTCTATGTTTTCTCTCTTGAATGAATGGAACCATCTGCTTTAAGGTGAGAATAGAGTTTCCTCTTGGAAACGAGGAGACAGACACCTGCTTGAGCAGGGGATTGTCATGATTAGACCAGCGTGTGAGGTGCAGTTCTGTGCATAAGAGGATGGATTTTAGAAGAATGAAACATTGAGGGATACCTAGTGTTGAAATGAATTAGGGGAGGGTTATTTATGTAGTTACAATGTAGGATGATTTGTAATAGTCTACTCTCCTACCAAGAAAATTACCTTCTGTTCTCTCTGTAACATCTAATAGATAAGGTATTCATAGAAAACAAAACAGAATAAAGCAAATGAGCAAGAAAACAAAACAGAACAGAATCAAAACAAACCTTGTACAACTTATATATGGGACTCATCCTAGGATTTTTCTCTGTAGTTCTTCCCTCTGCTCTTATTTACTCACAAAAAGAAGAGTTATAAAGAAGCTTGCCCACACTTCTCAGATGTATTTGGAGAATGCAAATTTAAAAGCCAATGGAGTTTAAAAAATACCCCTAAGACAAACTGTTTCAAGTCTCTTATTTACAAATTAAAAGACTCAAACTTGGGAAGAAAAAGTGGCATATCGGGAATCACAGCCCAGGGCTTCTGATTCTCAATAAAACAATCTTGTCAGAGATTTTTTTTTTTTTTGAGGAGTTAACCTATGTGGGACAGAGTGAACCTTTGCAGACCGTGAAAGGAGAAAGCGCTGATCATTTGCTTTCTCCGGGCCAGGCTCCATAAACTGTAATTGGGCAGATCTGGAACAGCTCTCAATTTCTCTGCTGCTACCAAAGGCGTGCAAGGCTACTCTGTTGACACTGATGATCAGAATACTAGCAGAGGGTAGCAAGAGGCGCTTCTCTACGCATCTCCTGAGACAAAGCATAGCATGCCTTTCTGGGTACAGGAAAGAAATCCAGCTCATTAAAAAAAAAGAAAGTTTCTCTGACATTTCACTCCCCCTCTTTGCACATTTCTCCCCTCTTGTCTTCATTTCTCAGCCTGACCCTTTCATCTCACCTTTGCCCGGAGGGTCAACATAACTTCATTGGTGACACTGATTTTTCTAACAGCAGCAATTTTAACCCAGTAAAAAGTATACCCAAAGCACAAATTTAAAGTGCCTCTCCAACAACTTGATGTTGTGGCTAATTCACAAAGGCATAAAGTGAAAAAAAAAGTGTTGTTTTGTTTTTGGCTTTTGCAAACAAGCGAATGCTCATCTGCCCTTGTCTCACCTCTTGGCTTTTATGAATAATCACTTGCGAGATGTTTCTGAATTAAAAATGTACAGCTATGCATTTGTTCTATAGCCTAATATATGTCTTCACACTTTTGCCACTGTAATTATCTTTTTGATAACTCTGTATAAGCTCGAAGGCACTCAAGGAGTCAGATCTCTGCTTTAATTTATTTACTATTCCTTAAGTTTACCATGGAAACTTTCAAACCTATCAAAAGTACAGAGAATATTATAATTAACCACCATGAACACTTCACCTATGGTAAATTTTCTTAACTCTTACCCAGTCCTGTTTCATCTATATTACTCTTCTTCTTCCCCTCATCTTATATTATTTTAAGGCAAATCCCAGACATTACATGTTATTTGACCTGTAAATATTTCCATATAAATATCTAAAAGGTAAGGAAACAAAAAATATAAAATTATCATACCTCTGTGCTGCCTGGAAGAAAAAAATCCTTCCTATCATTATACATGTCAATTATATTTAAAAATGTTTAAAATTTTATTTAATCAATATTCAAAAATGGTCTATTCATTGTGATGGTTGATATTTATGTATTAACTTTGAATCTATACATTGTTCCCTTACTTTTATCCTTTTTGGAAAATTATGTGTTTTGTAAAATTTCAAATCTTTGGCATGTTGAGTTGCTCACAGTCTGACTTTTTCTGATCACATTTCTCATAGCGTGGTTTCATATTTTCTCTGCCTTCTTAATTTTATAAATTTGGCCAATTTTGATCAAGAGAGTTAATCAGATCCAGTTTTGATCCATTTGATAATGAGACTTATCTCACGCCAGCTAGAATGGTGATCATTAAAAAATCTGGAGACAACAGATGCTGGAAAGGATGTGGAGAAATAGGAACACTTTTTCACTGTTGGTGGGAGTGTAAATTAGTTCAACCATTGTGGAAGACAGTGTGGTGATTTCTCAAGGATCTAGAAATAGAAATACCATTTGACCCAGCAATCCCATTATTGGGTATATACTCAAAGGATTATAAATTGTTCTATTATAAAGACACATGCACACGTATGTTCACTGTGGCACTGTTTACAGTAGCAAAGACTTGAAACCAACCCAAATGCCCATCAGTGATAGACTGGATAAAGAAAATGTGGCACATATACACCATGAAATACTATGTAGTATTTATGGAACTTTATGCTCTGATATATAAAAGTAATTAGGCAAAAATCAGAGAGAGGAAAAGATAGAGGATTACATATGCTGCAATCACAAGGTAGTTGTGTGCCTGAACCATTCATTTCACTTTCCTGGACCAATGCCTTTGTATTAAAAATAACAATTATCTTCCTTCATATATCATATAGAAAAATGTTTTAATGAAAGTGACATTAAATTTTAGGTGGCATCATTAGTCTGACAAATAATTTGTAGGTTTACTGAATATTGCAACTAGAATATACGTTAGCTGCAGACTATTTTAAAGATGAGTGAGTTCAAGTTTAAATTAAATCAGTCATCCAAAGTCTTATTGCTAGATTCTGAATTGAAAATCTTGTCTTTTTCTACCTATAATTTACAAATGCTGAATTGCAACTATGTCCCCATAACCTAAAGCAACACATGAAACTATTTGTTATTCGCTACTATGATTTGCACACAGAAAACTGAAAGAAAAAAAAAAACATAGTTAAAATTTTGAAGTTGCTAAAGCTGCCATTTTGTGGAAAACAGGAGCCATTTAAATATCAACCAACAAAATTATAAATGAAATACAGTTTTTGTATTCATTACTCCAGGTCCGAGAAAGAGAAAATAGTTATTGAGAAGAAAAATATGAAAAGACCAAGAGAGAGAGTTTTGTCCTTATTTGTTTGAGTGTCCAGAAGTTATTTATATAAGAAGTTTGAGTTGTATAAGATCTTGGAGGTTCTCCAATCTATTACTTTTATTTTATGGATGAGGCAAGCAAGGCACTGATAAATAAAGACATGTTTCTTAATCATAGCTTTAAGGGAGGAACCCCAAAACCTCCTAAACTGTACCCAATGCTCTTCTTTATGAGGAAGAGACATTGAGTTAGAGAACTGGAAGAGGAGAACCCTGCTTTGGAATACACTGGAGTGAGACTAGTATCTGTGATACAGCACTACAGTCATCATGGTACCATCTTCTGAGATACCATTAAGTGCCTGACTATATGATTCAACAGTTAGAGTCTTAGGAAACATAATATTAAAGAAATCAAAACAACTTAGTAATTAATCAAGGCACAGAAGTAAAAAAAATAAAATAGTAAAGTTTTGTCCTGCTTTAGAGGTAGGACACACAAAAGCAAATGACACCAATGACTGATGAAAAGATTAGCATAAGTGGGAATAACCCAGTGATTTAGATAGCATGTAAAAATTAGATCAAGTTCTAATTAACTCAGTGAATCATACGAGTAAAAAGATGAAAGAAGAATCACAATTTTTCTAAAAACTCAGAATGTATCTTCTCAAAAATATGATACATAATACCAATGTGCAACTGTAAAGAGTTTGATAAAAAATAATAGCTACAGAGTAATAGCAACAGTGGCAAGATTAGTTAAGACATGCAAGGCATGGTGGCTCACACTTGTAATCTTAGCACTTTGGGAGGCTGAGGCCAGTGGATCAGGAGGTCAGGAGTTCAAGATCAGCCTGACCAACATGGTGAAACCCCATCTCTACTAAAAATACAAAAAAATTAGCCAGGCATGGTGGCATGCACCTGTAATCCCAGCTACTTGGGAGGCTGAGGCAGGAGAATTGCTTGAACCCGGGAGGTGGAGGTTGCAGGGAGCTGAGATCTTGCCACTGTACTCTAGCCTGGGCTACAAAGTAAGACTGTGTCTCAAAAAAAAAAAAAAAAAAAAAAAGTTCAGACAGGGAAAGTTTTACTTAATAGAAAAATTATTTATATACCTACTGTGAGATTCTGGAGAACTCTTACCAGCAGAATACATACTGAGACTTCCATCTCTCAAAATGACCCCCATGACATTAGCAAGGCTGAAAATGGACAAGGTAAACTGATACAACGATGAAAATGTCTATGTCTCCTCCATACTAATACCTATGTGAGAAAGAGGAATTACATGGGAATTGGTCCTGTGATATATATGTTCCATCAATTGCATGCAGAACTATTTTGCTATCATTTACATACGTGTTTATTTGACTTTTAAGTAGCTAGCATATTGCTTTATTTTTTTGTGTTTGTTTTTGACTTTGCTTTTTTGTCTAGCTCCTTTGGTTTACGTTTCTGAGTTAAAATGTTCCATTCAAAATTTGATGAAGTTCTCATATATTGGCTATCTATGTGTCTGCCAAGAAACAAATTATGTGAATGCTGGCTCTAAAATTCATATCCAAAATGGTCAGCTGTTTTCAATATTACAAAGTAGTTACCCCCCAGCCTTTCTCCCTAAAACATAGCTCTCAATGGGTGAGTGAAGTCCTATATTAGTACATTACAATCATCTCTTAATGGGATATAAATCTCTTGGTTTTGAAATACCGTTTTAAAGTTGTCATTAAAGCATGATAGATTACCAGTTCTTAAGACATTTAATGACTCAGTGTGAAATTGACCCAGTTGCTGGGTTGATAAGGGAGCAACCTATTTATATCTCCTTAATGAACACTAAATGTCTTTCTGGAGTGATGAAGTATGGTTTAGCAACACAAGAGGTCTGGGCATGGCAGAGGAAACTGGACATTCCTGTATGATTCACCCCCTCCTCCGAGGCCCCCACAGCCCACTGTATGTGCCACAAGAGGGGCCAACTGCCTTGGTTGTCTCTGCAGGGAAGCTTAGTATATGCCAGAGAACCGGTAAAGTACCCTTAATTTTAATTAAGTTACACCAGCTTCCCATCACCAGAATTTGAAACCTAGGCAATATTTTAAAATACTTTATTTCCCTTACCACTATATCCAATAAGCCATTAAGTGCCGTGCATGCTACTGCCATGATGTTACTCCGTTTTCCCCCCTTTTCTTTTAATTGCCACTGCCCCTGTCACAATGCAGACATTTAGCTCTTCCTTATACCATTACTACAATCTTCTTTTTAACTGATCTGTGTCATTCATGCCTCTCCCACGTCCCACTCATTTTGAATAAAGCAGACTGGTACATGTAATGTGTGGCATTGATCAATTAACCCACTTTTAAAGGCTTAACATTAACTCTTCATTGTCTGAGTGATAAAAATTTAATATCTGGAGGTGACCGACTTTATACCTATCTAGGCTTATTTTTCTTCATTCCTCACTTACTCCAAGATCCAGGACAGTTTATCTAACTTTTTGTTGTTGCTGCTTAAATACGCAGGAGAAATATGCAACTCCCATTTATAAAGGTGGCTCACCAAGGTAATGATACACTAACAGAGAGTGATGGGCAAATAAGATCAGATCACGAATTCCAGAGAGGTGTATCCTCTCTATCCGTCTTGCAATTCCCTTTTTTCTTTTCCTCCTACCCTTCTCACTTTCTTTAAGATTTCTCTATTCCTTCAGCCTAATGACATTCCCCTTACTTCCTTCCATTCATCCGAATTGAGACTCGTCTTAAATTTCTCATTAAATGACAAAATAGAAAATCTCAAAATAACAAAAATGTAATTTTACAAATTGTGTTATAAATAATATTATTGAAAATTTTGGTAGAGACTACTTTGATAGAGAAAAACTAGATTTTGTTCACCAAAATCTGTTCTCTAGTTTGGGACCCATCTAGGTGCCATTTCCCAGCTTTTCTAGCAATTAGGCTTAGCCAGGTCTCTCACAAAGAATGTAAACAGATAATGCTATGTGCTACTTCCAGATCTATAAAACCTTTCAAGTGAGTTCCTCTCTGTGTGCTTTTTTTGTGCTCTTTCTCATCTGCTGGCTAAAAGAGGAAGATAACAATGGCAGAATTAGCAGATAGAAAGAGTTTGGAGTTGTGGTGGAGTTGTGTTCCTTTAAAAGGGCTTTCAGAGAAACAATTAAGATTTGACAATATATGCACACACAAACATACACACATATGCAATATGTATACACAAATATGAAAAAATAAAATTATTTCAAGGAATTGACTTCTGCAGTTGTAGAGGCTATCATGTCTAAAATTCACAGGGCAGGCCAGCAGGCTGAAACTTGAGGCAGGAGCAGATGTTGTGGTCTTAAGGCAGAATTTCTTCTTCCTCAGAGAAGTCTCAATTCTGCCCTGATTATCTTTAACTGATTGGGTGAAGCCTGCCCACATAATGGAGGGTAAACTTCTTTATTTACTCAATTGATTGCAGATGTTAATCACATGTACAAAGTATCTTCCTAGCAGCACCTTGCTTGGTTGTATAACTGGGCACCATAGCCCAGCCAAACCGATGCATAAAACTAACCACCACAGGGTCTCTACATAACAGTGGAAGTGAGTTCCCTTAGTAATCTGGCACCCACATAGAAATGGTATATAAGTATGAACTAAAAAGTTTATTGTTTTAAGCCATTGGAATTTTGAGAGTTGTTACCTTAGCCAAACCTATCTCAAATAATATGCAAAATATTGCTAGATAGAGATCTTTCCAGCCCTGCTTCAAAGAATAGATAAAAGTAGCTTGTAATTAAGTGTTAAGTGTTGATATGCTAGTAAATTTTACTCTGAGGTTCAAGTTGGTTTATTATCTTTAGGAAGTTAATCATTTGCTAAAATGTGGATGATGCTTTAATTTGCCCAAGATGAACACATTTTTCATGGTCGTATTTAAAGGTGAACATTCACCAAGCTTCATTTTGGATTATCACCTCTTTGAAATTAGTGGAGTGAATTTTACTGAGGTTTTTAAAATGTTGTGATTTTGGATTAAATGTTTCCAGAAGGGAGATAGCTATTAGCTTGGCTAAACTTGGTGTAGTTCTCAAGAAGTTAAAGGGGCAAAGATGCAGCAGTCACATGGTTTTAGGATGTAAACCTCAAAATTGCAAAGGCAATTGCTTGCTTGATTTGGTTGATATTAAACCAAAATCTATGAGCTCATATTCACTGGTATTAACTATATTTACTACTACCAGAATGAAATTCAAATCATTCAGCGTGTAGCCCTAATAATAATCCTGTATGACTAGGGGCTGCTTCTTCAACATTATTTCCACCTAATTTATAATCAAGATTTTCAATTAATAATTTCAGCACTTTACGTAGTGTTAAGTCAGCTGAAAAATATGTGATTTTTCCACTTTTCATTTTTCACAATGCTGAGGAATGCATAATAACCTGACAAAATGGAGATGCCAGGAAAGCAACGATTACTAACAGACTAATGAGAAAAGGAAAGGATTTTAAGAGAAAAGCTGAGAAGTTGATGGAGTTCTGTAAAAATGTGAAGGCACAAAACTATTGCAAAAATAAGGCAGCCATGTCTACAACACTGTTTTAGTTATTAAAGATTCCTTTGGAAAGGAAAATTGATTCAGAAAAAGAAGAAATGGTCACCTCTTTGGATGCTTTCTACATGGAATCTGCTAGGGATCTGCTGAATTTGCTTGGATTTGCTAATTTTTATTTGGAATATTATTTCTTTCTCAATTCCCCATCTCTGGTATTATTTTCTATTTTTTAAGCTAATCAATTGAAAAATATTAATTAGGTTAATTCAATTTCTTATTAATTTGACTAATAGTTATATAAAACTTTTCTTTCAGTGCTAAAAGAATAAAAGAAAATACAGTAAGTCTTGCAATAATAATTACCATTTATTATTGTTGTCACCATGTTAGGTGCTTTACATGCATTATTTTATTGAATTCTCACAATCTCATGAGGTAGCTACATACAAAGTTCTATGAAAGAAGAGATTCCGAAAAGTAAAATTCAAGCTGCATTTAAAATCCTAAGTAGATTGAGGAACTTGCTTTGTAAACTGAGATAATAGCTGTTACTGGGAGTTGTGACTAATTTAGATCCACTCAAGGTACAAGTAGCGTAGAGTTGTAAGAGGAAAACATAGAAAAGAACTTGAGAGCTATATTCCACATATGCTTCTACAATAAACCCATACAAATAAGTATTTGGCTCAAAAAAAAAAAGTGCAATGACCACGTTGTAGGTATTTTAACTACTGAATCACTTGAGCCAGCATGATAAACAGCTGACACTTTAGCATTTAAGGGAGAGTGAATAAAATAGGATTTATTTAAATATTCACCATTTGTATCACATGGGAAATATTTCCTCATTTGGCTAGTATAACTGCTCAGAGTCCTTTCATGAATGGAACCTAGCACAGTGAGGCAACTCCCTTGAGGGAATCATTCACATCATGGCAGGCCTCAATGAAGCACTATTTGCGGGTGGGCACCTGGATCTGCAGTAGGGATTGGAGGGGCCTGGAGGGTGCTACCTGAAGGGTGCTAGGGACTTGGGAGCGGGGTGTTTATTCTAGGATAAAGGTCATTGGAAAAGAGAAGCATGGCATAGCAAATTTACCCCATTGCAATTTATCTATCCAGGCTTTGTTCTGTTTTCCTGTATATATCAAGGTCTGTATGAGAAGGAGACCACATTTAAAAAATGACTAAATTAGGAACAGTATGTTTGATACTTCACAGCTCAGCTCTAGCCTTACCTGGGAGATTCAGAAATGATTTTATTCTTCCTGATCTAGGCTTAGAGCAGTATTACATTAAATAAACTGCTTCTGGGAACAGCTGCTACTTGAACAATAACAAGCAAATAAGAGAATTAGACATGATCATCAGAGTTAAAGTTTCTTTTTCTCCTTCTTTTTTTTTTTCTGGAGGGAAAATTGTTGGAACTCTGTTGTTCAGAGAAGTGATGTATCCAGGTAGAGAGAAGAATACTTTGGAGAGCATTTAGCCTAACTCTCCATTTATTTTCATAAGGAAAAAAACTTTATATTTATAAATGAGGAAACTGAAGCTTAGGGAAGCTTAGCCATGTGTCTAAGGTGACAGCAAATTAGTAACACTTACTTTCAAACAAATACCCCACTATGCCTCACTGCCTCTAAAGTAAGTCTAGGGAGAGATTTTTTTTTTTCTAAAAATACAAGAGCAATATGAGGATTCTACATTAAAGATATTAAATTTTCTGTTGATGTAGCATCAACCTTGTACATGATTGGCTCTTACTGATGAAGCAGGAAATTCATGATGGAAATTAATTCCCTTGATATCTAAGAAGCCAGAAACTCTGAAAGGTAAAACAAGAGACAACGAACACTGACTCTGTTGAATACATTCCAATACCTACAGTACTGAAATATGTTTAAACCTTTGACTGAATACGGAATTTTATGGTTTTTCTTTATTAAAAAAAAATATATATTTTTAATAGACATCTTCAGAGATGGAAATTACGGTTTACGTAAATTTATTTGAACTATTTAGAATTCGCTACTGAAGGGTAATCTTAATCATTTCCAAGGTAAGGTGAAAACAAAATATTGTTTCTCAAATCTTAATAATTTCTAGTTTGCAAAAGACTTTCTAGAAGACTTAGATACTCATAAAGTACAAATTGAGTGGTGCCTAATGTTTGCAGTGTTCCCAAATCTCTTCTGCACCAGTGTCACCAATACTTAAGATTAAATCTCTATACATTTCCACTTTGGATCTCAGTGTTTAATCTTCCTGAATTCATTTTTGAAATGCAAATACCCTCTATGAGCTAATACTTTAAGTTCTTATCCGTGAAAAATTCCCCTGGAGTTACTTACAAGTTAATTGGGAGTACAGAGCCACCTAAGAGTTAAAAAAAAAAAAAAGAAAAGAAAAAAATAGCACCAGAGGTAGGAAGGAATATAGTGAAAACTGTGAGGTGGGGGTATCAACAGTGAAACTTCAGGGCAGCATCATTTTGTCCTGAAGCTCCTTCTGACCTCAGAAAGCACAACAGAGGTTGATGGGTGTATCAGAGGGTTACAATGTGTTCACAATTGTCCTAAGTAATATTGAACATCAGAAGTGCTTTAAATTAACTTTTTCCCCCTACAAAATATTTGATAATTGCTTATGTGATAAAAGCCTTGACCTATTGAAGAATTATTCAAAATCTTTTTGTATTTAGAATAATGACTTTCAAAGTACTTCTCATCTTGTGTCAGTGAAATACACTGTTCATCATTGTAGGGATATTAGGTATTCAATATATAAAAATCATAAGAAAGTGGTAACACAAAATGAGGAAAAGCATACTGTTTGAAATTTAAGAAACCCAGTGTTAGTCTCTAATGACTAAGGAAGAAGGATAGATGTCCTGAACTCTGCTAACCTATCCTGTGTTAGCCTAACAGACTCCATCTTAACCTCCACCTCACCCCTCCTGCCATTTCTCCCTTAAGTGCATACCTGGGTCATGCTACTCTGCTGGGTCATGCTGTGCTTAGAACTATAGAGGCATATAAACATTGTAACCATATCCTGCTTGGCAAGCCCACTTGCTATTGTGAATATCCCCCCTTGATTGATCATATGACAAGGACCGAATAACCCCCTTGGCAGCCAGCAATCATGGGAATCGCTTGTGTATACACTCCTTGGTAATTAACAATCACGGGAACCTCCTGCCTCCTAGTTACAAGCCTCCTTACCTAACTTGCTTGTTCTGCTTCTGTAAATTCCACTGCAGCTAGACCCCCCCCTCTCCTATCTTAAGCAAGGTATAAAAAGGAATCAAGCCTCTTCCTCCGGGCCGAGAGATTTTTGAGCATGAGCTGACTCTCTGTCACTGGCAATAAAGGACTCTCAATTGGAACTCAGAGTGTGGCACTTTCCTTCTAACTCGCTTGGGTATAACAGAACTTTAAGTGAGATTCTTTATCTTTCTTAGTATTTATATATTTGAATCATGCTTTAAACACCTTCAATATTTATCTATTTTAGAAAGAGTAATGACTATTTATTTGGATTTTGAAGACTTCTACAGTTTCTTTCCAACATACTTCTCTAATCTTACCACTTCTTTTTCTTTCTATAACATCTGCATTGTCATTCATTGTCATTAGACTTTACTATTATTACTTGTCCCTCAGATGTGCTGCATGGAATTTTTTCTCCAAAATTATTGTTACTAGTTCACCTTTGCTGTCCTGTATCTGAAACTCTTGTCTCTTCCATGGAGCTCCACCTCACACCTTTGTACCGTCTTGAATTTTTTCCCAGTGAGTCTTCCTTGCCCAGTCCCCATGCCTGACCCCAACACCAAGCTTCTTTTTTGTTTTTCCTTTAACAAACCACCATTTAAAACAAGCTTGTCCAACCCACAGCCCACAAGCTGCATGCGGCCAAGGATGGCTTTGAATGCAGCCCAACACGCACAAATTCATAAACTTTCTTAAACATTATACATTTTTTTTGGTTTCTTTTTTTTTTAAAGCTCATCAGCTATCCTTAGTGTTAGTGTATTGTATGTGTGGCCCAAGACAATCCTTTCATTGTGGCCCAAGGAAGCCAAAAGTTTGGACACCCTAATTTTATAAATCTATCTATATATTATTTACCTCATTTATGCTATATTTCCCTATTAGAATGTGAGCTCTAGAAGGGCAGGGCAGGGATTTTTGTCCATTTTGCTCACTGTTAATTGTCTATGCCTGGAATGGCTTTTATCACATATCAGACATTCAATAAATTATTTTAGAATACATAAATGGATTAATTAATTCAATCTTTCAGATCTTCGATTTTCTAATCTGAAAAAGGAAGACAATAATTAAAAACAAAATTATTTTTGCAAAGAACATAAAATCTAAAGAGATTTACCCATAAAAGATACTATCTCATTTATTAATTTTACTTGTTATATATGTCATGTAGGGATACCTTTACTGTGGAATTAATCACCTATCATTAAATTAAAATGAACTCTAATTGGCCAAAATTTATTACCTAGTACCTTGTCTATAGAATCTCAAAGAGAAAAGATTAGGAATAAAATGTCTCTTAAATTAGAGGATCAAGGGTTACCTTAGATTAGGAACTTTAAATTTGTGTGTGTGTGTTTCTTTTCTTTTTCCCAGAGTTGACCCCCTAAGGAGATTGTCTAGATTTTTTTTCTATTAGCCTTCCTCACGAAAGTGTAATATCACAGGTATACTATATGCCTGGTTTTGTTTTGCAGCCCTTTGAAGATCACTAACTATCGTGATGTCTAAGAAATTTTTCTAGCTCCCTCTCCCCCACAAAGTAATTTTTGCCTCTTGGGAAAGATATTACTTATACTGAGAATGTATATCTTATTTAGTACAACAAATAGATTAACAAAGCCTCTGTCTGGCCTAACAGTAGTTAGCCCAGATTAGAATGCATGGGTTTTTACTGGCACGAACATCTTTTAAAAGCAAGACAATGTATAATTTTAAAAATAGAGCTTCAATGACTAAATAACAAAGCAAACAGAAAGCCCCTTTAATTTGGCTACTTTTTTATTTTAATATTTTTTTAAAGAAAACAAATAAGCATAAGTCAGCTTCTGTGTTTTCCAAGGACTCCATGCTGTTGCCCAGTGGATCTCATACCTGAGAGAGACTCATAATCACATAGACATTTTGCGAACACACAGATTTCTGGGCTCACTCCTTGAGTTCTTGATTTGCTAGGTCTACACTGGGGCCCAAGAACTCGAATTTTTCACAGGTTTTTAATTGATGCTGATGTTACTTAAGTCACATTATGAGAACTGGTGCAGTACTTATTGGTGGCCAGAAAAAAAAAGTTAAGAAATATTACGTTTAGACTGTTCTCCTGTTACAATAACTAAGGCATTTTTCAAGATTCAGATAGATTACTGAAAGTCATGACCAAATCTCTTCCTTGAAGACATTCAAACGTTACACTAATGATTGCACAGTGCATATAGCAGATCAGAGGTCAAGGAGTCTGGTGCCTCCCATCCCAGTGACTTAATAAATGAGACTTTCTTCTGGTGGAATCTCAGGCCAAGAAGTTCTTTCTGGAGATCTTCCATTTTTTATTTCAAAGATAGCAACTTCTTTCGTACATGTAATGGCTACTCTGTTTCCCTTTACCTCCTAATGTGAACTAATTATTATCTCTCAAAGAAGATTTAGAGGAGTCTGTGTAAAGAAATGTAAAGTTTCACATGGATAAATGGAGGGGAACATCACATACTGGGGTCTGTTGCAGGGTCAGGGGCTAGGGGAGGGATAGCAGCAGGGTTGGAGAGGGATAGCATTAGGAGAAATATCTAATGTAGATGACACGGGGATGGATGCAGCAAACCACCATGGCCCTTGTATACCCATGTAACAAACCTGTACATTCTGCACATGTACCACAGAACTTAAAGTATAATAAAAAAATAAAAATAAAAGAATAAAGTGAACTATTTTTGCTTTTTCATTATTTGTATTTTATGGTTATACAACAATTTTTAATGTATGTAATAAAATGAGAAAAAACATTAAAAATAAATGTAAAGTTTCATGATTTCTTCTAAACCAGGATTCTAACTGCTTTGTTGCTTGAGTCCCAGAAATGCAAACAAATGACTATAGATCAAAGTCGTTTGATTAACCTTGCTAGAGCCACAAAGAAACTAGAAAAGGATATGAATTTTAAGGTGAGAGATGTAAAGAAACCCATAAAGTGAGTCACGCACTTTTTTTCCAGTCGGATTCTGTCAGTGATGAATGGGACAAAGTCCACCCTAAACTTGCTTAGTCTAGACAAATTCAATCAAGTCAGTTGGAGGGTAAGTTCATGATATCATGATATAAATACAGTTCTTTTCAGGGTGGAACCCAAAAGAGAGGCGGATTAGTCTTGAAGTTAAAATAGAAATATTTTCAAAGTACAAACACATTTCTAAAGAATACAAAAAAAGAAATCAGTTCCTATTTGATACTTAACAAGTGCTGTACAACTCAGTGTATCTCAAACTGTGCCTTTGTGTCTAAAACAGCCAGGCTACAAATTAGCACTGACTTGCCTTTATTAGGCCCAGGGATACTTAGCCCAGACTAGAATGCATGGTCTTTTACCTGCATGAACACCTTTAAGAAGCAAGACAAAGTGAAATTTTTAAAATAGAGCTTCAAAGCCTAAATAACAAAGCAAACAGAAAGCCCATTTGATTTGGCCACTTCTCTATCTTAAGGATCATGCTATTGATCCATTGCACACAGATTAACTCTGATGCACTACTACTCATTGTCTGAGATAATCTTGTATTTGCTTGCACTCCACTCTGCCTGGCTTCTTGGATAAGAATAGCCAGGAAATGAGAGAGGCTGTGGCAAAGCCCTGGGTAAAGAGAGACACCACTCTTTGTTTCGTTTCTCATGCCTCACTGTCTTCTCAGCTTTTCCTCCTCCCTCTGCCTTTCATTTCTATGTTTGCCAAAGAAAAGAATTAATAGAGTAGAAGTTTTAGATCTGAAGCTGGTTTCATCAGCATTGATATTTTTTGCCAACCTATTCTCAGCTAAGTGGCAGGTCACTGGGAGACTGTCTATATGCTAAGTTGCTCTTTTGCTAAAGGCTTTTCTTGGTGGGGGAGGGGGAGGATTATTATTTTTTCACTGCTGAAAAGCAGACATTTTATGTGTCCTTATTTTAGAAACACTTTAAAGTTGTCTATTCCCATCTTGAGATTGAATAACAATTTAAAACGATCAGAAAAATAAGTCACATTCTGAATGTATACAGCAAGTATGCTTCACTGTGTGCACCAATCTATGTTATTGCCAATCTGGCCCTTCTTGTGCCTGTAGAATGGGCATCACTTCACAGCTTGTTTAGGAGGAAGATATATTATTATTTTTAATATATTTTATTAATCTTTAGCATGTTAATACTTTATCATTCTACCTTATGTATAGTTAGGCATTCTCATCAGTAAACCCTGGATCTCCTTAGTATTACAACTTTTACACAACTTAAGTAAGCAGTTAGCTATGTGAGCAAATACACACAATTATGTTCATATTTTAAAGCAATTTCGACACATACAGAAGCTAAAAATCAGAGATTTTTTTTATGTCCAGTTACTGGAAGTAACCATGACAAAACCTGCTGGTCTTCTTGGAGATTACCTGAAAGATTCCTCTATATGGAAGATTGGGGCTGAGCCATCACGTAGCTCCAGATTCTTCTTCCTTATTAGGAGAAAATGTTCTCCTGCTCTGGGAAGGTCATGAACTTCTATGTTCTGCCTAAGCATGTAAGTCACATGGCATCTGGCCAGCCTTACTGATATATTTGTCCCCTTCAGAAGAGATGGAGTACTTTTACTACAGCACAGGAAGCATGCAAGAAGTCCATTGCTTTGCGCTGCTTATCAGCAGGGACCTGTTGGCCATGGGAAACTGCAACTACAGAATCTGATCTCCCTGAACTCTTTTTGTGTGTGAGTAAAGCATTTTTCAGATCAGTGTCTTGTGGACTGTTTTCCTTGGCAACTGTGAACCTGCAGCATATGCAGTGGCCTGAGGTCTCTTGGGTCTTCCTTGTAGTGACTGATTGGTCTTTGCTATCCTTCATGCAGTAGGAATGTAACTTGGGACTGGTAGCTGGATCTTCCTGTTCAATGTTTGTAAGTCAGAGTTTAACATTTTTCAATACAGTTGTCTCCTCTTAACCACAAAGTATATGTTCCAAGATGGCCGTTGGATACCTGGAACCACTGATAGTACCTAAACCCAACTGCCTTCAGTTGGGACACATTTTATTCATATCTTTCACCCACAAATTTAATTCCTTTTCTGTCTTCACTAAGCACTTATCAGGCACCGTCGCTGACATTTTTGTAGTTTGAGGTGTAACTAGTACAAATTTCTTTTTCCTTCTTCACAATTTCACAAGAATAAGATCTGTTGTCATTGTAGATCTTAGCAACCTCAGTATACCATTTTCTGTTTTTTCTCTTTACTAAGTTGCGATTTTCATCTTTTCATTTAAAGGAAGCACTGATAGCCTCTCTTTGGATTATCTGAATTGCTAGCATTCCCAGTCTTGTGCTTTGAAGCCATTTTATTAAATAAAATAAGGGTTACTTGAACACAAGCATTGTGATATCACAACAGTTGATGTGATCACTGAGAAGGCTCCTAAGTAACTAATAGGCTCGTAGCACAGCCTGCATGGATACACCAGACAAAGGGATGATTCATGTCCCATGTAGGACAGGCAGGACCGTACAGATTTCATCATGCTACTCAGAGCAACATACAATTAAAAGCTTACAAATTGTTTATTTCTGGAATTGCCCATTTAATATTTTTAGACTGTAGTTGACCATGAGTAACTGAAACCATGGAAAGCAAAACTGCAGATAATTGGCAACTACTATAATCTAAGGCCAGCTTTTAGTGTTTGTCATTGTACAATACTCAACAGCTCCTGACTTCTGTCCCCCATAGTTTCCAAATGTCATACCCTAATTCTCCCATCAGACTAGTTCATTTAAACTGTGTAGTCTTACCCACCTATTTGGAAAGAGCACATTTTTCCCCATCTCATTCAAAATTATACTTTTAAACATTTTGAATGGAAAAAAATGTTTTCTTCAATATGTCTTTCATTTGGTCTGCCTGTATGTATTTATTTGTCATGTAAATCTTCTATATTTATGAATAAATATTATATATGCATGGGTTAATACATTTATATCAATAAATATATATAGATGATGTGCATTCTTAGGTATCATATCTACACACACACACATAAACATGTATGTAGAATATGTTGTATACACCTATATTTGCACTTTTTCCATTTTTTTTGAATTTTTAAATAATTGGAATATTGTGCTGAATCACTTTCAGTTCTTAGAAAAACTTTTTAAACTAAACTTTAGTCAAGTGAATAGTGACTCAAAGTCATAGTTTCAGCTTGAGATTTGGAAATACCTTCAACTTTGTGACCTTATCTAACATCTATTAGATTCACAGGATTATAAATCAAGAATCATTATTATCTGGGGATAATAAAATATTAAACTCAAATAGGAATATTTTGCATCTCAAACAAAGACCCTGAGGTAAAGGCAGATCTCCCATCCTCTTAATCCCTGCCTCCCCTCAGATCTCTTTCACTGCATTCTGGACCACAGACAAAGCCTTCTAACTGGTCTCCAGATGTTCCAAGTGTAGTGTTTCCTCTGACTCCTCTTCCAGTTATCCTTATTATGTTTAACTTTTGTCACAACACCATTCTATGTAAAAGTTGTTCTTGCTTCTCAGTATTTGAGGAAAAGTGAAAATACCTTAGTATGTCACACAGTGACTTTACAAACTGTGTTCACATTTTTCCAGGCCAACCTATTCCACTGTATTTTCTGCATTACCTCTTTAGACCACACAATAATGCTTGCTTTTCCACAGAAAATGCTAGACTTTCACATCTCCCTGCCTAGTCACCTCTGTGTCATTTGCCACATTTTCCCATTTCCCCAGACTAGATGTCACCTTCTTTGTGAGCATCCCCCTGTTTTCTTAATTATATACATTTTCCATTCATTTTCTCGGTCCATATAAATTAGGTTCTTTTTTAACCTAGAGATGGAGTAGTAGAAAAGGCAAATTTCATGCCAAGAAGGGGTCTTTACTCTAGTTAGAGAAGACAGGAGATAAATTCAAATAGTGATAAGAAATAAGGAAGGTGTAGAGCAACTAGGATGGTGTTGGCCACCTGAGATCAGCTAAAAGTGTCTTTACCAAAGGTAATGCCTAATCCAAGGGTGACTAAAATTAGAGTTAGGAGAATGCAGCAAACATGCAAAGAGTCAGCGGAAGAACAATTTTAGGTGGGGGAAGGGGACAATAAATGAAAATATCCTAACATATTTGTTTTAGGAATAAAAGGAAAGCCTGATGGAGAATAGAAAACAAGGAAAGTAGATGATCAAGTGACATAGGAGGGCATTTGCTAGATCATGTGGGACATTATGTACTGTGTAATCTATGGAAGAAATATCTTTATTTTATTCTAACTGAAATAGTAAGTTAATGGAGGTTTTTAAGTGTGTGTGTATATATATATCTTGGTGGGGCTGGGTGGGTACCTGATGTATTCAGTTACATAATTTCAAACAATTATTCTGGCTTTTGTGTAAAATCAGGGAAGAATGGAGTATGAAAAAAAGCAAGAGGAACTGGATGGGAAGCAATTTTAGTAGTCCAGAGAGCAAGTGGCATCAGCTTGGATTAGAGTTATAATAATGTAGATGGTAAGAAGTGAACAGATTCTGAATGTATTCTAGGATTGATAAGACGTTGATGGATTGGTAGAGAAAGACTCCAATAATGATTCTTAGCAGCAGACTGGATGGCAGGGCCATATTCTGAGTTAAGGAACACTGCCAGATTAAAAAAATAGTTTAGGAGTAAAATTTAAGAATTGTGAATGAGATGCATCGATGGATGTTGATATGTTCCTATATATTCAAAATGAGATATTATGTAGTTTGTAAGTTTGAAACTCAAAGAAACAATTGAGCTGGAAATATATTCTTGAGGATTCAACATTATGGAAACAATATTTACATTTATGAAGTTAGATTATTTCACTAAGGGATAAACTATGGATGAGAAGAAAGACAAAACCCAAGTCAGGGTGTTCTAAGATTTAGGTGTTGAGCAAAAAAAAAAAAAAAGAAAGAAGGCAGAAATTTGGGCTGGTAAAATTTAACTTCTGACATAGGAGAAAAAAATCATATAGCATCTCATAAGCTTACGAAAAATGTGTTTTTAAGAAGGACAAAATGATCATCTATGTCAATTGCAAATATAAGTTCATTTTGATGTGGACAGATTATCATGTGAACATGTCTCAAGAGGGGGAGTCATTTGTGATCTTGCAAAGGGCTATTTGTAGAATGGTGGGGATTTAGTCAAATGACAGTGAGTTGAGAAAAAATGGGAGGTGACAAAATGGAAACCATGAGTACTGAAAACAATTTAATATTTTTCCTTTTAAGGGAAACGTAGATGTGGCGTACAGAAGAAAAGAATTACATCAAAGGAGGATTTTACAACACAGATGATATTCAGCTTTGGCTTTATAAATACAAACATCTTCTTTTAACAGAGTAACAGCTAATTTGGGAAAGATGAGTGAAGGAAGAATTTTTAGTCAATGTTTGGCCTCGAGCTGTAGGACAGTGACAAAGCTTCATGGCCCATCTGGAAGGGTTGGCTTTAGATGCAGGCAGGAACATTTGCTGCATTATAACAAACGAGACAGGAAAATAATCTGGGCAGAGATGCATGTAAGATGATTGGCCACTTGATGGATGGATGAGGTCATTTTTCTTTGTCTATTTTCTTAATAAAAGACAAGATGTTATGAGCTGTGAGTGAGAGATTAATGAGTGAAATCTGGATGTTTGAGAAAAGCAGAATGTATAAAATAGTTTTCTACAGCAAAAAAAAGAATTTACTGGGAAGGTATAGTAAGATTATCTTCACATGTTGATAAGTTTAAAGTATATCAATCAGTAGAGTTATGTGATCTTCTTTAATTGTATTCAAATTCTCAGGCATACACATAGAGTAAGCAGTCAGTTAGGCTTAACAAAGGATTGGACTTCTTAAAGGTGAGTACCTCCTTCTTCGAAGTTGCCTTGAAAGCCAAGGAAAATATTTATTTTATGCGTAAAACAAAAGCAAAAAGAAATCAAAACACGCAAACATAAAACTTCAGTAATTACTAATAACTAAGAATGAATACATGAATGAATGAAAGTCCTTAGATATTAACAATTAAAGGAGAGAAACATACTTTTTAATGCATTTATGTTATGGCTAAAATAACTGATCCAGAAGATAAATTACTCAAGATTATAGGGCTTATTAGTGCATGAAATGAGACGTGATTCAGATACTAACACCAATGCATTTTTAAGAGAAATTTCTTGACTACATGGTATGTGCTTAAATTTCAACATCATCAAAAATAGATAAAGGGGCAAGAATAGAGTTTGAGTAAAAATTTTAATATTGTTCATGAGACAGATCTCATCTTGCAAACTTGGAGCAAAGCACAAGCTTTTTCCCAATCTTTTGAAACATCACAATCCTACTGTATTCCTGCCTGTCCCCTTGTTTATTTGCAAAGCAAAAATTGTGTTGAAATATCATATAACTCTGTGATTGCTCTAAGTAAACTGTAGGCTAGGGAATCTAAAAATGGAATTGAAGTGTTATTTTCACAATGGGATATGAAAAACCCTGTTCATATGTAGTTGCTTTTGGAAGTGGGGGAAGAAATGATGCACATCAGTAAAATATAACAACAATTTAAGGGCCACAGTAAAATAGTTTATGGTGTCAAGATCTAGGGGATTTTATCAGCGGAAGGACGAAGCCAGTAGAGAGTGGGTGGGGGGTGGTGCATATTCTTAAAATTCTTAATTTTTCCCCATCCCATGATGTTGTTTGCCCTTGTTTCTTACTTGTCAATATCAGAGTATCTATCTGCATCATAACAAGCTTCAAACTCCTAGTTCACAATTCTATTTCCAATGATTACACTAACGTCTTGGTCTTAGTTCATTTTTCAATGTGAAAGATGTGTAAATTAACTTTACTCCTTCTCCATTGCTCCTCAGCTAGAGTGCTAAAGTGTTATCTACACTCTGGAATTTAAAGGGTTACACATTTATTGTCAATAAACATTGCATAGTTTAGTCTCCTTTTTATATGTTATATTTCTTCTTGAGAAATAATTCAAGTGGTTGATGAATCAGAAAAAAATGATAAAAAGTAAAGCAAATAAAGAGAATCTAAGAGGCAGAGCAGTTGAAATGAACTTCATTTCCCATTTTCGTTTCTTTCTTTCTTCTCCTGTGGTATAAATTCTACCTTAGGGTTTCTAGTGAGTGCATGAATGTGATGTATGTCCACTTGTGTGTATATATGTGTATGTGTATGTTGAAAAGGAGAAAGACAGTGGCATAATAATTTTATAGTTAGCCATGGCAATGGACTTCCACTGGAAAAACAAATAAATCTAGGCATAATTATGTCAAGAAATTTTATTTCTGAATGTCTTTAAAGGAAAATATGTGTGTCTACTGGATTCAGACATTTGGGGGCCTGGAAGGTGGTACATTCTGGATCTAACACTTCTTCTGCTTTCTTCAGTTTTCTTTTCTATAAAAGGTTAATATATTATCCATTTCCAGGTATATCCACCATAGTAAAGGGTAAATAAATGTTGATTTCTTTTTCTATCTCTGTACCCTATATTATACAATTAGGTTTCTATTAAGTTCAGTAAATGGATATATTCATAAATCATAGCACTGGAGAAAAATATAAAACATGTGTGATATTAAACCTATCCCTAAAATACTTAAAATATTAAAATATAAATGAAAAAGTAAGATATTCATAACAATAATAATTTCAATTGTTTTAAATAATAGATGTTCCAAATACCTAATTAGCATTTCAAACGCTTCATCTGAAATGATAAGATTTCTATGCAAGATTGATGAAAATAAGGATTAAATTATACTTACAAATTCTTAGAGTGGGAGGGAATGGTAGTAGTGACTGTTTAGTTTAACCTCCTATTTTAAAGTGAGGAGGTCAAGACTCAGAAAACGATGTTATTTGTCCAAGGTGTCATTAGTGTTGGAGCAATTAAACAAGGCAAGCACAGAAGTAGGATCTATAGAAGTAATGTCACCACATTATATTCAGTGGAAGAGTATGTGTTCTGAGTCTGTTTAACTCAAATATGTCCCTTTGGCCCAAAAAAATTACCTTTCAGACTTAGTCCATTTGATTGTAACATGAACATTACAACAATTTAAACATACAAGTTAATATGGTTTTGGTGTTGTATGAGACAAAATAAGTCATTTTCAAAGCTACCTAATAAGATACATTAGCAGCCATCACCCTTTCAGCTGGGATAGTCCACAGACACAAAGGTTCAAAGACAACTATCAGGAGCTTCAAAAGCAACTTCTAAACTGATGATTGCTTTAAACCATAAGAAGCACAGTGTTTAGCATCAAAGTTTGGCATTGTGTGGCTACTGTAAATCAAAACTTCTTTAGAAATGGATAAAAAGTCGAAACATTAGATGATCTACAAAATGGGTGTCCTAGTTATCAAGATGAATTAGAAACCAACTTCTATATTTTTAGGAACAGCAAAAGCTAATCTTATGTGCTACTGAGGAAGAAACAAGATAAGAATGGGCATTTTCCAGTAAGCATCATTTGTGTTTCTTTGAAACACAAAGAAATCTCAGAAGAAACATTTCAGTGAAGTCAATTTTTTTTCCCAAGCAATTCCTACATTGGTGAGTTCTTTCTCTTCCTGGCCTCTACCCCAGATCCCCACACCCTGATAAAATAGAGACTCTCATTTGTAGTCCAAAAAAACGCATATAGGTAAAACAGGAGGCATTCTTACTCACAATGGTATATAATAAACCTATGTACCTCATAACATGTGAAATGAAATTGGCAAAAAATATTAACAGATTCCAAATGGGCAGAAAAGTTAAAATGAATTCATTGTTGACAATGAAATCTAGGAAAGCTACAATACTTCCAGTCTTTAATAGTTATATCAGGCAGCAGACAGCTCCTTATCATATACACACACACACACACACACACACACACATACACACACACACATACATATACCCATTTTTATTTATAATCAAATACAATGCCAAATCCAATATTCAGATATTAACCAAGCATATGTTTCAGGGCTATTTTCAAACACTGAATGCTTAGTTAAATAAACTCTGACTCTCATTTGGGGCAACATCATCTTCTTTCTGAAGCTCTCACATGGTGCTTAAGTACAATTTAGTACTTAAATATATAGTATCTTATAATCACTTGTTATTGAACCCCTGGGGCTAATCCTGTCACTTTAACTGGATTTTAAGCTTCTTAATGACAGAGCTTATGTTCTATTTTCCTTCTTATTTTGTGTTCTTCACAGTGACTTGTTTGGGGCTTGGAGATATGGGAAGGGCCTGAGGAGCACCCTATGCTTTCAATTAAATAAGTAGTCTTGCTTATACCTCTTTAATCCAAAAGGAGAGAGTCAACTGATGTTTTAAATAATAGAAGACCCTTAAAACCATATTATAAATAGAAGCAAAAATGTATTTTTAAAAGACACAAAACAAAATAATGTGCCCTCTTACTTTATCAGTGGCCTGCAATATGCCAGAGGGTTCGGCAGAATATGGCAACACTCTCCTTACCTTGCCCACAGACGTATCTGGTGACTCCTTTAAGTTAATGCCTTCATCTTTGTATAATTCTTAATATTCTAAATGAATTTTATGTTTCCACATTGAAGTGGCATCATTGTTATAGTCCATAATCTGCCCACCTAGTCATAAATGTAATTGTCACTATACTAATTCTATACTATTTGCTTCCTTCTAGAATAACTCCAAGTTACACTAGAAAAGAAGTAGTTCTACAATTTTTACATCTCCACAAGTCAGCACATAATAAAATACCTTCTTCTAATTGCACCCAGAAAACGTGAAGAGTGCCTCCACGAAAGAGAGCCTTTAAACTTGTCAGGTCTTACAAATGGAAAATATTTTGGAGCACTGGGTGGCCTAGAAATGAAATATGACTTGACCAAGGACACATAGTCAATTCTTCAAAATCTCATGGGTCTATCAGTAATTGTGTAGTATCAGTTGGGTTACCCTCAGACAGTGCTTCTCAATAGGGGATGACTTTTGCCTGTCAGGGGGGCATTTGGCAATGTCTGGAGACATTAATATTTCACAACTTGTGGGGGAGATTTCTACTGGCAGCTAGTGACTAGAAGCCAGGGCTGCTCATAACTGTCCTGCAATACATAGAAAGGGCACTCCCAAGAAATACTAAGACCCCATACCTCAACAGTGTTAAGATTAAAAATCCTACCCTGGAGAAAAAAAAAAAAACAGAAGCAAAAACAAAATTCTATGTTTCATGTAATATTTATCTCCTGACAAACTTTTGTTCTTCTTTATTCTCTACCTATGGCCAGGTGTGTGTCCATCATGTCCAGGAAACTCCTGTTGCCTTAGAATTGATTCCCACACTTCTTAAGTCTGGGGCAGTGGTGAATAGGGTTGAGATTTACTGCAAGGAAGAGGAAGGTTGAATGTCATGAAAGTATCCAAATTCTACTATCTAAAGCACATTCAAAGATGCCCCAGATTCTATTCATCACTATGTTATTCCTTAGAAATCATAGGTACATAGACAACTCAGTCCAGAAAACTACTTTAGGGATATTAGGGATTTTTCCTAGTTATGTATAACACTCATAAAGTCTAAAGCTTGTGTAGAAACTTCATCTTGCCTGCTCAGGCTTCACTCCGACCTATTCAATTTTCTAAGCCTTTGTATATTCAGTCTCCATATCATGTCAGTTGTTGATTGCTAAGGATACTATTTGACCCTAAGTAAGAATTCTGTACTCTCACCAAGTCTAACATTTGACAGATCATGAACCAAATCTGGATCTCTTATGATAGTCATTCATGGGGGTCCAAATTAAATGTATATGTTTTATCTCTATATGATATCCATATAATTAGGTCCTGTAACTATGTTTACATTTGTAACAGGGGGTGAAGATTCAAGATAGAAATCCGGATGCTGTGTTTTAATACACGTAAGCATTGGAAAGTTGGTCATTCTTCCCCAAACACTCTGTTATGTCTTTTAATCCTTACTCCCTGTCTCTCTTAGGTGCACTAATGTTCTAGATTTTCTCTAAAACTAAGCTTGCCTTTAATGAAAGATCTCTCATGAGGTATTGATACATTCATATTAACGTAATTTGAGTTGTCGTTTTTCCTAGGGATATATGTGTTTTAAGTGCTGAGCATGAAGCACTGGGAAGCAGATAGAAGGGTATTTTTTGTGTTAGTTGATAGCTCACCTTAACTATAGACTTAGCAAGTTCATCCGGGGTAGAGGTTAAGTTTAGGAAAACTGTACAAGAGAAGTTTTCATAAATATGGTAAGGCCAGATTTTGAAAACTTGTGGATTTCAGACAGAGGAAATTAAACTTTGAAGGGAAGTGGGAGGAGCATGACTAGGTAAGCATGTTGTGAAGTTGAATCAATTGTTAGATGACACGTTGAATTAGATGAGAAAAAGATTTTAGGTAGAACAATCATGTGTTAAGATATTTTCTGTCTCTGTTCTTTATTGTATTCTATATTTTCTCAAAAGTCCTTTCTCTCTGTCTTCCATTTCTGACTCCTTCTCTTAAATGCCCTAGACTTCTAGAACTGTCATGTAGAGTATATACTCAGTGAGGATTGTTTTATTTGCTTGTTATTTCTTATTTCACCTCATTTCAGCATTAATCTTCCTAACAAAAAAAGAACAGCTACATTTACATAAGGAAACCCTGGGTGATTCTGAGACATTTTAATTGAGTCATCTTTCCAAATGATTGCTGTTATCAGTAAACATGAAACGGGCAGACCAGAATCCAAATTCACATGTCTGTTCTGGAAGTCAAGAGTCACAGCTAGTATAAGGAAGAAGAAGGGGAAGTGGAAATGAGAAAAAATATGACTTTGAACTTCAGTTTTACTCACATCATCCATCAGATAAGATCCCACACAATCTTACTTCTTTAATACTTTGATCCTTTTTCACTCAATACTCAATCACTCTAAATGAAATTTTCCTTTTTCATACGGCATTCAACCTTTAATCCTTTCTTTTCTAACTCTTTAGTAGCAGACTTGATATTTCATATTTTTTATCAGTTTTTTCATCTTGAACAGAAAGGAGGTACTTTAACAGAATGTAAATGATTAAAAATAAAGGGAAATAAAAGGGATGTGGTAAACAAAATGCGATTTCAGCTAACAGTATATATTTCTATTAATTAATTGAAAAAGTAAGTGATAAAGTATTACAAACATGTAAAAGAAAATTCAAATAATTTTTTTTCTTCGTGCCCCAGTTTTTATAGTACATTACATCAGCTAATGGCAATTTGTATAATTTGTGTAATGACATAAATTGCCACAAACTCTCACTCGGTGAAGTGCTGTCAGAGTCATAAATCAGGAATCAGAGAATTAGCTTTGGGAAGCATAGTCTATCAGCCTTAGGGTGAAAGAGGAACAGGTCAGAGTGGCAATCATTCAGTGAGAAATGTGCAGAATTGGGGAGGAAAATGAATGGAATGGTGTGAGGAAAGCGTGACTGAGCTAGACCTTGATGAGCTAATCCTCCACATCAAATGGAATCATGTTTCATGGCTACATGTTGTTTTGCTCAACTTTTAAAATTACAATCCTTGATTTATGATTACTTCTCTGCAGGGATCTAAGGACAATTTTGAGAATAAATCTCAAATCCTTTCAGGGACTTTCCAATACAGGGTATCTAATTTTAAATGAAAAAAAAAAAATACACACACACAAACACACTTTTTTCCTTCCATCATATGTTGTCTTTTCTGTACTGATGCACCTTACCAGCAAGGGTCATGTTTGTAGTTCTAGTCAATTACAGATTTTGGTCTTCTTCAGGTACACATGGTAATTTCTTTGTGGGCATATGGTATACCTACACTTAAAAATACTAGAAAAAATTTTTTTGGGTGTTGCAGAATCTCTCTCTCTTGCTCGCTTTATCTCTTTCTCCCCTCTCCCTCCCCTCCCCTAGAAATGTCTGTCTGTCTGTCTGTCTCTCTCTCTCACACACACACACAAACACCACGAAATTTTTATTGAGTGTGGAATTCTAGAAATTTAACAACTGTATAGTGCTTTAATGAATATGTGTTTTTAAAGGTAGGGTAAAAAAAATATCATTTCTGTAGAAGAGTGTTCCATATAAACTGTTACCACCTTCCTCTGTGTGTGTGTGTGTGTGTGTGTGTGTGTGTGTGTGTGTGTTTAAGAGCTCTCAAGAGTTTGAGATTTTACCCTACTGTCAAGGTAACATTTAACCTGACACCGTTTCAGAGATGCTAGGAGAAGATATGAGACCTCTGGGTCAGACACAGAGGACTTTATTACTTAAGAAAGTAGCAGTAGCCAGATTGCATCAGTTCCATAAGCTTCAACTTCTACAGCATAACATAGAACCAGATAATACAAAGAGGGCAAAGTGAGTTACATTGCAGGAGAATAACCCTAAGCATAAAAAATCCAAATGTTTTTTAATAGGAAATAAACATGCCTTCCATTTGTTTCAGAAGGAGACAATATTTTCATCTTCTAAGACTGCAAGCAAACTTGCTCTTGGCTCTAGAAGGAGGCAAAAATCTTTATCTTTGGAGGGAATTCAGTACATAAGCACACTTAGAAGGAAAATCCAAAACAAAGGCAGTCAGTGCCTCTGTTCATGAGAAGTCAAGAAGCATGAGACACTCATGGAAAATTGTCTCCCAAAACTTTTTGAGTGGAGAAATGCTCTAATAAATCCAATGACTTTGACTCCCCTTGGGATGTGAATCTATGTTCTCTTTCTCCTGGAGAAATATTTCTCACCTCCTACTGCCCCCATTCTTGGAACTAATGAACTTGAGCTACCTAGACAGTGGAAACCGAAACAAAACATTAACTTTGGTCTTTTAGCATTGGCAGAGGGGCTAAAGCAATAATCCTTGACATATATCTCTTTACCTTTTATTGTCTAAGCACTTTGTGAAATTATCTAGTTAGTTAATCTTCCTAACACCTTTGTGAGTGAGGTTAAATGATGCAGTTTCTAAAATAGATATATACAAATTATAACTTGATAGGCCTAGTTATATAAGTTTGCACTATAATTGTTCTTGGTGTTTGATGGGATTATGGCCATTTTATGGGCCACTGATTGTAGTTTCTTCTACACGTCATCTGTTTTACGGTCTAGCATCTGAAGGAACAATCCAAAAAGACTCAATGGAACCATTATCCCTTCTAAGTATCTTATAGCACATAATCTTATCTATCTTATAACACATACTCATTTAAACATTTTTGTTTGTTTCTTACTTTAACTGGCTTCAGTTATAACTCTAATTCTGGAAGTAATAATCTGAACAAATATTATAAAACCTTAAGATTAGATGAGAACTTGAAAGATCATGTGGGTAAGTTTTCTATCTTCAATGAGTAAATTCTTCAGAACTGATATTTCTTATTTTTTCTAATAGTTATTCTTTTCAAATAAAAGTACAGAGTAAGTAGCTTTTTTGTAAGGGAGGTAATAATACAATTTATGTTTAACACTGTTGATACAATCTAATGTTCTCCAGACTTTACAAGATTATTAGTACAAAAAAGTCATAGTACGTCAAAATTTCACAGGCTCATGGGGTTTTTTTGTATAGTTTACTTTTCATTGAGGAATCTCTAATAACTAAAACAAGAGGGCACATAGCATGCACTATAGGCATTTGTTGAGTGACTGATTGTATAAGCCTTTAAATTTCTAGCAAGTCTCCCCACTATGCCAGCCAAGTTTACCTAGAAACCCATATATGTAAAGGAGTCTGCCATTATGAGTGACATTTATTGATCAAGCATTATCATTGCTTTCTTCTGTTGCCCCTTACACAGTTGCTGCTTTCAGGAATTCATGTAGAAGTCCCAGACCTCTCATGTTGCCCAGCACATGCAGTGTTCCGTACAGTACAATGAAGACAACGGGTTTTTCTTCCCTATACAATAACATATCTTGCTACTTGTGGGCTCCAGAAAAATTATTTGAATCTTTGTCACATAAATATTTGTGAGTTCAATTTTTTAGCTCTAGTCTAAAAGTATACTCTCCAATGCCTTAGTTCTTATTCTTGCAGTCAAAATCACCAAAGGACTACTCACTGTCCCATTACACCATCTCTTCTTGCTCCTCTCTGTCTTGATGTTTCCGCACAAAACTGTCCCCATTCAGCTTGCCTGTCGTACCCATATACAAATTAACTTTTGCTTTAGGGACCCTAGTTCCTCATATTCAGTCACATCTGAATCTTTGTTTAGCTTAGCTGCAACATCAACTTAGCAATAATTTACATTCCAAAGAAATGCTTTCTCTTTTGAAGTGAAAAAAAAATAGCTGTTTTTGGACAAACAAAGCGTTTATTTCAACTATGCAATGGTCAAAATCTCTCTGAAGGCATTTTTCTGAATCTCAAAAAAAGACGCAATTTAGCTTTCTGATGTAAATCTAAATTTTCATAATTTATCAGGTCTGACATGGAATGTTGTTGATTATGGCACATGATACAATAATTTCTGTATTCTCTCTTCTCTTAATAAGACATCTTACAATCTCCCTTTTTTTAAAAAAAATGTTAAAATCCCATGTTTTCTAGTTGAATCTGAATGACTAAATCTACACAACATTTATTTTATTTCTTTTGAACTCAGTGATCACATTATCTGTTTTATGTAGATTTTCAAAAAATTCATATCAATTTTTTCATATTTGTAGTTTCTTTCCTGCTTCCAAATCCATGCAAATGATGATAAATGTGATCAGTCTCATCTGCTAAACACAGATCACTGTGAAAAAAAAAGCCTGTTTCCTAAGAAATAAAAGTTCAACCTGTTTTTGACACAAGTGTCAAGACGAACCAAGAGTTGCCCTTGCGACAGATAATTAGGGAAAGCTGTCAAGCCTGCAGCTTAATCCTGTGTACATCTGCTCAAAGTCAGCTCTGAAAACTGTGGGATCTGGGAAGACAATCTTTTGTAATTAGCCAAGGCCACTATAATCCATAAAAACATCTGATCAAATTGATTTCCAGTCCATCAAGTGGTATCTGTCAACAGCAACCTTACCGATCATCCCGAAGCTATGACTACCTCATGTAAACCTCTAAGGTCATTTAAAGGTTCCTTTGCCTTGTAAATATAAAATCATTTTCACTTTTTGACAGGCTGCCTTTTCATGTAGAGTGGTAGGAAAAAGGAGAGGTAAGAAAAAAATGGAATGTGAAAATCATTTGCAAACCATTAACATCGAGAAGACAGAAAGCCACAATCCACAAATGTCTTTGGTAAGATCAGTGTTCTGCTAAGGAGTAGCCAACAGTATGAAGAGTTTTTGAAGAGAAAAAATTGCACCATTTGTTTCCGAACCTGAAGTCTTGACTTTGTTCTTCTGGCATGTAAGCTGAATATTCCGCCCATGTCTGTCTCTCAACTTGGATGTGTTGCTTCTATCTTCCTGTCCCACCCTTGTTACTTTCTTCAGATTCTAATATCTCATCATTCTCAAATACAGGGGCTAAAACAATCTTCCTCAATCTCAGTTTTGAAAAATGGATTGAGTCCAGGTTGCTTGTCTAATTCTAATCGTTTTCCCAGCCTGGTGTCTTATGCAGTTAATTTGAACCTTCCTAACCATTACTTTCCCCCACAACCACAAATATTTCCTCTCTTAGGTAAAATTATTCTCACCCATTTCAAAATTCTGGTCTCTAATTAAGGTTAATATATTCCTCACCTCTGGATATCAACTGGACACACTCTTACCCTCAGTGTGTGTGTATTTATTAAAATGGTCTAATCGTTTGCTTCAGTTAGTTTTATTTTTCCCAGTCTCTCGATAGCTCCTCTGTGTTGGCCACCAGCTCTTGAAACTCCCTTCTCTTAGACTCTGTGCAAAGGCATTTTTCTGCTCTCTTCATTTTCTCTTTTCTGAGATCCCACTTTTAAGACCATCTCATAAGCAAAGGATACTCCCACAAAACTCCACTTCTTAATTTTCTGTTTTTCTTTCTGCATCGTCTCCATGAAATTTTTTGCTTACTCTGAGTTTATGTTATTCATTTTTGTGTCTCCAGCAGCTCGAACACGTGTCCTCAAAGTTCAGATGCCTAAAGACACCTCCACTTACAAAAACCTTGTATTTGTGCAAATCTCAACATTTTCAAAACGGAATTAATCTTTTGCCCACAATTGGATTCTTTTTTCACATTAATAGTTTTCAGTCAGGGAATTGTCCCTGGCTGGTTTCCTTCCCTTGTCTACATTCCATTTGTCACCAAGTCATCTCATTTCTTGCTTTAGGTTTTGTCATTGTCATATAATCATAATTGTACCTCTGTTTTTAACCATCAACCTAGTAAAGGTTACTATCCTCCTCCTCAAATTAATAACAGTTGTGTTATATTTCTTGATTGAGATATAATTCACATGCCATAAAATTCAACATGTAAAAGAGAACTATTTTGTGGTTTTTAGTACCCCATAAAGTTGTGCAATCATCCCACTATCTAGAGCCACTACTGTAGGACATTTTTATCACCCCCCAGAAGAAACCCCATACTGATTGCTAGTCACTCCTCATTCTCTTCCCTCTCTTCCCAACCCTTAGCCTCTCATAAACACTAATCAATAATTTTGTCTATATGGACTTGCCTATTTTTGATATTTTGTGTCAATGGAATCATACAGTATATAACCTTTTGTGTCTGGCTTCTTTCACCTAGCATAGTGTTTTCAAGGGTCATGGATATTATAACATATATCACTACTTCATTTATTTTTATTACTAATATTCCACAGTGTGGATATACCATATTTTGTTTGTCCATTCATCACTTGATGAACATTTGGGTTGTCCAAGTTCTTGGCTGTTCTAAGAAAATATACCACTTACAGTAACAAGTAAAAGGACATGAAGATGTATATTATAAAAGTGTGAAACTAAAAATGGAGGTAAGTGTGCAGACGTGGCATCCACTTTTGGAAGTAGAATCAACTGAATTTGTTGGTGGATTGAGTGAGAGGGATGAGAGAGAGAAAGTAATCAAAGATCAATTCATAAACTTATGGGTTCTATGGCCTTCCTTTCCAAGGTATTTTACTTAATGACAAAGAGAAACTCATGCCTACGAAGAATGCCTGGAATAAGTCCAAAAGTTTCATATATGTGTGTATGTGTACATATATGAAGTCTACTGAATATTTTTATGTGAATGTAAAATACTACAGAGCTAATGCTAAACTTATAATTATGCCTCCTAAAGATACTCTTTCTGAATGTGGCTTTTGTCTTTTGTTGTATATTTCACCATACTCTTCACTTCCCTAAATACACTGCATAATACAATGTGGTACATATAGCACCTTGTATGTACAATATATGCTCTCTTCATATATTGTCTTCTTTTCTTTTTCTAAGATAAAATAGAAATTCTTGACTACTACTTAGAAGCTGACTCACTATAGTTCTCAATTAATGCCATTTAAATGAATACATTACACAGATTAGGCTAGACTGGTATAAAATAGATTATCAAAAGCCTTATTCCTACTCTAAACAAAAATTAAAATAATAAAATTTTCTGTGGTGCAGGAGAAAGGTACTTCATGTAGAGATTGAACATTTGAACTCCAGTACCTTAAATGTCAGCCTAGTAATACCTATTGGACTGTTGTACAGCACAAAATTATAATACAGGAAATTAAAAATATTTAATAATTTAGTACTTAAAGTGAAAATGTTTACATTTTTAAAAATCTTCATAGTGGTTATAAGAAGTAAAAACAAGGAAAATATTTTCATAGTGAATTGTCTGCTTCAACAACAACAGCAACAAAATATATATATACACACACACACACACACACACACACACACACAAAGCATAAATATTGCTAGGAGAAATATATATTTAACAGAGTTCCAAATCCCCTTTCAATGAAGCAAGCAACGTTTCCAAAGACGAATTAACCCCAGTCATTCAGAAACCTGGTTATTACATTATAATTAATGTATTATTTAATTGCTTTCAGGTTGAAAGTAAACACTGCCAGCCTCAAGGCTTATGGATTCGAGACTATGAGATTTTTTTGAGTTTTTGAAAACATTTAGAATATAGCAGGATTCCCCATGCAAAGTATTGTAAAATATAGCAAAATCCTAAAAGATTCAGTGCTTAAAATGTAGACAAATTTTGTGGTTCTTTTCAGTTTTGGGACTTTATAATCTTGTTCATTTGGGTTAAGGTATTACTTGGTTTTCATATTCCAGGACTGGGTATTTATAAAGGTCTTAACAATCCACTAAATTCTTCCTTTCTCTCCAAATTAGTGTGCTGTATACTAGATCGGCATACTGATATTCACCTCTCCACCTCTACTATTCAACCAAGACTCTGTTAATTTATGCTAGGACCTTTAAGAGTTGATCAAATCCTACCTGTCTCAGGAACCCCTTTGTAATTAATTTGATCATCTTTCTAACCCTTTCTGTTCTCTATAGATTTGAATTTTTGGTTTCTCTTTATCTGTCTGAACTTATATTATCACTCTTCTCCCATTATTTCTTCCAGACTCTAAATGTGAGATTTGTGATATCCTGGACATGGCTGCTATGGACTCCATCTTTGAGTTCATCTGCAGTGAGGCCTGACAAGTCTCACCACACTGAGAGTTTCCCATTTCTTTTTCTTATCTCTTTAGAAAATTTGGGTACCACAGGAGCTTGCTTAACCACGTAGTCATAATCTGGAAGTTCAGGGAAATAAATGGTCACATGTAGTCAGTAGAAATGTGACCCAATAGTTCAGAAGCATTATTCAGTTTCTCAGAGGGCTCCCTGGAGTACTGAACCTCAGTTAATTTGCTTATTAATATGTATTTAAAAATGTTATTTCTTTCTTTGTTATTCTCACCAACTTTCTTATCTATGATTTTTGAGGTCAACTCCCATGTAAATTAGCTGTCCTTAATTCTTTGCCATAAAGTCAGTTTTTGAGTGAATCTAATTTAAAACAGTAACTTCCCACAGGTCCTTGTTGAATGAAACAGCAGAGTGCTGTTAAGTGACTCAGAGACAATATAAATACCAAAGATCTATGTCAGAACCAAGGAAGTCTGGCAGTGATATTGTAATGCAGGCTATATTGTTTTTACAGTTGTCCCACCTCCTTGTTCCAAATTATATTCCCGGCTTTTAGAACCTCCTTTTCAGAGCCCTGGTGTCATCATGCTTATTCCACATTTCTGGCCCCCCATCCTGT
Organism: Ateles fusciceps; assembly: GCA_036589455.1. Taxonomy (NCBI): domain Eukaryota; kingdom Metazoa; phylum Chordata; class Mammalia; order Primates; family Atelidae; genus Ateles; species Ateles fusciceps. The sequence continues at coordinate 3,040,709 of JAZHEH010002924.1, read as the reverse complement.
TCTTTACCTAACTCTTCTCATGGGATCGCTTCCAAAGTTTCTGATCTCTCTTTTATATTTCCTTCCCTCAAAAATGTCTTATGGTACAATTCATTTTCTTCCAGATTTACTCTGTATAACCACATCCATGTCCAGATGCAAGACATAGCATGTTATTTCTTCAGAGTAATTTGATTTCTCATAGAGGTCTTCGAAAGATTCATTGCCATACTGAAGACATGAATTAATATACAAACATAAATTCTAATTGAGGAATTCCAGTCACTGTGTTGGGGTACTAGAATAAATAATTATTTGAAAGAAGGGATACATTTTACATTATACCTAGCATATAGTGGTTTATTCTAACTGCTTACTGGGCTGGATTTGCTTATGGACAACCTTCTGTTTATTTTCACATCTTCCATATGATAGAAACAGAAATTTTCTCCAATATGACTGATTTATCCTCTTTGTTTCTTTTGCTGCTCTTCATTGTAGGTGTGGAGCAAGACTGGATGAGGTACAGGATGAAGAAAGCAGCAGGAGAGAGTCAACAAGTTCAATATTCTTTCCATGTTTTGAAGTTATACTGAGTGGAAGTTATACTCAACCAAAGTGCAAGAATTGTTATATTTTTACTGCTGGAAAATGTTTGGTGCTTGTGCTTTCATCATGATTTGAAAATTCAGTTATGATTACAGATTCATGTGATTCCTCAAATTTTCATGAAGATGTTTATGTAAGGATACTTTAACGCAAATTTGAACTTCAGTTTAAAAGTATCTTTGCATCTCTTTTGTCATTAAAAGTATTGGATTTTCCTATGAGATGATCTAGAAAGACATTAAATTATCTTCTACTTTAAATGTGGAATATAAATACCTATAATTAATCTATTAGTTGTACCTGACTATAAATGTAGAGTATTTGAATCTTTAATACCTAACTTGTGAGCTAGTTTTATGGGTCAATGTGAAACAACAGGTCTGTGGCCCCATTTCAGCACTTGCTACATCATGCCATAACCAATATTCCCAATAAAACAATTAATCAATATTCTGTTCTTGTCAACATCTAGATTGAAACATTTTAACATGATGATGCACTCCCTCCTACTATTTGACATTGATCATAAATCAGAACTCTTGAGTACAATCACTCAAGCCACTAGGAACACAACCAGTTGGACACTTATTCAACTCAAAATGGCTTAATTTTATCTATAAATATATTTCCTTATAGCATCATTTTAATACCCTCTTTTACAAGATGATCTGATTTAATATTGGGCTTATCCCTTTATGGTTCGCAGATTTTACCTCTACCCCCAGGAATTTGTCATTATTTATGATTTCTGAAAGTTCATCAGCTTTGAAAACTTCTTAAAAACTTCATGTGGTTATCTCAGAATCTAATTTTCTGACTTGGGCAATTTGAGCACATTAAAACAGCCAGGAAACTGGAGGAATGGGGGCTATGTGTCAGACAGTTTGCTAAGAACTTCATACCATGTTGTTTAACTTTTATAATGCCTAGAGTGTTTTTGTGTTTCCCAGATGAAGAAGCTGCAGATCCAAGTTTCAGTGATCTGTAAAAAGTGACATTGGTAGGGAGGAGTAAACATGTCTGTCTCACCCAGGCCTGTGCTTTAATATTGAAGTAGTTAGCCTTTTAACTCTGGAATTCAGTTCTCTCTATGTCTGAGGGATCTCTCTGTTTCTCTCTCTCTCTCTTTATATATATATATAAAGTAAAACATAAGTTTTACTTTTTATTATGTATTAATACAACATCACTGGCCTCAAGGGATTAAACTAAGCAATCTCTTGTATGATTTGGGAAGAGGAAAATATATACAATTAAAAAAATAAAGTTTATTTTATTTAAAATGGGAAGGACATACATATCTCTCCCATATTTATTTATTTTTATTTGTTTTTCATTAGTGTTTTTTTCAAATCTTGATTTATTCTGGACATCATCAGCCTTCCAGGCACAACTCACAGATCTGAGACATGTTTTTATGTTTGTTCTTTGCTAATAGTCTTGTCCTTTCATCCAAGTTAGCTCTCTCTTATCCAAGCTCATTTCAAGGTCCTTGTATACTGGCATTATTGTTTTTAATTATTTTAATTATATTTAAAGCAGATTAGGCCAGGTGCAGTGGTTCATGCCTGTAATCCCTGCACTTTGGGAGTCTGAGGTAGTTGGATAACTTGAGGTTAGGAGTTTGAGACCAACCCACCCAATATGGTGAAACCCTGTCTCTACTGAAAATACAAAAGTTAGCCAGAAATGATGACATGCACCTGTAATCCCAGCTACTCTGGCGGTTAAGGTGAGAGAATCACTTAAACCGAGGAGGCAGAGATTGCAGTGAGCCGAGATTGTGCCAATGCACTCCAGCCTGGGTGACAGAGTGACACTCCATCTCAAAAACAAAACAAAACAAAAAAACAGATTAATTGTTCAATTGGTATTCAATAAACTACACATATTTAAACTGCAAGTTTTATAAGTTTAGATACACATAAGCACCTGCAAAACCATCACTGCAATTAAGATAATGAACGTCAAACTTTTCCTCATGCCCCTTTGTAATTCATCTCTCATAATTTCCTCCCTCTGTATCCCAGGCAAAGACTGATATGTTTCCTGTCACTATAAATTAATTTTCATTTTCTAGAATTTTATACAAATATAATTATACAATGTGTACTTTTTGTTTTTTATTCTCAGCATTATCATTTTGAAATCCATTCATTTTATCATATGTATCAATAGTTCATTTATTTTTACAATTATTGTTTCATTGTATGAATATACCACAACTTTTTTTATCCATTTACTGTTAATGGACATTTGTGTTGTTGCCCATTTGGGGGCTGATGCAGATAAAGCCACCATGACTACCCATGTTCAAATCTTTGCATGGCCATATGCTTTTACTTTTCTTGAGTCAATATCTAGGAGTATAATTGCTAGGCCATATAGTAGATGTATATTTTAATTTTTAAGACACAGACAAACTGCTTCCAAACGAGTGATATCCCTTTACATTCCACCAGTAGTGCATAAGAGCTCTGGTTTTTCTACATCTTAGCCAACACTTTTAATTATAGACATTGTAACACATATATTGTAGTATCTCGTACTTACAATTTGAATGTCTGTAATGACTAATGATGTTGACTACCTTTAGATGTGTTTATTTGCCATCCATATATCTTCTTTGGCAAGTAAAATTACCTGCTGTTTTGTATATTTTCAAAAATTGGGATGTTTTCATTTTAAGTATTTGAGAGTTCTTTATTTACTTCTGATACAAGTCCATTATTAGATATATAAATAGTAAATATTTTCTCTGTGGTGCTAATCTTTTGGTTTTCACTACCTTTTGAAGAAAACTTTCATAGCCTGGAAGGTCTCTTACAGTAGTGAGCTGGGACAATTGTAGGGCTCACCTCATTTAGTTCCTGTCTCTTAGGCATGTCCTTGTGCTTAACAGCCAGTGTCTTAGAAACCAGTATTTCAGATACTTTCTCTTCTCCTTTGGTTATTTCTGTTGGAAGGATAAATCCAATCTCTGTTTCTCCTTCTTGGGTGAAAGTGGGTGTTTTAGAGATTTCTTTCTTTTTCATTGGTAGGATTGACAATTACATTTTCAGAATTTAATCTCTGTGAAACACCTAATACTTTGCAATGTGTCATTCTTTTTAGTTGAATTTTTTTAAAACAATGTTTTACCTGATTGAAACCTCGCCTCTAACTTAGAGCAAGACCAAAAGTCCAAAGTCACATTATGATTCAAGTAATATATTTCTCTCTTCCATGTAACCACTCAGCACCTTCAGTTTATTGCTCAGCCTCGGAAGAATTTGATACAGTTGGCCTCTCTTAAAATGACATATTTTTATCCACCTATCTATGTCTAAGACTCTGAATAGTTCAGACTTAAAAGTCAGACTCCTACTCTTTCTACAAAAATCTCTTCCTAAGTTTATTTTATTAAGATCATCTGTATTAGTCCATTTTCACACTGCTATAAAGACATACTTGAGACTAGGTATTTTATAGAGATGAGAGGTTTAATTGGCTCACAGTTTCATAGGCAGTTCAGGAGGCATCACTGGAGAGGCCTCAGGAAACTTGCAATCATGGTGGAAGGTGAAGGGGAAGCCAGAGCAATCTTCATATGGGACATCAGGAGAGAGAGCAAAGGGAGAAGTGCTACACACTTTTCAACAAGTAAATCTCATGAGAACTCACTCACTATCACGAGAACAAGGGGGAAATCTGTCCCCATGATTCAATCACCTCCCACTAAGCCCCTTCTCCAATACTGAAAATCACAATTCAACATGAGATTTGGGTAGAGACACAGAGCCAAACCATATCACCATCTCTGTGTAGATACTCTGAAACTATTTCTCTCATTTCCTCTCACCCCTAGAATTAGATTTGCATGTCTAAATGCCAATCCAGCTTTTCCGTTTGGCTCTCTAATAGGCATTTCAATTCAATCAAAAGTTATACTTCATCCACAGCATTTCTCTTTCTCTCATCCTCTGTGCAATCAATTAGCAAAATTTCTGGGATCTACCTTGAAAATAAATCAACAATCTGACCATTTCTCTCTTTCTCACAAAGTCCAATTTTATCCTAATCCACTCCCAATTCTCACCTGGATTACCTGATCTACTTCCCTACTCATCTTTCTTTTTCTATCTTTACCCACCCTTGTATTTATACAATAGCCTTTCTGCTTTCACTTTTGCCAGGTATAATACATTTGCCTCATAGTGGCCAAAGTTTCCATTCAGAACATCAGATCACATAGCTACGTTGACTATGGTATTTAACAGCTTCTTGTTACACCTAGAATAGAATTCAACAACCTTACTTGACTTGTAAGACTGCCTGTTCTGGCCCGCCTCCTTCTCTAACTTGCTCAGTAATCTATAGTCTCTCGAGCTCTTTTCTTCTTACCAATGAGCTGAGCTCTTTCTTTCCTCAGTAACTTGGTGTCAGCTGATTCTGCTCTTCCTCCATGTGTTCACAAGGCTTCCCCATTCTTGCCATCTAACTCTATTCATGTCACTTCCTTAAGAGAACTATCCTGATTCCTTTAGCTAAGGTAGCCCCACTCACACTGCAAGTCTGACATCTACCGCTCTATTGCCTGCTTTGACTTTCTTTCTAGCACTTAGCACTATCTAAAATCATCTCAACTATAATTATTTATGTCTTTATTGACCCTTTCCCCAAAAGAAAATGAGGAAAAATCTTTCTTTTTTTCTTTGTATACCCAGTACTTAAAACATTGCCTGACTTAATAAACATTGTCAACTAGAATCATGAATGCATAATATTTTCTTACTTCCTTTAATCCGGTTTCCAAATTCTGAAGTATGTTATTGATTGATCATCATTATACTTCTCTCTTTACTACTCTTTGAAGACATACCTACTTCCTCCTAGTGTTTTTGTCATTTTTTTCTTCCTTCCAATGTTTCAATAAGGAGTAAATTTATTGCAAAGATGTCTCTAATTCTCGACCCTTTTCTCTGAACCTGCCCTTTTCTGTCTGACTTTGTAGTCCCTTTCACCATGATATAGTTTTTGTTTCCCCATGCTTTTAATCTGAGCTGAAGTTGTATAGCTTTGGCCAACAGAAAGCAGCAGAAGTGACACTGCTGGCTCTGAGCAAGAGAATCAAGACTGCTCTTGTGCTTTCACTCTTCCTGTCTCAAATTCTGTCCTTGTCATGTAAGCAGGATTGGGCTAGCCTGCTGGAAGGTGAAAAATCCAAGAGAGAATCTAATTCTTCAGCTGAGCCACCCTGAGCCAGCACCGAGCCAGCTGATTGCCAGACATATATGTTCATTCAAGATTAAGATAAATGCTTACCTGAACCACAAATGATGACAGATAAATATGAATGAGCCAGCTAACCACACCCAAAAAAATCACCCATCCCACCCATAGATTTGCAAGCACTAAGTAATGCTTGTTGTTTTACACCACTGAGTTTTGGGGAGGTGTGTTACTTAGAAATAGCTAATTGATACATTCTTATTTTCACTTCTTCCTTCCTGTTAAAATTAAGAGTCAAGCAGTAATTCATCTATAAGTAGGTTGGTGGATTTCTACATAAGGTTATACTTTTTGAATGTACAAATTTTTAACAAATTGTACATAGTTATGCATATTAGAGTCACAAATTCATTTTATTCATTCCCATGCTTTGTGTAATTTCTTCATATATTCCATGGTAGCAGGAACTGACACATTGTTCACCGCTTGTAACATTAGGGATATTTAACAGTTTTTGTAAAAGGAATCAACAAATGTAACAAATCGGTATGTGTTCATAGTCCTCTCCTAAATTATTTTTGCAAATAATCACTCATATTTTAATGGCATATATGATGCTTTTCAATTCATGTAATTTGAATTTTTTACTATCTGAATTTACTTATTTTAAAATGTTTATTAGCTGCTTCTTGTATATCAGGCACAGGGATTAGTACTGGGCTTCAATGAACAATACAAGCAAAGTTCCCGCCCTCAGGAAATTTAGAGTGGATTATAGAAAACTATTTATAGTAGGTTATAACAGATAGATTTTAAATATATGTGAAGAGAGTTATTGTAAGAACACATATCTCTTTATTTTCCTGCATCATCTTTTTCCCTTACGGAATGCTATTGCCTGTATTAATTTAAACAAAATTCTATTGTTTTGTAAACACAATGGTTGGTAGTACTTTTAGATTATCTTCTTTTGTTCTCCTCAGTTTTATATTCCAATATCATACATCCTTCTGCCCATTTGTTCACAAATTTAACTTTACCACCAAAAAAGAAAAAAGCATATGCTGAGCTGTGTGCTAAATGCAGTCAGATTATACTAGCAGATAAACTGGCCTTTCCTCTCAATAATAAATTCTCAGTTTTCATCATACCCATATATTTTTTTCCACCTTGAGCCACCTTGAGCTGCAACCATGAATTCCAGAAAAGACAAGCTGCAGTAATCTCAGGCAATCATGATCACGGAATATCCTGCCTATATGTGAGTATGGTGGGGGAGGAGGCTGGGAATGGCAAGTGGGAATATCTTCCTACCCTAGTGAATTTTTGGCATCTGGGCCGAGACAGCGTTTTATTTATTCCCGTTAGAGAATTTCACTGGCCAACTCTGGCAAACCCTGGTGCTGGGGAGCTCTTAAGAAGAGAACATTATTAATTATTGCTAGGGCCACAAGGGAATTCTGTCATAGAGAAATAATCTAGAAAGAGAAGCTGAATAAGGATGACTTAGAAACAGAGTGATGACTGAAATTCTTTTTGACCTTGACATTCAGAGCAGAAAAATCCTCCTAAACTCAGTTTAACTCAATTGTTGAGCATTCCAAGGTGACTTCTCTTCTAACAGTGCATCTGACTTTAATCTCAGGGAAAGTAAAATGAGCACAAATCCTTTTCTTATTGTCTTGAAATCCTGCTGATATATTGGCATTTATCAAAAGTGGATTGGAACTTCCTTCATTTAAGAAACGGGAGGAAATATTATGATGTGAGGTTTTCCTACACACTTAGAAATCTATGTGCTTTATTAAAAAAAAATCAAGGACCTTATATTAGAATTGGTCTCTTTTCTTATAAAGTAACTCCTACCTAGGTCCACTTGCATGGTCTACCCTATTACCTCAACAGTAATTTTTATAAGATTACAGTTCTCACTTAAACATGCTCTAGAAAGTTTTGTTGTTGTGGTTGAGGGATCTTAATTTGCAGTTACAGATTTAAGATAAGTTTTACTCTCCAGGAGATTTATGGGATAAAAATACAATGGTTGCTTTTTATTTTTATAATACCTTCCCCTTACTTCACCTTTGATTTCTATCCAAATGTAATTTACTTGCCTTCCTTCCTCCCTCCCTCCTTTCCTTCCTTCCTTCCTTCCATCTTTCTTTCATTTTCTCTCATCTCTTCTCCTCTGGCTCTCTTTCTTTCTTTCTTTCTTTCTTGGTATACGTCAAGCTCTGTGTTAAGTATCAGCAGAGTATACTAATTATACCTAGGTGTTGTCTGCCTTCTTTGTAGCTGACAATTTTGTTGGAACTTTAGTTTTATCAGGCCTAGTGATTCCTATAAAATCATCTTGCACAAGGATCTACTACTTATGCTGATGGCTAGTTATGTTGAAGACACCACAACAACATAGGGGAAGCAATGACTAGCTTATTGTAAAGAGAAAACTTTGTGGACAAATACTTTTTTGTGTCTTCTTTTGGATTTTAATTTTTTCAACTTGATTGCTCATGTGCTTTCTTTGATCAACCCTGCAGTGCTCTGAATAGCCAGGGTGTTCTGACGAATTTGCATTTTCATTACAACTACCTTTCCAAGACTTTCCTTCCCTGTATATTTCTGGATTAACATAGAACCTGGGCAGCAGCCATCTTACTTTAACCATCAGAAGTCTTATGCAGAAGCTCCAGTACTGTTTCAGAACATAAAAGTTCCTAATCTGTGGCCCACCTTGCTGACGGGGGAAACAGCCAGGTCTGCTGCTCTGTCAGCATCTGCCAGATACTGTTTTATCTTTTTTGACTCCTAGGTCCAGTAAATATTTAGATCCATCAAAAAGGGCACGAACTTCTCCAGCAGGTAGCCAGCATTATCAAACTTGAAGAGTTGAAGGTTGCAGTGAGATGTCAGCTTAGGGTCTACTGTATCCTGTGGCTCTCCATTTGTTCTTACTCTCCCTCATTTTTATATTTTTGCTTCCCTAGTGCTGACATCAGGCCCAGAATCACAGGCACAAGCATCAGCCTTACATAGACTGTTTATTAAACTCTCACAATCGTAAAGTGAATTTGTATACTAAACCCATTACTCTGTAACAATCACAGTAGTTTTGCTTCTCTGACTGAAACTTAACCTACAGAGATCAATAGAGTAGTCCCCCTCTTATCTTTCAAGACTGCATTTCAAGACCTAAAGTGGATGATGAAACTGTAAATATTACCAAAACCGAGTATGTGTTTTTGTTACTAAGTTGAGAATTTTTATGTTTTCATCTAAATGAAGTAGTTCATACTTTCTCTTTAACATGTTGAAGTTGCCAGCATGACTACTCTTTTATCTTGGAGTCATTAGTAAGCAAAATAAAGGTAACTTGAAAACAAGCACTGCAGTAATATGACAGTCAATCTGATAACCAAGATGGCTACTATATGATTTGTGGGAGGGTAACTATTCAGTGACTAAGGGGGAGGAAGTATCTACAGTGTAGATAGCCTGGACAAAGGAGTGATTCAGTTTCTCAGAGGGAAGGAGCAAGAAAGCATAAGATATCATGCTACTCAAAATGATGTGCAATTTAAAACTTATGAATTATTTATTTCTGGAATATTTTGTTTAATATTTTTGGCCAGAAATTGACTGAAGGTGACTAAAACCATGGTAGGCAAAGCCATGGATAAGGACTGAACTTCTAAATTTTTAGGCTACACATACAGATGAGGAAACGGAGTCTCAGGGAAAATTACATAGGCAGTAAATGACAGACACAGACATAAACCAGGTTGATATAAACCTACCCACTTTAATAACACAATGAATTAAGAGATTGAGTGGAATGGAATAGACTGAGAAATTTGCTGGAGGTATTGAAGTCATTAACTGCTTCAAAAAGTAGAATAAGAGGTCATCTACATAAAGAAGAAGAAGAATGGGACCATGAATCAAATTCGTGCTTTAGAGCTTCCATGTTTAGTATATCTAGTAAATTGTCTTTCTTCTCTTGGATTGGTGCTACCATTCTTGCTTTCCAGTAACCATATTGCTGAGTTACATCTAGCATCTAGCAGCTCTTTCATTTCCACTGCTAACCAGTAAATCTTTGTTGTATTATCTTTTCAGAACCACTCCACCCTCTACATTTACTTTTTGCTCACATCCATGATTGTTACCTTCATAGCTTATCTTAATTTTAGATCACCATTTTGGATATAACATTCAATATTAGATAATTTTATTAGATAAGCAAAACTAAAACACTGACTATACAATTTCTGTATTGAATGTTAGTAGGCAGAGTTTCTAATGGAACATCTCATCTCATTAAAAAGAGAGAGAAAGAAAAGTAAATCTTATTTAAAGATAGAGCCTTGACTTTTCAATGTATTTCGTGTTAAATTTTATCTCAAATCATTGGCCCTGGATAATAAACGATTCTAAACATATTATTACAGTTTGACTAAAATTTAGGATTATTGGTTTAATTTCTCACCTTATTCTACTGTTAAAGTAAATATTATAAATATTAAAAAGCACTGAACAATAACCAGTGTCTCTCACAAGAAAAAAATAATCAACAAATGTATTATTCAGAGTTTGGTAACATAATTTTATAATGAGTAACCTCTTACTTTGATTATAGAACAGAAATGTATGGAATACAAATTTAAGATTGAGAAGAATGTCTCTTTTGGTTGAACAATATGCCTTCCTGAAAACAAATTTCACAATGGGCAAATGATTGGCATGTGAAGGACAACTGGATATAAGATCCACACTCATTCACTTGACAAACGTTTTGATATCATGTCCTGTATTGGGAATGTTCAAGGACCTGGGCACATAGTGATAGGACTTACATGGTCCCTTTTCCTTGCCCATAAAATAGGAGAGGACCAACAAAACACCTGTGTTGTGCAGTGTTTTGATTTGAGATACACACAGAAAAAGTGAAGAGCCCAAAGAAAGGCCAATCTACACCCCTTAAGTGGTCTGGGGAAGGTAAAGGAGGGTAAATTTGTACTGGATCTTGAAATACAAAGTCTAATCTGTGCTTTAGGTCAAGTGGGATTACATCATGAGAAAAATCAGTCTCAAAATAAAAGACAAATGGCTGGAAGTCATTCAGTGTGCTTAGAACAGAGGAGTGCGTAGGAAAGAAAATCAGAATGTAAATTTAAAGAAATGGGCAAGAGCACAAACACGATTTATTTTTTGTTTGTTCATTTATTTATTTTTTCGAGACAAAGTCTCGCTCTGTTACCCAGGCTGGGGTGCAGTGATGTGATCTTGGCTCACTGCAACCTCCGCCTCCTGGCTTCAAGCCATTCTGCTTCAGCCTCCCAAGTAGATGGGACTACAGGCACGCACCACCAAACCTAGCTAATTTTTGTATTTTTAGTAGATACGAGGTTTTACCATGTTGGCCAGGCTGGTCCTCAAGTGATCCACCCACCCCTGCCTCCCAAAGTGCTAGGATTATAGGCATGAGCCACCATGCCCGGTAGATTTATTTTTTAAAATAGCCACTTTACAGTACTGTATTAGAAAGGTAAATGGTAGAAAAGCAGTCTGTCTTATTCCCAAAATCATTCAGATTCTTTTCTTAATTTTATTTTTATTGAATATACCAGAATGTATAGCTAAAAATGATTACAGCATTTTCAGAAAACCATGTTTTTAAAATTATCATCCTCATTTTTTTAATTCAAAACATCAGATTCATTTTGTCTTTTGATTCATTTTGTCTTGAACCTAAGATCCTAATTTCAAAACAAGTGATGTATTTCCAGTATTTGAGAAATTACTACATTTTTATAAGCAGATTCCTAGCCTCAGTCTCCTCAGAATTTAATGCCAAAAGTATTATGGTAGCATATGAATTCTAATAGTGGGAGGTGGTTCCTGAACTGCACACTTGGCAAGATATTCTTGTGGAATAAGAGCTCACATTCCTAGTTATTGCCACAAGCCAGTGCTAATTGAGATCCAAGTTACATGAAGCAGATCAGAGGGGGAGTTGGAACATCCATCATAAAAGAAGAAAATGAGGCGTATGTCTCAAAGGACTCTACCATTCTGGTGATACGGGTTGTAGAGAAGCAAGTACTAAATAGTAAAGGTCTCTGGTGCACATTGCTAATTGAAAAAAAAAAAAGTTTTACATTCCATGTCAGTGGCAGTAGAGTAAGTGCACAGTACATCATTTAGGATTCATTTTTCATCAATGAGGATTTAGGCAACAGACACAGCATATATCTCTTCAAATGCAAGTGCTAATGCATACTTCTTTGCACTCCAACACACACACAACACACACACACACACACAATGAACCACAATTTAAATGAATCATGCAATTTTGATGGTAGAAATGACAGTACAATAGCATTCAAACCTTTGCCAAAATACCTGCGATTAGAAACAGGAATGTCTTAAGAAACCCAATGTGCCTCTCAGATAGTCTCTAAGTCTCCTAGTATTTTTTTGCCCTACTACAAGCTAGAGAGAGAGAGAAAGAGAGAGAGAGAGTTTTGTGTTTCTCCCCCTCTTTCTGTTTGACCTTGGATAGTTGCAGAAGTTAAATGGAGCACAGGTTGGAAACATCCATTGTTCTCATCCCAGCTGCTCTGAGCTCATAGAGCACATTGTCAGTGAAATGGAAAAGAAATTAGCAGCTCATTTTGTGCAAAGTGAACTTTCTTTCTCTGTCTTGCTCATGCTTGATGGGCACACTCTCTTAGATAAATCAGTTCTTATACCTTATTGCCATGCAAGAACTGGAAGTAAGAAATGTCAACAGCACTGCTTGCCTTAGAACTAATCAAGTTTTTTCACTGCCAAGGATAGTACACTTTTATTCAGATATCTTTTTTTAGGGATCAGATTGAGATGGCAATTAGGATGATAATGAAGGACAGATCACTCAAGTGCCCCAAACAACTAGGCATTAAAAGAGTTATGTCCTATATATGATAACAGTGACTGTAGTAATGCGCTTATTCTGTTGCTATTGGGAGGAGGCTATACCTCACTGCACACATCCAGACTCTTTTTTACCCAGAGTTGAATTCAGTTAAGAATGAGTTCAAATGAATTCCAAGAATTAGTCATTTTTGAGACCTTTATCAGGAACTTAACTTGGTTGTATTTTCTGTCAGCCAAAAATAAAAAAGAAAAAAAAAAAGTCAGTGGGAGCTAGCTGAATCTGCAGATGTGGCATCATTGGAGCATCTAGAGAAGAGGGCAGACTCAGTATCTGCTGAGTAGCTAACAGTTCCAGGACAGTAAAGGCTGTTTTAAGGTCATAGAAATCATTGTCAGAATTCAGTACTTTGGCAATAGCAAATATTCGGGGAAAGTTGGTGCTCAACAAAGACTGAAGGTCAGCATTTCTAAGAAAAAAAAATGTTTTGAGTATGTTTCTTTGTAAATTTACACTTCATGAACAATGTCTTGGAATAGATGACCTTCTCTGTCAATTCTAAATAAGGCCACTATTCTTAATCACTCTCTTCTGGGTCTCAAAGCACACAGCCTTTAAATGATAAGAAAATATAAGTTTTATGCCAGTATGCCAAAATCTGTTTTTGGGCTCATTGGCAAGAAAGCCAGTGTTTGAGACAGAAATGAATGGTTCATTAGTTTGGATGGCTCCAGAACCTGAGAGAACTGAATGTCACTTATATTCTTTCTGCTTTATTGGGGTAAACCTGTATAGGAGTTCATTTCTGTAGGTCACTTAAACTATTTCTGCTTATTTGGGGTAAGCCTATATAGGAGTTTATTCATCATCAAAAATATCCTATCACTCATAGCCATTAAAATTGCATTTGGATGCATGTAAGAGAGACCCAAAGAAAATACAGAGAGAGTTCTTAGCACTATGTCACTTTAGATACAAGCTCCTTATACCTTTATGCCATATGTTCCTTACCACTCATAATTTTCTCTATTTTCAAACTCATAAGATAATTAATGATGACTCAGCTCTCGCCTTCAGATTTTAGCCAGAAAGCAGAGAAACAGGAAACAGTGAGATTTATATATACTTTGAAAGCACCTCAGTTGAAGATTACAGCTTCTGATTACATCTCATTAGCCATAATTTTGTCACATTTATCAATAAAGGAGGTGAGGAAGTGCAATCTTTTTATGAGGGCACATAGCTACCTCAATAAAATAAGAATTCTTGACAGATTGGTTGTTGATTAATCAAGTCACAGATTTTCTCATATTATGCTTTAAAAAATAAGAAAGCCTTAAACCAAACAAAAATGTGCTTCTTGCTAAGAACATGAAATCTAACAAAGTGTTAACAATCTTATAGAGTGTTGATGGAAATATTCACCACAGTAAACGAATAAATATAGAAAAATATATGTAATGTAAATAAAAACATAAAATATCAGCAACAAGGCTGATGGAATAATAGTTAACATTCTAGTGCCTAGAATATTTCTCAGCAAACAGTAAGTGATAAATATTTATTGAATTATTATATTACAACAAGTATTTATGTATTAACTCTTTGCAGAATACTTGCAAAATGCCAGTAGTAATGCTGAGAACTTATTTTTTAAACTTTATTTTATTTTTAACTTTTATTTTAGATTTGGGGGTACATGTGAAGGTTTTTTACGTAATTAAACTCATATCACGGGGGTTTAGTTTACAGATTATTTCAACACCCAGGTATTATGCCCAGTACGCAATAGTTCTCTTTTCTGCTCCTCTCCTTTGTTCCACCCTCCACCCTCAAGTAGACCCCAGTGTCTGTTCTTGTTTCCTTCTTTCTGTTCATAAGTTTTTTCTCATCATTTAGATTCCATTTTTAAGTGAGTACATGTAATATTTGGTTTTCTGTTCCTGAATTAGTTTGCTAAGGATAATAGCCTCCAGCTCCACCCGTGTTCCCACAAAAGACATGATCTCATTTTTTCAATGGTTGCATAGTATTCCATGGTATATATATACACCACATTTTCTTTATCCAATCGGTCATTGATGGGTATTTAGGTTGATTCCACATTTTTGCTATTGTGAATAGTGCAGCAATGAACACTCATATGCTTGTGTCTTTATGGTAGAATGATTTATATTCTTCTGGCATATTCCCAGTAATGGGATTGCTGGGTTGAATGGCAGTTCTGCTTTTAGCTCTTTGAGGAATCACCATACTGTTTTTCACAATGGATGAACTAATTTATACTCTAAGAACACTATGTAAGTGTTCCCTTTTCTCCATAACCTAACTAGCATCTGTTATTTTTGACGTTTTAATAATTGTCATTCTGACTGATGTGAGATGCTATCTCATTGTGGTTTTGATTTGTGTTTCTCTAATGATCAATGATATTAAGCTTTATATATATATATATAATGATCAATGATATTAAGCTTTATATATATATATATGGTTGTTGGCTGCATGTAAGTCTTCTTTTGAAAAGTGTCTGTTCTGTCCTTTGTCCTCTTTTAATGGGTTGTTTGTTTTCCTCATGCAAATTTGTTTAAGTTCCTTATAGATGCTGGATATTAGACCTTCATCAGAAGCATAATCTATAAGTATTTTCTCCCATTCTATAGATTATCTGTTTACTCTGCTAATAGCTTCTTTTGTTGTGCAGAACCTCCTAAGTTTAATTACATCCCACTTGTCAGTTTTTGCTTTTGTTGTGAATGCTTTTGGTGTCTTTATCTTGAAATCTTTTCCTGTTCCTATGTCCAAGATGGTATTGCCTAGGTATTTTCCATAGTTTTTAGAGTTTTGGGTTTTATGTTTCAATCTCTTATCCATAGACAGTTGATTTTTTTAATGCAGTGTAAGGAAAGGGTCCAGCTTCAATCTTTTGGATATGAGTAGCCAGTTTTCCCAGCACCACTTATTGAATAAGGTGTCTTTCTCCATTACTTGCCTTTGACAACTTTCTCAAAGAACAGATAGATGGTCATGGATGTGCACCCTTATTTCTGGGCTCTCTATTCTGTTCTATCGGTCTATGTGCCTGTTTTTGAACCATCATCATGCTCTTTTGGTTAATGTAGCCTTGTAGTATGGTTTGAAGTATGGTAAAGTGATGCCTCCACCTTTGTTCTTTCTGCTTAGGATTGCCTTGGCTGTTTGGGCTGTTTTTGGGTTCCATTTGAATTTTCAATAATTTTTCCTAGTTCTGTGAAGAATGTTGTTAGTAGTTTGATAGGAATAACATTGAATCTGTAAATTGTTTTGGGCACTATGGCCATTTTAATGATATTGATTCTTCCTATCCATGAGCATGGATGTTTTTCCTTTTATTTGTGTCATATCCAACTACTTTGAACAGGCTTTTGTAATTCTCATTGTAGAGATTTTTTTCACTTTCCTGGCTAACTGTATTCCTATGTATTTATTATGTTTGTGGCAATTGTGACTGGTATTGTCTTTCTGATTTGGCTTTTGACTTGGATTTATTGGTGTATAGAAATGCTAGTAATTTTTGTACATTGATTTTTCTTATCCTGAAACTTTGCTGAAATTGTTTATCAGCTGAACAAGCTTTTGGGATGAGACTATGGGGTTTTGTAGATATAGATTCATGTCATCTGCAAACAGAGATAGACTGACTTCCTCCATTCCAATTTGGATGTCCTTTGTTTTTTTCTCTTGCCTGATTGCTCTGGCTAGGACTTCCAATACTACATTGAATAGAAGTGATAAGAGAGAACATCCTTGTCTTGTGCAGTTTTTTAGAAGGGGAATGTTTCCAGCTTTTGCTCATTTAGTATAATGTTGGCTGTGAGTTTGCCATAGATGGCTGTTATTATTTTTAGGTATGTTTCTTCAATACCAAGTTTATTAACAATTTTTAACATGAAGGGGTGTTGAGTTTTATCTAAAACCTTTTTTTGCATCTATTAAGATAATCATGTGGTTCTTGTCTTTAGTTCTGTTTGTGTGATGAATCGCATTTATTGATTTGAGTATGCTGAACCAACCTTTGCAAGGTTGGTTCCTTTGGAAGGTTGGGGTGAAGCTTACTTGATCATTGTGGATTACAATTTTGGTGCACAGCTGGATTCCATTTACAAGCATTTTGTTGAGGAGTTTTGCATCAATGTTCATCAAGAAAATTGACCTGAAGTTTTCTTTTCTTGTTGTGCCTCTACCAGATTTTGGTATCAGGATAATACTAACCTCATAGAGTTGGGAAGGAGTCCCTCCTCCTCAATTTTTTGGAATAGTTTCGGTAGAAATGGTACCCACTTTCTTTGTACATCTGGTAGAATTTGGCTGTGAATCCATCAAGTCCTGGCTTCTTTTTTGTTGGTAGGCTATTTATTATTGATTTAATTTTGGATATCATTATTGGTCTGTTCAGAGAACCAATTTCTTCCTTGTTTAGTCTTGGGAGGGTATATATACCTAGAAATTTATCTGTCTCTTCTAGGTTTTCTAGTTTGTGTGCAGTGAGTTGTTTATAGTAGTTTCTGATGGTGGGATTGGTGGTAACATTCCATTTATCATTTCCCAATTTGTTTATTTGGGTCTTCTCTTTTTCTTCATTGGTCCAGCTAGTGACCTAGCTATATTATTAATATTTTCAAAAACAAACTCCTGAGTTTGTTGATCTTTTGAATAGTTTTTTGTGTCTCTATTTCTTTCATTTCAGTCCAGATTTTAGTTATTTCTTGTCTTCTGCTAGCTTTGAGGTTGATTTGTTCTTGCTTCTCTAATTCTTTCAGTTGTGATGTTAGGTTGTTAATTTGAGATAGTTCTAACTTCCTGATGTGAAAATTTAGTGCTATGAATTTCCCTCTTTAGAATGCCTTAACTATGCCCCAGATACTCTGGTATGCTGTATCCTTGTTATCAATAGTTTTAAAAAACGTTTTTTTTTTTTTTTTTTTGCCTTGATTTCATTATTATTCAAAAGTCATTCAGGAGCATGTTGTTTAAAGTCCATGTAATTGCATGGTTTTGAGCTATTTTCTTAAGTCTTTTATTTTTATTGCACTGTTGTCCAAGAGTGTATTTGGTATGATTTCTATTCCTTTGCAGGTCCTGTGGATTGTTTTATGTCCAATTATGTGGTCTGTTTTATAGTATGTGCCATGTGACAATGAGAAGAATGTATATTCTGTTGTTTCGGGGTGCAGAGTTCTGGTACCAGTCTGTGACCTGTTAGAAACCAGGCCACACAGTAACAGGTGAGTGGTGGGTGGCGAGTAAAGCTTCATTTGTATTTACAGCCACTTCCCAACACTTGCATTACTGCCTGAACTCCACCTCAGCAATAGAATTGAACAAGTAGAAGAAATAAATTCAGAAAGAAAGAAAGCAATCAACAGACTAAGGAGACAATTTGTATAATGGAAGAAACTATTGGCCAACTATTCATCTGACAAGGAACTCGTATCCAAAACAGACAAAGTACCCAAAAACTCAAGAGCAAAAACCAAAAAATCAGATTAAAAAATGGAGAAAATATTGTTTCTTTGTTGACTTTCTATCTTGAGGACCTGTCTAGTGCTGTCAGTGGAGTATTGAAGTCCCTCACTATTATTGTGTTGCTGTCTATCTTATTTCTTAGGTTTATTAGTAATTTTTTCAAATAAATTTGGGAACTCCAGTGTTAAGTGCATATATGTTTAGGATTGTGATATTTTCCTGTTGGAAAAGGCCTTTTACCATTATATAATGTCTCTCTTCGTCTCTTTTAACCGATGTTGCTTTAAAGTTTGTTTTGTCTGATATAAGAATAGCTACCCCTGCTAACTTTTGCTGTCCATTTGCATGAAATGCCTTTTTCCACCTTTTCACTTTAAGTTTCTGTGAGTTCTTACTTGTTAGGTGAATCTCTTGAATGGAGCAGATAGTTGGTGGGTGAGTTCTTATCCACTCTACAGTTCTGTATCTTTCAAGTGGAGCATTTAGGCCATTCACATTCAATGTTAGTGTTGAAATATGAGGTACCATTGCATTCATCAGGCTATTTGTTGCCTGTGTACCTTGTTCTTTTTTTTTTTTGGTTGTTTTTAATTTTTAACTTATGTTTTTGTTTGTTAGGTCCTGTGTTTAATTATGCTTTAAAGAGGTTCTATTTTGGTATGTTTCCAGGTTTTGTTTTAAGACTTAGGGCTCCTTTTAGCAGTTCTTGTAGTGGTGGCTTGGTAGTGGCAAATTCTCTCAGCATTCGTTTGTCTAAAAAAGACTGTATCTTCCCTTCATATATGATACTTAGTTTTGCTAGATACAAAATTCTTGGCTGATAATTGTTTGGTTTGAGGAGGCTGAAGATAGGGTCCCAATCCCTTGTAGCTTGTAGGGTTTCTGCTGAGAAAACTGCTGTTAATCTCATAGGTTTTCATTTATAGGTTACGTGATGCTTCTGTCTCATAGCTCATAAGATTCTTTCCTTCATCTTAACTTGAGATAACCTGATGACAATATGCTGAAGCTTGATATTTTTGTGACAAATTTCCCACGAGTTCTTTGTGCTTCTTATATTTGGGTGTCTAGGTCTCTAGCAAGGCCAGAGAAGTTTTCCTCAATTATTCCCCCGGATATGTTTTCCAAACTTTTAGATTTCTCCTCTTCCTCAGGAACACTGATTATTCTTAGATTTGGTCATTTAACATAATCCCAGACTTTTCAGATGATTTGTTCATATATTCTTATTATTTTTTCTTTGTCTTTTTGAATTAAATTAATTTGAAGACCTTGTCTTTGAGCTCTGAATTTCTTTCTTCTACTTGTTCAATTCTATTACTGAGACTTTCCAGAACATTTTGCATTTCTATAAAAGTGCCCAATGTTTCCTGAATTTTTTATTGTTTTTTTCTTTAAGCTATCTATTTCCTTGAATACTCCTTAGTTCACTTCTTCCTTTTTTTTTTTTTTTTTGGATATTCTTGCATTGGGCTTCACATTTCTCTGGTGCCTCCCTGATTTACTTAATAGATAACGTCCTGAATTATTTTTCAGGTAAATCAGGGATTTCTTCTTGGTTTGAATCCATTGCTGGTGAACTAATGTGATTTTGGGGGGCTGTTAAAGGGCTTTGTTTTGTCATATTACCAGAGTTGGTTTTCTGGTTCCTTCTCATTTGGATAGACTCTGTCAGAGGGAAGGTCTAGAGCTGAAGGCTCTTGTTCAGGTTCTTTTTGTCCCATGGAGTGTTCCCTTGACATAGTACCTTCCCCTCTTTTTATGGGATGTGGCTTCCTGTGAGCCAAACTGCACTGATCGTTGTCTTTCTTCTGGGTCTAGCCACCCAACAAGTCTACCCAGCTGCAGGTTGGTACTGGGGGTTGTCTGCACAGAATCCTGTGATGTGAACTGTCTATGGGTCTCTCAGCCATGGATACCAGCACCTTTTCTGGTGAAGGTGGCCAGGGGTGGGGGGCATAAAATTGATTCTGTGAGGGTTCTTAGT
The DNA here is from genome assembly GCA_036589455.1 of Ateles fusciceps. Taxonomy (NCBI): domain Eukaryota; kingdom Metazoa; phylum Chordata; class Mammalia; order Primates; family Atelidae; genus Ateles; species Ateles fusciceps. The sequence goes on along the minus strand of JAZHEH010002924.1, from coordinate 3,020,496 downwards.
TCTGGTGGTTTAATGCCCTATTTTTGTACTGGTTGGCCTCCTGCTGGGAGGTGGTACTTTCCAGAGATCATCAGCTATGGTAGTATGGAGTGGAAACTGCAGTGAGTAGGGCCCTAGAACTGTCAAAATTATATGCCCTTTGTCTTCAGCTACTAAGGTGAGTAGGGAAGGACCATCAGATGGGGGCAGGGCTAGGCTTGTCTGAGCTCAGACTCTCCTTGGGTGGGTCTTGCTGTGGCTGCTGTGGGGGGATGGGGGTGAGGTTCCCAGGTCAATGGAGTTGTGTACCTAAGAGGATTATGGCTGCCTTTGCTGAGTCATGCAGGTTGTGAGGGAAGTGGGGGAAAACCAGGAATAATAGGCCTCATTCAGCTCCCATGCAAACCGAGCTATACCTTGGAACAAATGAACTTAACAGATATGTAAGGAACATTTCATCCAACAACTGCATAATACACATTCTATTCGACAGTTCATAAAAATTTCTCCAAGATAGACCATATGATAGGCCATAAAATGAACCTCAATAAATTTAATAAAATTAAAATTATATCAAGCACTCTCTCAGACCATAGTGGAATAAAACTGGAAATCAACTCCAAAAGGAACCTTCAAAACCATGCAGATATATGGAAATTAAATAACCTGCTCCTGAATGAGCATTGATTAAAAAACAAAATCAAGATTAAAATTAAAAAATTCCTTGAACTGAATGACAATATTGACACAACCTATCAAAACCTCTGGGATAGAGCAAAGGCAGAGCTAAGAGGAAAGTTCATAGTCCTAAATGCCTACATCAAAAAGATTGAAAGAGCACAAACTAATATTCTAAGGTCACACCTCAAGGAACTAGAGAAATAACAAACCAAATTCAAACCCAGCAGATGAAAGGAAATAACCAAGATGAGAGCAGAATTAAATGTAATTGAAATAACAACAACAAAAAATACAAATGAAAAATAGAACAAAAAGCTGGTTCTTTGAAAAGGTAAATAAAATTGATAGACCCTTAGCAAGATTAACAAGGAAAAGAAGAGAAAAAATCCAAATACATTTATTAAGAAATAGAACAGGATATATTACAACTGACACCACTGAAATACAAAAGATCATTCAAAGCTACTATCAACACCTTTGTACACATAAACTAGAAAAACCAGAAGAGAAGCATAAATTTCTGGAAAAACGCAATGCTCCTACCCTAAATCAAGAAGAATTAGATACCCTGAACACAAATAACAAGCAGTGAGATTGAAATAGTAATTAAATCATTACTAGCAAGGTGGCTGGGCACAGTGGCTCACACCTGTAATCTCAGAACTTTGTGAGGTTGAGGTGGGCAGATTGCCCGAGGTTGGGACTTTGAGACCAGCCTGACCAACATAGAGAAACCTCGTCTCTACTAACAATACAAAAATTAGCCAGGTATGGTGGCACATGTCTGTAATCCCAGCTACTCAGGAGGCTGAGGCATGAGAATCATTTGAACCCAGGAGGCGGATGTTGTGGTGAGCTGAGATGTGCCATTGCACTCCAGCCTGGGCAACAAGAGCAAAACTCAGTCTAAAAAAAAAAAAAAATCAACAAGAAAACATCCAGGACCAAATGAGTTCACAGCAGAATTTTACCATTCAAAGAAGAATTGGAACCAATCCTTTTGACTCGATTCCACGAGATAGAGAAAGAAGGAACTCTTACTAATTCATTCTATGAAGCAAGCATCACCCTAATAAAATCCTAGCTAATCAAATACAAAACATATCAAAAAGGTAATTTACCATGATCAAGTAGGTTTCATACCAGGGATGCAGAGATGGTTTAACATATACAAGTCAATAAATTTAATACACCACATAAACAGAATTAAAACCAAAAACTTCGTGACCAAGACTCAAAAGCAAATGCAATAAGAACAAAGATAGATAGTTGGGACTTATTTAAACTAAAGAACTTTAGCATGGCAAAGGGAATAGTCAGCAAAATAAACAGATAACCCACAGAGTAGGAGAAAATCTTCACAATCTATACATCTGACAAAGAACTAATATCCAGAATCTACAACGAACTCAAACAAATCAGTAAGAAAAAAGAAACAATTTCATCAAAAAGTGAGCTAAAGACATGAATTGATAATCTATATAAAATATTCCAAAGAATTTTTTAAAATAACAAAATTCTAGAAAAAATGAATTAGCCAAGTTTATAGGATACAAGACTAAGATAGAAAAATGATTTTTATATCTATAAAGTACATATAAATCTATATACATTATCATTTTATATAAAAACTTACATATCTTATATATTATATAAATCTGTAGATATACATTTTATATTCATAGCAAAATACATTTATGTAGCAATAAACGTATGGCAAATTAAAATAACAAAGTTCAACTTTCGATCACTCAAATACAAAACACTTAAGTATAGATTTAAGAAAATATGATCAGAACTTGTATGATGAAATCTAAAAAATACAGATTAAAGAAATCAGATAAACGTAGCAATGCATAATAATTGGAAAACCGAAGTGTTCAGATAACAGTTCTCCATAAATTAGTATGTAGGCTCAATATAATTCCTGTGAAAATTCCAGCATACATTTTTGTAGAAACAAGATTATTCTAAAAAATGCAAGGAGTTATAGCAATATTGGAAGGGGGTCATTTCCTTGAGAGAAGTGTTGGATCAAAAAAGACCTCAAGTCATCAAGAAATAAAAGTCCTTGGAAGCACAAGAAACTGAATTAAATTTGAAGGTAATCAGTGATCTACTTTAGGTCCTAGGAAGGTAATCATTTAGTGAAAATGGAGACAAGCTAGCTTTAGTTGTGGTGCTGAGGAAATACTGAAGCAGATTATAAAAATTCCCTTGTATCTGCCCTTATACTTCATTTAAAATCAAGCTTAAAGATAATGACTCTAACCTTTTCTTGACCTTAGGTAGCACAATTAACTAAGCAATTAATTACTGACTGCAGGAAATCTTTGGTGACTTTTGGTTCTCTTTGTCCTATTCAAATTTATTTACTTCTGAATTATGTGAGCAATTCATTCCCTCTTCTCTGATCCCATTACTACTCTTTTAATTTAAGGCCTCATCATTATCTGCTCAACTTAGCAATAATTTTTAACATGTCTTTCCACTCTTGACTTGATACACCTTCCCCCAAAACTATCTTCATCTCTCCTTTTACCTTTCCAATCTATTCTACATTCTGTTGGAAGAATAATGTGTCTCAAAATCTGCAATTGCCACCTGCTCTCCAATGCTCTTTTAGATATCTGTCTTCCACTAAATAAAGTGTACCTTCTTTAGCACTTAAAAAGCCCTATCAAAAACTGAAAAATATTTCAGTTTTTCTACCACTTTTGTCACATTTTGAGTTCCTAAGAACAAAGAATACATTTTATTCCTACTGCCTCACTCATATTCTAGCACTGTATATTTTACATAGCAGTATTGCCTAAATCTATTCTACATTGAAGTAAATTGTTATCTACTTGTCATTTATCTGTATATTTTATCATTCTACTTTTTCTTCCTTGAGATAAGAGATCAGACTATGTTTTCTCATTCCCTCTACAATACATAACAAAATGCTATGCAAAGGGACTCATTACATTGTTAGATTGAATTGAGTTCAACTGGAAATCTTAGGAAAGGGAAGAAGAAACAATGAAGACCATTTTCTTCAACTTTGTTACTTGTTTATTGCAAAGCTTAGACAACTCACCTAAATACACAGTACTTCATTTCTCTCGTTCCTTAAACGTTAACAATAATACGTTCCTCTATGGGCATATGTGTAAATAATTAATTTATTTTGTAAGAACTTGAACGCTAGAGAATAACACTATCAATCATCATTAGTAGCAGCAGAAGAAAGGACATGTTAGGTACTGATATGTGCATGATTTTTTGTAGAGCAGGATATGTAGGCAAGTTCCTTGCCCTCTGGGAGCTGACAATTAAAAATGGACAACACATTCGTAGTTAACAAACTCAGAGAAAACATGTACTCAAGGGCACACATAGACAAGTGACAACACAAAACTGTGAACTTGCTGAAGCATTAATACAAAATGGATTTATCATAGTAAATAAACAAATCACATCTTGAAGAAATCATTTTCATTGGCCTATATTAGGCAAGCTTAGTGTTAACTTATAGTGATGCATTAACCAAAAGGATCAAATGAAAATAAATTCCAGCCAGGTGAAGAAACACTAAATTCATCACAAATCCTGGATTGACTAGGCTGCTGGCCTGGAAAGAGAATAGGGGGTGCGTTGTGCAAATATGTGTGTATGAGTATGTGTGTGTGCACAGTGAAGTAGTGATGGTGAAGGGAATGAGGGAGGCAAGATGTAGAAAAAGCAACAAGAAAAAATGGGTTTTCATTACCTAAATGTGGTCCATTAAAAGCTTTTAAAGCTCACCCCACTTGTTTAAGGAAAGAAGAATGTCCTGACAAGTGGCAAGTATTGGCAGCAGAAGTTCTGTGGCAATAATGGTAGTATAAATAATTCTGGTTTCATCAAGATTACAGAGTTGAGATAATAGGTAATAGAGTCTAACTTCCTACAAGCTAAACAGTGTGTCTGTCATCTCAGTGGAATGTCTTTAATAGATCTCTGGCCCCTTTCGGAGGATAAAGAACAATCAAGAAGCTGCATGTTTTACCAAAATTATCGCATAATTAATTGGGTGCATAGAATAAAAACATCAATGAAAAACCACACTAAGTAGTTCGATAGAGTGTTCACTTTTTGACCAGCTATGCTGGCCGTGTTGACATGTAGCCATTTCACTGTTTCCTATTAATCCTGGACTTAAGATGGTCTATAATGGTGTTAGTTCCAGAGAAAATTAAGTAGGACTACTTAGCCCCTGGCTGCAACGGGCAGCTCAGGTCCAAAGTGACTGCTTTTTGAGTCTGTATTCCAGGGGGCTGGCAGGACCCTGAGCACTTCACAGCTGAATCACTTTGACCCAAAGTCATTTGTTCAATCATGGTTGACAAAAGGTAACAGAGACTTTCCACTGCTCAGAAAACAAATGGATCTCTTGGCTGTTTTCATAAAGATCGACTGGGACTTAAAATAGCCTGAGGTTAATATTATAAATCTTTCTAAAAGAGATTTTCAGAACATATTCTTTATCCCAGCATTGGATCAATCTCACAAAATGACATATTTTTAAACTACGGTAAAGCAAAACAACTTATTCTCAAAAAAGTTGAAAATAGTAAGAAATGTTTTCCTTTCCTGGCTTTTGTTTGTTTTGTTTGTTTTTTATTCTTGAACATCAACTAAAAAATAACTTGGAAAAAACTGTGTAATGAATATGGATTGAACTTTTTAATATCTTTGTGCCTATTTACCTAATCTGGACTGGCATTCAGAGAGTTACTTGAATATACACAGCAGGTATAACCCTGTGGTAAGCTGGTGTGAGGTATGGGTTTTAAACACTGTATGGATGGAATAAACAAAAAGAAAAACAGAACAGGATAAAGGAATCCTATTTCTAACCCATATAATCATGAAAACCTGCTACAAAATTAAAATTCACTAGGAACATTGACTAGTAAACATTTTTGGCATGGTGATACATCATGATTAAATAAAAAGAGAATCAGTAATAAAAATTAACTTTGATCTTTGGATGCAAGTATGTTTTCGGGAGACATGACAGAATATAAATTAAAATTGAAACAGTAAGCAGAGATACAAGGACTTCAGAGCAAGAATACTGTAGACAAATACAACAGACTGCATCATATTTATACCAGTGGCTGACAGATATTACCAGTTCTATTTTATAAAATACTAAAAACTTGCTCTTGTATTTTCACCTGAATTTCTTACTCAAAATTTATTGATGCCTCCTCTTTCATTGGAATTTTTTTGGAAGAATGACCTGATTTTCAGTTTAAGCATCATCATTTACTTGTATAAGCACAAGGTAAGAAGATTCAGATGGTCCTCTGAGTTACTGTCAGCCATGTTTATAGCTTGACTCTGCCCTCCTCCTTACAATGCTCACAGTCTCAAGTCGCTTATAATTCCCATATGTGTGTGTGAATGTATGTGTGTGTTCAGAAAAGATGATGAGAATTGCCCCTATCCCATCTGCATCTGAGTTGTAAGTTGGATTGGAAGCAAAGCTCAATCTCATTTCCTTTGGGGTTTAAATACACCATAATTGCTACAAAGATTGGTTGTTTTGGAATGTTTTATCTTTTTAGCTACATTGTCTGGCTGGGGACCTGCATCAGGAAAACAGCAAGTGTATCTGTATCAACCACTACAACCTGGCCAGAAGAACTTTGGTAGAGCAGATAATCTGTTGTTCTCCTTGTTCTGAAAAAGAGAGTTTGGTCAAGAAAGCTCTATGTAAAACAGATACACTAAAATAAAGCCATTTTTAGTAATAGTAATGAACACAGAATGAAGAGGTCTACTAAAATGGTGATTCTTATCTAGAAATTATAAATTTTATAAATAACACCTCACATCAAATTTGATCATATTTTAGATTTCCAATACAAAATAAATTCATCACATATATGCATGTATGTGTGTGTGTATATATATATATATATATATATATATATATATATATATGTTTGTATACAAAAACAATTTGATTAGTGGAAAAATTCATATCAAGTAAGAGGTGAATGTTTCACAAATTTGGAAAGTCAATTTACTTGGAGTACTAAGGATATGTATGGGAGACTGTTGGATCTCAATAACACTGTAATTTAAGAGAAATTTTTTTGATGACGTTAGTGTTACATTTACAGCAGTCATTGAGATGTGAAGGGGTTATTTGGATCCATAATGCTTTATGGCCTTTTATGGGGGAAATTATATGAGAGTAACATCCAATTTGAAGATTAAAGACAGATTCTTCTTTCCAAATATCTGTAGGGATTTTTCTTTCTTTTCTTGCTATTACTTTCTACATTTCTATACTGTCTATTACAGGACCAACTAAATTAGTTTTTCATCAAACTGTTATTGACTTTAACACAGCTGAGAGAAAGCCACTGTGACCCTCCTTCATTCATTTGGGATCAAGGCTGTCATGAGGTAAGTCAGATTTTGGTTTTCAATTCTGGCTTTATTCCGCAAGTTTCTAGCTTTTTAAACTTGAGGAGCCTTTCTGAGTCTCAATTTTCTCATCTGTAAAATGAGATAATTGGGTTCACTGGTCTGCAAAATCGTTCTTAATAGATAAAGATAAAAACAAAAGAGAGAACAAAAAGGTAAAAAAAGTAGGATACTGAAGAATATCTGAATATCCTTGTTTCCTGGTTTGGTAGGGAGAGACACTATTTGTCACTCACAGATCATACACTGCAGAAAATGCAGTGGCAAGGTGGGGAGTGCAACTCAGAGCTTTGAGGCCAATGCACACTCTTTGTTTTGCAATTTTTCTTTGGTGCCAGGCGGGTGCACTGTTTGCCAGGAATTCATACTTCGGAAGTACAACAGTGCACACCCAGACAAAGGGCTTGGTTGGGATGTCTTTGTTCAGGGAACAATTAAAATGTACTTGTACTGAGTGATAAAAGCCTTCCCTGGTTGTAAGGCAATGCGGCAAAGCACAATGTATGGTTGCGCTTTTCAGTTAACAATGCAATGTTAGTCCTTTTACTTGCCCCCTGGAACTAAGGCATGAAAAAAAAAGCATTGAAAAAGTATTAGAAGAACAGCCTAAGTCTTCATCAAGTGCTCAAATGTTAAATACATTGCAGTTTCTAACTACACATGAAATTCAGGATTTATGCAATTTTATGGGATAAGAGACAGGAACATAAGATTGATAACTGGAGAAAACGTTGTTGATCCCAGAATTCTTGGGCAATTTGAGGGAGGAGAAACTCTATTTCTTAGTCCATTTCAAAAGTTGCTTTCTCAAAAACCATGGTCTCTGGACCAAGATGACTATTTTTAGCCATTTATTTTGTTTCCTTTGGCAACTTGAGTCCTAAAGCAGTAATGCTCAGCCCCAGACCCCAGACCCCAGACCCCTAAAGCTGTTGAGACTAGAGGAAAGGACTGCGTTTTCTGTAGATGTGTCATCCTGCTAACAGTAAGCTGCGATTACTTTACCATAGACCTCAGGCACCACAGTAAATTTTATCTTATGTGATTCTAAAGTATAGCATCAGAAACAGAAGGGTTTTGAAAGAATTTTCTTGGACCTAGGCAAACCCTTCCAAGGCAATTTTTGTTTGTCAGGAAACTGGCCCCTTTTCTGTCTTGAACTTTGTTGAATGCTTGAAAAAAATATCTCAACCACAGCCACATTTGTTTTCTTCAGAGCCAATTTTTTAGCATAATTTGTGATAGAAGCTACTCTGTGCTCACCCAAGCCAGATCATCTCTCATCCAGAAAAAGAAAATCAATTTTAATTCTTCAAAGGAGAACAGCAAGTGGTATTTGTTACACAATATTTAAAGAAGAGTCATTAAGCACTTTTCTCCTTTTCTTGCCCTCTTTCTATCTGTGGTATTAAAGGGGGAATTTATAGAAAATGAATAGAAGTGGATGAGATCATGCAAATGCCTTGACACTATGAGAATAGTCCTAAGGTAAGGTTTAAAAAAAGAGAGATTCTATCTGGATATCTATTGTTGGTTTAGCGGTAAAATCAGTAGGTTATACCATTTATCTGAAATCTGTATTCTGGCTTATAATTTTATTTTACAAAGTATAGCTTTCACATAGATAACAATTTTGTTCACAAAGGTGTCTTGGAAATGTCATTTTCAGCAATGAAAATTCATGTATGTTAGCCACTAGTTACGTTCTGTCACAAAAAATAGTAAGAGGTAAGCACTCAATATGTATTTATTTCTTTGAATGAATGATTATAAAATGTGTGTCCTGGGGAATATGGGATCATAGATCCCTTCCGTTATGCTAAAAAAAGGACATCTTATTTTTCAGCGTTAGTTGACCTTCTGTTCTTAAACTCATCTTTTCTTTTCTTGAAGAGACTATTTAATTCTTCATCCAGTGAACATGTAACAATAAAATACATAAAATATGAGGGCACGTACTTACAGAACTAGGAGGCACTAAAGATATTAACATAATCTATGCCCCTATTCTGGGTCAGGAATTCCTGAACATATCCCAGAATCATAAAGAAAGCTTCACATAAAATGGATTTTGTTCATGTCAAGAACTAAAATGAATGATAAACAAGCAGTACAACAATACAGAAAAGAATATAAACATTATGTGCAAGTAGCAGAGAACATGATTAGTAAATCAATAATTAGACAAATAGATGTTGATGTTGAGTACCTAGCTTAAAGTTGGTACATATCAGGAGCATAATAAATACTTGCGAGAAAACATAGACTTATTTAGATAAATAGATTGATAGACAATCAGACAGCATAACACCATGTATAAGAACACAATTTAGTGTCCAACAGACTAAAGATTAATTCTAAGCTCAAGGATTTTGTATCTTGGCAATTGAGGACAAGTAACCTTCACAAAGCTCCCTTGCTTCATCTCTAAAATGAGGTAATAGTAATACTGTTTATCATCTGGGAATATAATGAAAGATTATATATATTGTATATGTACGTCTGTGTTTGCGTGTGTGTATTTACATACATAATGCTTAGGAAAAGGCTGAGCAGGTAAGATATGATCGAAGAATATTTTTTGTTCATGCTAATTTTGTTTGTGTTGTTTCTAATAATTGTAACAACGACTACCTATAAGACAGCCAATTTTCAGTTTCTAGCTCTAAAATATGAAGCCTATTTATGAAGAAAAGGCTATATCTTAGGCAAATACAGATGTAATAACTCTTTTTGGACAATAAACCAAAATAGCAATTGAGCATGATTGATCCATTGACTTTCTCTCTACTTACTGTTAGCATTTTCTAAGAACCCAGTTCTCACCTACAGACTCAATAGGTGTTGAAGAACCCAATTTATTTGGGGGAGTTAGGACTTAAACACACTAAACCACTCTTAATTTGGAGTCCATAAGCCTCCCAAGAGATTAACATATAGATTTAAATGGTTTGTGAATTTGGATGGAGAAAAATTGCATTTCTCTTCACTAACCTCTAACTAAAATTTAAAATTAAAAATAAAATTTCAATTATGAATAGAGGCTACAATCCACAGTATGATTAACAGTACTTAAGGCTGTCAACAATAGACACTGCAGATATTTTCATGTTGCATTACTGTTGTCACAGAAACCTTGAAATAGCCTTCAAAATTATAGCATATATCAAGACATGCTGCTGAATCTTGTTACATGTGTGATAATCATACATAATACTTCACAAATTTGCTTTTATAATATATAGTATTTTTATATAATTGGTTTTCTGTATAATATTCAAGATTTTATTTTATCACTTAAAATCATTATTCTGAGAAGGAAACATAGCCTTCACGAGACTACTACTGGGGTTCATGGAACAAAAAAGATGAAAATTTTCAGGAATAAAGGCATGAGTTGAAGAAAAAAGAAACACGATTATTGTTTAATGATTAAATTGCATCATCCAAATGAGTATGTTAGGTAGCTCCAGAAGGAAACCAGACTTCTTGAATTAAAAAAAAGAAAAAACAATTCAATCTAAAATTTTAAGAGTATGTGGAAGGCAATGTAATAACCTTATAATAATTGGTAATTATTATAATATGTTGTATTGTAATTGTAATTGGTAATTATTGGTAATGTGTTCTGGCAAGTGGATCTTCATACTAGTTTAGTGGCTTCTAAAATTTTCTTTGTAAATGGAAATAGCTTAAAATGAGTGTAAATTCTGGTGTATTATAAATAATAACACTTTAACATAAAACTGTTACATCACTTTCAAAACATTTCAAAGGAAAATAAATACAAAGGTGATTTAATACTCACTGATGTTTATTTAACATGGAATATAATTTTTTACATTTGAATATTTTATATCCATTTTTATCTTTTTAAAATCAGATTTCTGTTCCTCTTTATTCACAGACTTGTATGTCTTTCAGAAACAATACAGATGGCACTATTCATTCATATTTTATTGATCAACTTGTCATGTTTTTGAAAAAATATATACATAAGTTAAATTATACAAATTGTCTTTAACCAAGGAGATCTCCATGTGTATAGAAAAATACTTTTTGAATGTATGATCATTATAGTGATTATTATTAGGCAATTGAAAAAAGTACAAATTTAATAAATTTTTAAATACATAATAGCTATTTATAAAAAAGTAATGCACTCTTTGGTATGCATTATCCAGTGAGATGGTTGGAGGAATATGGTAGTTTGGAAAAATGATTATGACCTTCCCTCCCATGCTGCAGTCTCTGTTCAGTGTGACTTTGTATTTTCTCCCATCAGGTGGAGTCTATTTTTCCTACTGCTGAATACGGGCTGGTCTTCTTTCTTGCTTGACTACCAAATGTAGCTGCAACGTCTGGGGCTAAATCTTAAAAGGCCTTAAAGCTCCTACCATTACCCTGTTCAAATACTCTCATTAACAAGTAAAGAAACCTGGAATAGACTTCTGAATGTTAGGAGACTACCGGGAAAGAGATATCCTGAAACCACAATGAAAGAGGGAGCCTATCCCTGTCAATATCTCAGTTGAGTCCTAATTCCAGCCAACTCATCAGCTGAATGTAGCCCTGTGTTCAGTGAGGCTAAGTGAGAGTGGCAGAACAATGTATGGAATCATGAGAAATAATAAATTATTGCTATTTTAAACCACTAGGCTTTGGGATAATTTGTGGCATAATTACATGGCACTAGACACCTAAAACTTGGAAATTGTAGTATTTTTTTAAGAAAACTATCTAGTGGTCCTTTGTTTAGGGGCCCTTTGTTTAAGAATCTGGTGCTTTTATCCTTGGGGCAGTGAGTCAGATAGTGGCTGCGAAAGTAGAGGTTGGAAAGGAGAGGCTATCCCACAAGGATTCTCTCAGGCAGATCAGTTTTAGAGGTACAGATAGAAGATGAAAGTGTGGAAATTGTTTCTCTTAAATGTATCCATGTGCTTGTATCTCCTGGAAATTTTTGACACATATCCCAGTTGAGGCCAGTGTTTCAACCTGAAGGACATGATAAAACAGATCCTAGAAGAGTGATAAAGTATTCCTGAAACAGGAATAATAGAAAAGCAGCAGGGTCTCACTCTGTTCGTTTGTTAAGGTACACTGAACTATTCCAGAGGGAGGTCAGCAGTATGAACTTTACTTGGGCAAAGTAATAAGGTTGGTGCAAAAGTAACTGTGATTTTTGCCATTACTTTCAGTGGCAGAAAACACAATTATTATGTTTCCACCAACCTAACACAATCTGAAACCAAAGGGTGGAAGCATCGCAATATTTGGTTTTATCTAAAGATTTACTTTCTGTTTTGTCCAGCTCAAATTGGCAACACTCTGAGTGCAATGGGGGTAATGTCACTGGTACTACGGGGCCTCCAGTTGTAAGTGCATTAATATGAGATAGTGTCACTTCTTGGTCAACTACTTGAGCATAACACATATATTATTTCTATATTTCAAAGTAATTTTATACTATGGCATTATTTCCATTTCAAAAGTTAGAAGAATTAGAAAGTTTAAAATAATTTATCCATAGAAGCAGCCAGTGACCAAGATGGACTTTACAGGTGATTTCACATGATGCCAATGTCATGCTCATGCCACTGTGCATGGAAAACTCAATTCATGCACCTCTAAGACCTTTCCAAGTAGAATTTGTTTCCCAAGGCAGGTAATTGCATCATTTTGCTAAGGAGATCATCATGAGCGTATGGTGCGGTGTGAGGTCAGTTAAGGACAAATGATTGTGGTCTGGGTACACTGGAGAAGGTGTATGGAGGATGCAGGGCCTGAAGTGTGCGTTGTCTGGGTGAATGAAAAGAGATAAAGACCATTCAGACAAAGTAACAGAGCAAAGAAAGGCATACATAAAGCAGAAATTAGCCTTGCTTCTAGAAGCTTTGCTGAGAATACTGGCTGAGAAGAGGGAGTACATAAGGGAGAGTGCCAAGCATATGACAGGCCAGAAACAGATTACAGTAAGTCTGGAAAGCAGGCGCATGTAATAATGTAAATAGAGGGAGATTTTACAATGGAAACATCAATGATAATTGCTCAACAGATACTGAAAAAAGTATATTTTTTTCTAAAAACCTCAAGGAATATTTTGTTTTCATATTAACTCTAAGAATAGTAGATAGTCTGTGACTTCATCAATTTTCAACACTTTACACACACACACACACACACACATACACACAATTTTATGTTCTTGAAGCAGAGGACTTGTTATTGTACCTTTATGCAATAAACATTTGAGATAAGCCAAGGGAATTTAAGGTAAAATTAAAATAGAATGTCTACAGTCCAAAAGAAATCATGGATTGAAGGGAAAACAGCTAGATAAGACTGTAGGAGGTCTCTGACAAACTCCAGGTGTTGGAAAAGGAGGAACTACAACAAAAGGCAAGAAAGAGCCAGCAAGTAGCAATGATGCGAGCAGCTAAGGAAGGAGAACCCAGGAAAATGCCAAAATGATTACTGCTCCAAAGCAAAGAGATATATTGATGCTTTTTGTTTTTATTTTTAATTTTATTTTTAAGTCTGAATCTTTCAAGATTAATACCAGGAGAAACAGCACTATGGTCTGACTTTTGTGGATGAAGCTCTAGTCTTAAAAGTTGACAATATTGACTTATGTTGTTTTATATTTTGAAAGTTAGAAAATATTCCTATTTGAAAGTACTCAATACTTCATATCTGCAAAGAGAAAAATAGATTCCTTTTGGACTATCTTTCTGAAAATCAAAACATCACAGAGATGAAAGTATCCTGAAAAGATTATTTTATCTACTATCAAAGCAACACCCAAGGCTTTCTGTACACTAGACATTCCTTCTATGGTATAGTAGCCTGGATTAATTGAAGAACTAATCTGTTCCAAGCACTGTGTATATCATTTAATTCTTACCCTTGCACTGCAAAGTAAGTGTATTTTTCTCATTTAACTTTAGAGAATTAATAAGGCCAAATAAATAGCCACAGTTTGTAGCAGAACTAAGGTTGAAGTCAATGCCAGCAAGCTTTCCACCTGTCACAGTGTGTCCCATCTCTTTTTGTGGTCCCCCAAACTAATGTCCTCATGTTCTGCCATTCCAATCATCCCCAACCCCAGTGTCCTCTCCAACAGGAATGAAAGATTCATAACATACACATTTCAGTGAATATAAATTACGTGGTTACCTCTGTGAATGTGATGTATGTTTAATACTATGAAATGGAATACTTGACCCTTTGTTGGTTGGAACTTTAAACTTTATTATTAAACTTTCTTAAAGGACAGATTTGCTGTGTACTCTTTTGGTTATCTTTCCAGGTTTAATCACTCTTCAGTCCAAAGAGACAAAGCTGTTTTCAACTGCAGCCATCGAACCTACCAGGGTAGTTCCTGTAGGGTAAGTCACTCCTTGAAATGCTGTTGTCAGGCTGAACCATCTAGGGGACAACATCTTCAAGCTTGTACAATTTTTGTATCAGCTTTCTTTCCAACCAAATTTTTTTTAATATTTTCAGAGTTGACTTAGGAAATTGGGGATATTCTTTCTGTGAGTATTTGGAGCAAAACTTTGTTATGAAACCCCCTCAAACCACCTTCTATTCACCAAGCTATAAGTACATAACATGTATATTTTGCTTCATATTGAAGGTATAGTTAGTTCTTTGTTGATTCATTTTTTTTACATGCCTGCCAACACTATCATCCCTCTTGTGATGCCCGGACCCTGCCTCATTTAGGGAATAGTATTCTTTCAGTCCCAAACCATGAGCTATGAAGATTCCCACGATTTCACAATTTCTGGGGATATCATGGGCCTACCATTTTCTTTCACTCTCATTTCTGTTTTTGATGAACTCTTTTCACATAAGCCACCATTTCTCATGGCAGTGCATTTGGTTTGTTTCTTCTTTTTAAAGATTAACTGAAAGCATCAACACAAGACACTTCGTTATACCTCAGCTCAATCTTTCTGAACATTGACACTCAGAGAAAGGAAGTTAAATCCCTGACTAGCACAGTATACAGCAGAACATTATTTAGGCTGAATCCTGGTTTTAAAGCCTCAACCTCTGCCACATTGGGATCTCTTCCTTGCCATCTTCTCTGAGAATCCTCCATTTCTGTCAAATTGTAAGTGTTCAAACTCAGCCTTCTTCTTGAGCTGTTTCTTCTTAACCTTCATTCCCAGACAAAAATTACTTTTTCTATTCTAGAGCACGTTTCTCAAGAAAAGATCAAATTTTATAAGCTAACAATAAAAAGTAATCAATAAATTAAAAAATTGACAAACATAATAGCATAGAGTAAATTTCTTTCTCTTTTGTTTCCCTTTTCTGCCTTCCCTACCCCTTCTCTGCCTGGCCTCCTACAAATAAAACAGTTCATCAAGGTGTTATAGAATTATGCTTAGCTTTTAAAATATCATTTGTTTTCTCCTTGCTTAGCATTACTATGATGATGAAAGTTTGGAATCAAACTATACAACACAAAGTTATCCTTAAATAAATTTTAATACATTCATATTTTAAATACTATGCAGCTAATAAAAATATGTTTTCTTAAGTAATACTTATTATAGTCATCTCTCAGAATCCTTGGGGAATTGCTTCCAAGATCCCTTCCAATACCAAAATCCATAGATGTTAAAGTTTTGCAATTGGCCCAGTGGAACAAAGATATGAAAATCAGCCTTCTGTGTCCCTGGGTCCTGCAAAGTCCACTAATACTGTATTTTCTTTTCAGTTTATTGAATTTGCAGATAGGAACCTATGAATACAAAGGGCCAACTCTATATTATAAAGATTGTTATGTGTATCATACATGTATCTCACATACGTATAGAAAGATAATTTTGATTTTTTAATGAATTAAATATTTAAGTAAATATTGAAACTATTAATAAAAGAAAATGTACAAATAACAAAATGAAAATCACTATTCATCACAACATATCTACCAATTTATGTGCATGCATATCACTTAAAAGTATCGTTTGTCTAAACACTTGCCAAAGTTGTTTTTGTAACTTAAAAATATAGATATTTCCAAATTAATTGGTGAAAATGGTTTGTTCTTGTAAAGTAATTTACATTTCTTTGATTATGAGTTAATACCCTGAAGATTGAATAATCTTTCAAAAATATCGAAAGCTTATACTCTTTCCTTTGTGTCTACTCTTTTTCTTTAACCATCTGAAGTAGATGTTCAAAAATTTTAATTGATTGCTAAGAGTGTCTTCTATGATAAGAATATTAACTCACTGGCAACCATGCATATTTATGAATTGTTTTCACATTAGTTCCCTCTGTATGGGCATGCCATCAAATATAGTCCCTTTTTTTCTTCATAAATATAATGGTAATGATATTTACTGAGTGCTTGAAATAAGCACTATGCTAAATGCTTTATATTCATTATCTCCTTCATTCCTAGTAACAAGTAGATGACAAAGGTCCTATTTTTCCCCCTTTTACAGATAGGTGAATTACAGCTTAGAGAGGTTAAATATCCTGCCTGACGTTACACAGTTTGTTAACAGTAGAGAGAATTAGAATGGTTTGACATCTGAGAGTATATTAAGCACAATACAATATCATCTTTATGATATCTATTTTTGTATCTATTCATTTCTTTCTAGATTTCTATGGCTTTCATTTTATATATCTGGACATTTAAGCTATTTTCATGTTGACATAAGTTGTAAGATGTATATCCAACTTTATTCAATAAACTATTTTGGGAAAACCAACTAATTTTCAAAAGATAAAATAATCTATCCTTTGTGAGTTGAAGATATGGAAATTGAGTAGAGATGTAAGTAATGCATTACAATGGGGATAGACAGAATGGTGGGAAAAACATTTTGCAATATTGGTTTGGCATAAGCTGAAGCACATGATAAAAATGGTACTATCAGAAAAAGAAAAAAAAAAAACTTCAGAAGTCCACTCAAGTGATATACGACAATGAAAATTAACTTTGGTAGTTAAATAGGGGCCTGGTCTTAAATGCAGCCTTTTCTGTGGCACTGATTAACCCAAGCATGCTACTTGAAAACTATAAAATAACAATTATTTCATGCTAATACCAGAGTCCCAGAACAAAGTTAAAGGTAAATATAAAATATCTCTGTTATCCCCTCTCTACATCTCTCTGAGGAGTGCCTGTTCCTATTCGACTACTCTTAAGTAGAGAATAGGCTAATGAATGACTTTCTTTTTTTCCCCCTTTTTTGAGACAGAGTCTTGCTCTGTTGCCCAGGCTGGAGTTCAGTGGCACGATCTCAGCTCACTGGAACCTCTTCCTCCCGGGTTCAAGCAATTCTCTCCCTCAGCCACCTGAGTAACTGGGATTACAGGCACCCAACACCACACCCAGCTAGTTTTGTATTTTTAATAAAGACAGAGTTTCACCATCTTAGCCAGGCTGGTCTTCAACTCCTGACCTTGTGATTCACCTGTCTTGGTCTCGCAAAGTGCTGGGATTACAGGAGTGAGCCATTGTGAATGAACGAGTTTCTAAGGAAAATAAAATTATTTGTTAATATGAAACAACAAAAAGAACTATAGATTGAACCAAAAAATGCATAGTACTTATTTGGGGAGATTAAAAATGTCATTTTCATTTCTAGAGCCCTCTCGGCTTACTGAAATAAGGTAAGAAGCTTCTCCACCTCTTTCTACTCTTTGTCTTCTTTGCTAGCCAGTTAGGGGTGATCTCACCATTGGGAACCTGCAAAGTTTGGTTGCTGCTTTAGGTTCCAGGCATATGTCCCTGTCAGAAGCTAATTATCCCACTAAGTCTACAGGTATTCTTGGCTTTAGATATATTTTAAATTTGATCTTGCAATGTCTCAGTTGACCCTTCCCAATGCAGTGACAACATAAAAGTACATAATAACCATAAGAAACATAGATCTGTATTAATGGCTTTGCATACCAAGGAAAAGAACCCATCTATTTCCAAAACAAAGTGACTGCATAAGGAAATTTTCATGGAAATGGACAAAAGAAAAATACATTTCTGTTAGTTGCAATTTCTTAAGAAATTTTTTATTTCACCTGCATTATTGTATTGTTGATAGTTTTTGTAGGGTTATTTTTAATTCATTCTGGATATAAATGAAATGAGTATTAAACATAAAAATACTTCTAAAAAACTTACCTGTGATTTATGGTTTCAGAAAACCTATGATGTCATCTCTCAGCTGTCAAAGTGCTATTTATATAATTCTCAGTGAGAACACACTTTTTAGTGACAGTGGAAACGTTGTAATGTATGATAGGACAAAGGTTAAAAAGTGAAGTATTTATACTGAGACAGAAGAAATAAAATGGAAAAAAAATGAGGAAAATATTTACCCTAATTTAGTAGGTAGCTTCTCACTCTTCAAAATTTTTGGCACAAAAACTTAAACTTGAAGCTGACATGGCAATAGACCAGAACTCCTACATCTTATGACATCTACTTGGACTACCTTAAACTATGTTTCTGTGAAAAGGGGCAACAGGAAGCCCAGCATGTATGTATCTTATTTTTATGTGTTTGTCATTGTACCATCCAATAATATGAAAACAACAGATAATTCTGAAGTGTTAATTTCCTCAGTTCTGAGTAGTCATAGTGACAATTTGTTTTTGTTTTTAGGAAAATACACTATTTGCATGTCATTTTGGCTTCAAGTGCAAGAATTTTTTTTCTATTGAATCAAAATTCTAAGAAGAAAAATCTAGACGTTACTTTATACACAGAAATTTAAGACATGGGACAATGATGAATAACTAAAGAGACCGTTGAAATAAATAGATGGATGACTGAATGATCGATGGATGGATGGATTGATAGATGGGTGTTTCCATAAAGGTGTCTGGGTTTGAATGATAGTTTTCACAGTATCATACACCCCTTTTATCTTGGTGAACATTTACAGACAGTTAATTTCTGGGTGGATACTTTAGATCCAGAAAATTCTACTAAAATTAAAATAATGCATTTAGACTTCAGGGTTTTACTATGAATAAAATGAAAAGAGCCAACATTCTAATATTGCTATTGTTAATATGTATAAGAATCACCACAAAGATGATCACAAAATTAGAGTAGAGTCAAACAGACCTGGGTTCAGCTTCTGCCCCTTTCGCTTATTTACTGTATGAATTAGGACATGGTACTTTATCTTCCTGATGCTCAGTTTTCTCTGGAGTAATAAGACAATAAAATATCTCATAGAGATCCAAAACGAGTGAGTGAGGTAACAAATATAGAACACTGAGTACACTGCCTCATGCAGAGCAGGTACTTTGCAAATAGTGATTATTTAATTTGTAATAGGTACTATAAAAATACATATTAGAAAGTAAAAAGATGTGGTGTTTTTGCAGACTGCAAATTAGATAAACAACCACAAAGACATCCATTCCTTTATGAAGCTCTACTCTGACTATGTGTTGATGTATTTCCTTTCAGTTCACTTTGCTTGGAGTTTAGTTTAGTGGGGTTTTAATAGGAGCACTAGACTGGCACAAAACTGAAAGTTTAATATCATTATAGAATTTCCAGAAATCATGGCTAATATGCTGGTTATCCTCATTTAGATCAACTGTATGATTTAATTTAGTACAGTCCCTGTGATGCTTAATTTTATATTGTCTATTTTTTTCCCCTCATTACTTCATACATCTACCCCCTGCCCCTATACCCTATCCATGGCTCTGTCTTATATCTCTTGAGTAATGGAACAGAGTTGATCATAGAGTGACTAGTCAATACAGATTGACTGAATAATTGATGGCATCTGTCCTTCTCTCTTCCCCCAGGAAAGAACTCCCCACTCTCTTGCACCCAAGGGAAAGTATTGCATATTCATTGTAACACAGGATATGTTAGGACATCTGTTTGTTCTGTTATTATCATCCTACCTCTTAACTGTCTTCAAACACATACATACTCTTAAACAAGTTTCCCAGTATCATCAAATTATAATGTGAAAAGGAGTTCTAGCTCTCAGGACTTCTGTTCTGAAGTTAAAAAACTAAACAACTTCCTCCCTCCTCAAAACAATAACAAATGCAATAATGATAAGGGAGCTCAGATGTAATCATGAATCTCTTACAGTGTGCAGGATGTGCTTATAAACCCCTTGTAGATATCTTTTTTGTAACCCAAATTAGATTTGTTAGAAATTCGAATCTCAGAGTTTGCATTCAGTAAATGTATTAGATGAAATCAACTGTGCCTAATCCCCCAATTTTCTAGAGCTGGAATGGAGGATGCTCTTATATTTAACTTTCATCTAGTTCTTTATACAAACATTTCTTCCCAGTTTATCATGTGAAACAGGCTAATTTCCAGCAAGATATCTAATTTTTGTCACT